>CM056590.1:34713451-35138451 GCA_029721435.1 Gymnothorax reevesii
CTAAGCTCACTGTTGATGAATTGCAACAAATGGTAGCATCTTGGGGTCACAAAGTCTCCAAAACAACCATCAGGCGCTATCTACATGCCAACAAGCTGTTTGGGAGGCATGCACAGAAAAAACCTTTTCTCACTCACAATCATAAATGCAAATGTCTGGACTTCGCTAAGCGGTACTGGGACTTCAACTGGGACTGTGTGCTTTGGTCAGATGAGACCAAGATGGAGCTTTTTGGCAATACTCTAAGTGGGTCTGGCGGAACACAAAAGATGAGTATGCAGAAAAGCACCTCATGCCCACTGTGAAGTATGGGGGAGGATCGGTGATGCTGTGGGCCTGTTTCTCTTCCAGAGGCCCTGGGAACCTTGTTAGGGTGCATGACATCGTGAATGCCCTGAAATACCAGGACATTTTAAATCAAAATCTTGTGGCCTCTGCCCGGAAGCTGAAGATGGGTCATCACTGGGTCTTTCAGCAAGATAATGACCCTAAACATTTGGCCAAATCTACACAAAAATGTTTCGCCAGACACAGAATCAAGCTCCTCCTATGGCCATCTCAGTCCCCAGACCACAACCCCATTGGAAACCTGTGGAGTGAGCTGAAGAGGAGAGTGCAGAGGAGAAGACCCAGGTCACTGGATGATTTAGAGAGATTGTGCAAGGAGGAATGGTCGAAGATCCCTCTTTCTATATCCTCCCATCTTGTGAAACATTATAGGAGAAGAGTAGGTGCTGTTTTGTTGGCAAAAGGGGTTTGTACAAAGTATTAACATCAGGGATGCTAATAATTGACGCACACATGATTTGATGTAAAAGAATTATTTCTTAATGTGGGATTTTTTCTCACTGAATAAATGCACTTGAATTAAAGGTTGGATTTTCTTCTTTTTTCATTGTGGTCCTATATTATTTAGAAAAAGAAAATGAATCTATTAGAAGCTAAAGAACACAGGGGTGCCAATGATTATGATGGGCGCTGCAGCTACAGGTTTGGTTCTGTGCTGATTACACTGAGCAAGGCAGCAAGCTGGCTTAGGCTACTCCATTGTTGTAATGTACCAATAATATCAAGAGTTTGTTTCCAAAACACTATATTCCTTCTACTCATTTTGAGTAAATCAGCTTTTTCTATGTTGGGGCCCATTGCATTTTATGGAAAAACACAAATTTTGACCATAAACAAAATACACTTAAGCATTCATAGTATGCATATCAAAAATGGATTTTGCCACCACGTGTGAGAAGCACAAGGCTATCACACTATGGTATTATCTCAATTTTCATCATATTGGCTCTTATTGTGTTTTGAAACATTGTCCTCATATGTAGCTAGCTCCTTTATTGCTTCTGTTTTTCTGGCATGAACTAGTAATTGTAGTAATTTGTAGCTACTGCACTGAAAATTCCTGCTACGACTAGCTGAGGTTGGACACTGGTTTATGATGGTCCAAGCTGAGTTTTGGACACTTCTAGCTGGTCTTCTGGTGGTCAAAGCTGATTTCTTGCTCGGCAAGGCTAGTTACACTGGCTCAGCAGATCAGTGAAACTGGTGGTCGAGAGGGGGCATGAGCTGAATACACAGGCCGGCCATCTGATTGACTCCCATCACATGTCCAAAACAAACTAGCTTGATCAGCTCATGCGGGGTTTAACTGGAATGTTCAGCAGGGTAGCTGATTTGCTACAGTGTTGATGTCGTTCTACCAATAAATAACAATACCTGGCTGGTTTGTGGCAGCACTGATATTGCATCAGTGATACGCAGCTTGCTTGTTTGCAAGTTAACTGAACTAGGAGTGATTAAGATCCGGTCTGCCCCGTCCCTTCAGGTTTGGCTGTGATAAGCCGGTGAGGTTCCAGGAGCACCGCGAGGCCCTGCTGCAGGCCCTGGAGAGGCTGGACTGGCCCCTGCTTCAGGAGGACGTGAGCCTGCTGGAGGACCAGATCAGCATGGGCCTCTCTTTTCTCCAGCAGGCCTCTGACCTACAGCAGGCCGCCAAGCAGACGTCCGCCACCCGGGAAACTGTGAGTCATTCTGGGGTGCGTTTCCCGAAAGCACAGATGCTAACTGACGTAATTAAAACCATTGACTGTGAATGGACCAACTATGCAAGTTTCTGACTTAGTTAGCCACAATGCTTTTGTGGAACAGACCCCTGCACCGTGTTTACATGTTTGGGTCAGGAAAACGAACAGTGGGTTATAGGGTTGAAGATTTCTAATATATCAAAGCTGGAAAATATTCTGGTAGCATCATTGTGAGTGAGGTTGAGCTCAGTCAAAAAGAAGGCTATTGTAACAATTTGTGCTTGATATAGGCTTCTCAAAGAGTATTACTTAGCCAGTTTGGGCTACAAATTAAACCAGCGCAAATGGTATTGAAACCAGACTTTCTGATCGAAAACCTGGCGTCTGGCAGCCGTGGAGGGTTGGGCTGGTTCATGCCAAGTATGCAGCTGGTGTTTGCGCTTCATCAAAGGGAAAAGTCATCCTGGTTCTGAAGTCTTAAGTTTTAGGCTGAAATCAAGTTTCCCTTCATCAATTTCTTTACCCTCATCCAGAATTCCTGTTTGATAATTCTGACACATATTTACATTGAGTGTTTTTTTCATACACAAGTTTGTCACAAAACATTGAGAATTTTTGTGGTAAAAGTCATTGCCCTACTATATCTATAGTTGGCAGTTTATCTTAGCGTTTATGTTGCATCTTACTGTAAGAGTTTGAGCAGGAGAGAATGTCTGTGTGAGCCTTTAGTCACGATTCTCTCATGGTTGTTAAGTGTTAAGTTTTTCTAAGGGAGTTCTTTATGCTGTGCTGAAAAAGCTAAAAATGCTCGTCTTTCAAAAGAAGAGTTAGCCCTCTTTGTATTCCTGATATATTTCAGATATGCCTTCCTTTCATATAAGCTGAATTATTATTTTAAATCCAGAAAAGGTATTCAAACTGCCAGCCATACTGCGTCTAAAAATAATTTCACTCATATAGTCACTTGTAAAAATGATCAGAATCCTGGCATAGCTGGTGGAAAAAAGAAATGCAAACCCAGGAACACTTAAGGAAATGGAGAAGCATGTTAACTTTTGTGTGACATCTCAGGCGCTCTTTAAAGGATAAATTGATACAGTCAAGCAAACTTGATGTTCAAGGAGTCTGTGCAATTAAGTTGTGCTTCAAATATCAACAGGGGTCCAAGGCACTCCATTAGAAATGGAAGAATTGTTTACGAGGCCTCGGCAAATGACAAAAAAGGGCAGAAAAACAACAGTCTAAAAAAATTCAACCAACGCGGTTCTTTAGAAAGCCTTCACTGGGGTGTAGCTCACTGGACCTCGTAGTTATTGCCAATACTCACAGCATTTATTACGCTAAATTTAGTTTTCAATCGGCCATCCTAGAATGGCAGTATAGCCTATTACTGTAGCTGAAGCAATAAAACGTGTAATAATATGATATTGATAAAAAATGCTGGCCGTTGCATAGTGTTCTCATGGCCTCAAAGTATTTTTGGTCGAGTTTCTGTTTGGCCTTGTTATTCTTCATCACCTGTGTGGCTGCCACTTATTCATATTTATGTAGAAAGTTGAGGCCTCATAAAAATACTGATTACTGCTGATTTTTCAGTCCATATTAGGACACTTTGCAGTCTGATTTGTTTGGGAATGCCGCACAATTTTTCAGTCCTGTCCCGGTGCTAATCGAAACCCAAAAAAATATGGTTCCAGAGGGAAATGTGGAATTTCAGAGAGGAATTTTATTTAGTTTAAGGGCTCTCGGGCAAAATGATTCAATATGGGCGTGATGGTTCTGCCCTGAAGTCCCTCCCCCTCCTGCTGTCTGCATCTCCACTTCAACAAGCCTCATCTCTTGCTCTTTGAGGTGAAGGTGCAGTGAAGACTATATAAGAGCTGCACTGCCAAACTGGCAGTACAGCTGCATTCTGTGTGAAGGAGTTCTATTGTTTATGCCGCTGCTCCTCTCCTGGTTGTTTTAATCTTTTATTAAAGTAAAGATTTTTATAGTTTTACTCAGCCTGTGCGTGTGGGTCTGTTCTTCTGGTTTTGGGTACATGGTCCCAGTGCCTGCCAGTTTAGTGTCTTCAGCCGGCGGGCGCAAAACCATGATAATGGGAGCTTTAACTCCTAACACAAATATAATAAAGATGTGTTGTCCCCTTCAGCTTGGGGTTCAGTTGTTACCCCAAGTGGAGGAGCGCTAGTATTTCGGGGTCTTTTACACAAGTGAGGGTAGGACAGAGCGTGAGACTGACAGGTGGATTGCTGCAGCATCTGCAGTGTGGCGGTGTTGTAGCGGTCCATCGTGGTGAAGAAGGAGTTGAGCATATAAGCGAAGCTCTCGATTTACTGGTCGATCTACGTTCCAACCCTCACTTAAGGTCACGAGCTTTGGGCAGTGACCGAAAGAATAAGATCGCGAATACAAGCGGGTGAAATGAGCTTTCTCCGTAGGGTGGCTGGGCTGACCCTGAGATAGGGTGAGCAGCTCGGACATCCTGGAGAGGCTCAGAGTAGAACCACTGCTCCTCCGCGTCGAGAGGAGTCAGTTGAGGTGGTTCGGGCGTCTCATTTCCTTAGAGGTTTACCAGACATGTCCAACTAGGAGGAGGCCCTGAGGCAGACCCAGGACACACTGGAGGGATTATAACTCCCGACTGGCCTGGGAGCGGCTTGGGGTCCTCCAGGTAGAGATGGAGGAAGTGGCTGTGGGGAGGGGCTGGACCTCTCTACTCAGTGTGTTACCCCCGTGATCTGGCCCCAGATAAGCGGAAGAAAATGGATGGATGGATGCATAGATGGACAAATATGACCTTTGGAGGTTTCTGTAAATAAGTAAAAAGGGTTTCTGTCGCTTCCTTTGGTGTGTCATGTCTGCTGCCTCCTTGCATCATTGACTGGTTCCTTGCCTCTCCCTTCCTGCATTCTTCTCACCCCATTCCTCGCCTGATTCATGTTTTCCTGTTTGTCCATGAGCAGTTACACTCTTGCAGTTTTCTCTCGTTGCAAGTTCGTCATTTTCTCACTCTGTTCCATTGTCTTATGAGCCTTTTACTGTCTGCCGTTCTGCCTTTGTTATCTTTGACCCCGTTTTGTTCGTGTTCTGACTTTTGTATTTGCTCTGTTTTTGACTGAAGCCTGCCTGATTAAGCCCCATTGCCTGTTTCCTGACTGTCAGTTTGGATTGAGTTTTTGTTCCTCATTCTGCCAGCCTGGTTTTGAACTCCGTCTACCTGCCTGTTGCTTATATTGAGAGTAAACATTGGTTTATTTTTCCCACTTGCAATTCACGCCTGGGCCCATACTCTACCGCCAGACAGAGACAGCAAGTCTATATTTAAAAAATCAATTGCATGCGGCTGAAGTCTCCAATCTTCATTTTTCTTTGTGATATACGTCGGTCAAAAATAGATTGTGAAACTCCTCTCCTTCGCTGTATGTCAATACAAACACTTCAGAGTGCAGCTGAAAAACTTTTATTGAACAGGTTTTTGGTTTTACATGGAGGGTTGAGATTTATTGGATTATTCTCAGAGGCGCTATAAACTATTTTATTAAGCGATATCAAAACAGGAATCATAAAATAGTCATTAATCTATTGATTGTCTGTTCTTTTTTTATTTTCATTTCATCTAGTTTAACAAGAATCATGGTCTGTGGAAACATTTATACAGTACCCAAGAGGCTCCTTCTATCATAAAAGCGATTACATGACCTGATGAAATTCACTCAGAAATTACACTCCTGGACCTGTATTTTGCTTTGCATCATCAGAAATCTAATTTTTTGGCAAAGGAAGCCAGGTCTGCAAGGAGAGTGAAGAATTAATTTTGATAACTATAGCTACAAGCAATTTTTTCTTTGAGTTCAAGTATTGGATTTATGATCTGCATTCGCTCACTAAAGTCATTCCTTCGAAGATGCATTACGGCAGTTTTATTGCTAATTGCGCTGTCATTTAAAGGTTTCTACATTTTAAGATCTCCATTGTTTGATTTGCTGCCTGATCATTTGGAGCAGTACTCTCACTGAGAGAAAACGCAATTTGACTATCTCTGTTATTTTGTTAAAGTGGGATAAAATTAGTTATTGATGCTCAAAACAGCTGTATTTCAGAAAGTAATATTTCCAGTACCTGCAAGAGATTTTAGTCATCTATTCATATAATGTTCAGTGAGAAAGAGGTAATATGAAGTGTCATATCACTGAGACACTTCCGGAGACTTCTGGCGTGATGTCACAGAGGACACAACCGTCAGGAGATGACACCAGCCACGGTGAAGGCTGTGAATCTCTGAGGTGGAGCCTCCCCCTGTGTGTAGCTTAGAGACTCCAACATACAGCCCCACGTCAGGGCTAATTAAATCAATTAGCTCTTCACATCTAGTGCTATTACCGAAGACCAGTGCATCACTTCCCCCTCCTAACTCCTCCCCTTTCCTGGACGCTCTTACAAATATAGTCACTTATGCCTCAATGGGGGACTTTTGTCCCCACAATCTATCTTCCTACACCCTCCTGATAATTTTCAGAGTTGTAAATAAAATGAAAAGAGTAATAATGGTAATTTAAATAATTAATTACATATGTGCCTTCTGAGGTACCCAAGGGCACAATATGGCACTCCACAATATAAAATGTAGAGAATGCTATTAATGTCCAAACATGAGCAGGTCAGGGATATGGGGAAGATGTAGTGTGTAGAATATCAGTAGTAGACAGGAAATTCTCCTTTTGGGAAATTGATGATTCATATCGACGGCTCAGCTGGTCAGCTTAAATTCATTTGTGGAAAATGCTGACAGCTGAGGTGACAAAACCTACAGTTCCCAGAGGATGCTGTGGGAAGGTCTGGATCAGGTTTCACTTAAGGACCAGAGCAGAGTTCTCTGTGTTAGTTTTCACATTCTCAATGAGCTCCAGAAGTGTTAGGATGTTAATGCAATCTGAGGGCTGTAGTGCCTACATGTTCCCCACCTGTCAGTGTAATTTTGGGATGTTTTAATCCACAAGGAGTAAAGAAACTACAGCCTGTTAAAATTCTGACAAGGTCAAATCAGTCAATCAATCAAGCTTTGTTTATATGGCTCAAGTTACAGAAAAAGAAAGGACTTTAAATAAATGTATTCTTATATAAAACAGACAAAAGAAATCACAATAAAATTACTGAGTAAGGAAAACAGTTGTGATAATCTGGGTAATTGAAATATTTATGAATCTCACTGTATATTAGTCTGAGATGTACTGCTGGTACTTTGTAAGAGTTAGAAATACCGCATCATAATAACATATGCCTTTTAAGGCAAATTCTCAAAACTTGCCTGCTGATTCTGTCCTCAGCTTAGCCAAACAGCTTTATATCTGTACATCTGTTACTTCTTTACTGTCTCAGGAAAGGAAAATAAGGAGTCCATCATCTGAAGCACAAAAGGCCAAGCCTAAGAGGGCACTGGACACTCTTAAAGGCCAGAGTGTTCTGGCGAGGTCAGAAGCTGATGGATTTTACTATCCAGGTAAGGGTTAATCTGCTTCAAGTTTGTTATATTTTTTGACAGCGATGACAGTAAGACATGCTAGATCCCATAGTCTGCTGCTGCTGAATCTTGACAAATATGCTAATTCTGGCCTGGAGCCTCGTTGGGGACTACGTGGCTCCTGTGCTGCCTGAGGATAGTAGGGTTTCAGAAGCCTGATTGAATGGGGTTTTGTACTAGTTGGTTCCCACAGGCTCGCCTGATGAGCAGAAATTAAGTGTGAAGACCTTTTCAATGTGTTTAACAGTTTATGTATTATTGAATGCATGTACGGTACACTACTGTATTAAAATCAATACATCTTGCATATCTTGCCGATCTCGTGTTGCTTTATCAACTGAATTTTACAGTAATGTCTATTCTTCTCCAGTCCGCTTTATGGTAATGTTCATTCTTCTCCAGTAGGTTTTACGGTAATGCTCTTTCTTCTTCGATAGGTTTTACGGTAATGTTCAATGTTCTCCTATGGGTTTCTAAATTTATAAACTGAGCACACATTGCAGTGTGAGCATCGGAGCTTTTCAGAAAGGCCCGCTGTTATCGTGTGATGTCACGGCTCCAAGGCTGGTTGACCCATTGTGACATGAAACCTTCTTCCCCTGTACAGATCAGTGTTTTATGCTCAAATTACTGAAAAAAAAACAACTTTTGACCTTCATGACCAATGTTGATTAGCGGTCTAACGCCATGGCAGAATGCTTAGCAGAACTGACAGATGCCTAGAATGAAGTAGGTACTTTTGTTCAATGACGTGAAGTTCCTTGAAACAGGAACCGTACGGAGACGTCTGCCCCGAAAGCGGGTCTTTGTGGATTTTGCCTGCGGGGACTCAGAAGTTGTCCATTTGAGGTCTCTCGTCACTGTGGGAGGGGCAACACCATGTCCACCACTGAGGGTAAGCTTCCTGTGTACTACATTTTCAGGGCTTGCATGGAATGTTCCAGTGGGGAATACGCTGTTCGGAAGCAGTAAGACTATGTTTTCTGTTTCTCAGTCAGAGCTTTGGTCATTAACCCAGCAGGCTAACAATATCTCTTGTAGCATGGAGTAGCTAGGTACGACTGAAGATTGGAGCCATCTGTCAGGGTTGTGGTGTCATCAGTCACTTGGATAATACACCTTGTGCTAGCTTAGGTAGCTGTGGGTGTTTTGAAGAATTGGCTCAAGAGGAGTCCTGGGATGTTCATACATGAACATCTGCTACATCTACTTATCTTTAATAAGAGTTCACTTGTATGACTACATTGCTCATTAGCTGAGCTAATTGTTTTGGTCTTATGTGTACTAACAACCTGAGGCAGTAGCTTTGAACCTGTATTTGATCTGACTTGTTTTACGCAAACATTAGTACATAACATCGCCACAGCTATGTTAACACAGTGGTTCCAAAATCCATGGAATAGTAGTGACTGCAACAAAATATTCATACGAGAAGAACAAGTGTCATGTTTTCCCATTAATTTTCTAATCACTTTTGTCATTTTCAATTCTATATTAAAGGAGAAAAGGCTACACTGTAATTATTAGCTGGGCTGCTGGAAGAGTATTCTCTTGATAAGCAGATCACAGGAGACACATGCAGTATCTGCAGTTTTATTAGAAGCGGTGGGAGACTGAGCTTCACAAATGAATTTTATGTCCAGTTATGCTCTGGGTTCCATTACTTGGCATCTAATGTGTTCAAATCATTACAAGGTGCTGCTTTAGAATGCATTTTACTGAATCTTTCATCCAAAGTGATTTACGGAGGCTGCATGTAACATGGCTAGAAAACCATCGCTAGCACTGGAGATACGTACAGCTACTGCAAATGATGAATGCCACAAGAAACCAAAGCAAGAGAATGCCTCTTCTTATTACTGCTGGCACGCAGTCGTAAAGCCAAAAACCCTGTGGCTCGTGTTAGTTCACAGTGCTAGCTGATGCCTGGCTCTCTTCCCTCCCCAGGTCGGGGATTTTGTGCTGGTTGGTTCTGGAACAGAGGGCACAGGCAAGTACTTTGTCCCAGGGGTTGTCATAGCAACCCCTCGGCGGCTGGAACTCACGGACAAGCTGTACACCGTTCTGATATATGACAGTGGAATGGTGAGACATCTAGCCCGGCACCCCCAGACTGTAGTTGAATGCTTAGACTTATGAAAATGTTTGGCACTTAGCATCAGCTGAATTTGGCGATATTTAAATACTCCTCTTTTGATTGTACCGAGTGAAGTGATGCTATGTTATAATTTCTAACCTCCTGTTTATATGGTGAGAAATCTATCAAGACTTTGCTTCCATATACTGTATATGGAAACATAATATTTTTTGAATATTCAGCGGCTGGTTTTTTCTGTATATAACATCAATGACAATGTCACTTTTCAGGCTTTGCACTTTGATAACATTGTAAATATTACTTTTAAGCACTGCTATGTCACTATCAATTTACATACAGCAGGTTACCCAGTTCTGATATTTATAAGATGGCGTAGCTGCGTACAGGTGGAATAGTTAGCGGCAGATTAATGAGGCACTGACTTAAGGTTGTGTTTACTGACTTTTAGGTGCACACACTCCGCAGCAACATCGTCAAAATCAGTCAGACCAGGTATGACCTCACCTGCCAACAGCTCCGAGAGCGACGTAGAGAGCAGCAACGAGCAGCCCGCAGGAGGCAAGTCAAGCCCATTGGTCATCTGAGTGTGTGGCCTCCTCAGGTGGCTAGTTAGTGCCTCTTTCTGTAATTGAGGACGATGCAAGATACGAATGCACCACCCTTAAAAACAAATAAATTGTAAATCTGTGGTTGGAAATTTGATGTCAAATGCATTTCAGAATGTGTCCTCGAAAACATATCTCCTGGCTACACATGCTGCACCAAACACAAGCCCCTTCAAACATTGTAGGGAGTCCCCTTTGTTGGAGACACGCTGTCCACAGGTTGGAACATTTGGATTTGATTTTGAATTTGCACGGAGCGAATGTGAATCTACTCTCCAGGGGGAAATGGAAGGTGAAACACCTGCTTGTTGCTCCTTGGGGTAGGGCAGGGGAGGGCAATAAAGTGGACTCCAAGGACGCCCAGCTCTAATCAGGCAGCGGGAGTTCAGCGAGAGAGACAGGACTGAAGAGGAGCAAGAGAAGATGAGCAATTAGTAGCCTGCTTACTGACAACAGGAGAAAACAAAATCCTCAGACACGTACGGATTACTCTAACATTCTCCGCTAAATACAGCTTCATTCAATTTCATATGTTCTCAGTGACATAAGAAATACAGTTCTCACTGCAGCTCTGAGAATATGGGTGGATATTAAAAACTGAAAATAAATGTTGACTAGGTTTAGTGGTAGCTTGTCAGAATTGTTTCGGTTTGAGTAAATCTGGGGCAGAACTAGAATTCTGTCTGATTTTTAAAAAAATTTAAATGCAACCGTTTTTTTTTCAGTTTCACACTATTCCATTTTGGATTGGCAGGCTTAAATGAATTGTATTTGTTGAGACACAAATGATAAGGGAGACTGGGGTCCGATGAGCCATGGGCAGCAATGAGCCATATCAGATTATTGTAATCAATAATGTCAGAGCTGCTTAACTAAATAGGGGATTTAATCAAGAACTTTATTGGTAGGATCAGGTGTGTTAGTGTTGGGCCATTTGCCAATAAAATTGGATACCTGGCTGTAGGCCTATGCTCACTATGGAACTAGCTGCACTGCCAGCAGGTCCCATCTGTAATGTCCTCTCTGTGAGGTCAGACTGACATCCATGGCGAATCGCACTGTTGTGTGGAACTCAACACGCCTCAGAGAATGCAGTGACTCTGATGGCTGTTTTTGTGATGTCCGACCTCATCGATCCAAATAACTGAAACACTTTTACGACACTCCAGATGTTTTTCTATTACTGACCTGGTCCGAATAACAACACTTTTAATAACACCCTGCCTTAGTGCTTTGGCCATAATGTATGGCACAACCTGCTGCGGTTTTTTTAATGCCTAGCCATCCCCTGGGAATCCACACATGACCGTGAAGTCATGATTACTTTTTACCTGGCTTTCAGATGTGATAATCTCACTGGCTTGTGGGATTAGACTTGAACATACTCCATGCATAACCCAACTGACCACAGACTGACTGACGCCCAAGGTGTGCTGGAAGGACGGAGTGGCGAGGACGGCGAGAGCTGTCGTAACTTTCGCAGTGACTGGGAGAGGACAGAGATCTTTTTAGGTTCAGTCCAGATCAGCTGGGAGTGATGCAGCGTTTCCTTACACACCCAGTCACTAAGACGGGAAACGGAAACCTGTGTGCAATACAGGTGTACAGGCATGGGTTGTATCTCTGCCAGTGTCTCCTCGCAATGAAATTCTTCATTTCCTATAGGTAGTTACAAGAATGTGACTATTTCAATTTGATTTGAAGTGGCGTGCCTGTAGCCTTCATCATTTGACTGCGTTGTACCCATAACTTACTGAATAGTCTTGTGTTCTGATGTAGCCTGTCTCGTTTAACGTCACGGGTCTATTTTATTCATGGGGACTCTGTGCAGAAAAAGCAAGAGAGCTTAAATAGGCTTAGACCTTAGGGTGACAGCTGCATTCAGTTTGCCTGATAGACGCTCAATTAGGTGAATGAGGCGGGATTGTTCGTGCTTAATGATGCGCATCGACATGATTCTGAGCCCCTCAATAACCACGAGGCTGTAATAGCTTGTTGAGAGCACCTGACTGAAATATGGCATATCAATTATAATCGTTTGCTGAATGATTTATTTCAAAGTGATAGACCCAGCCTTCATCCACAAAACCGGTTTTTAGGAAATTCGACAGGTCCCTTCCACCTAGACGGACAACTCTTCGCTTAATCTGAAGTTGCAAAAATAGCACAGTACTTTCACTTTGCACTTTAAAGTGGGTCTGGACTGGCGACTGGCTCAGTCATAATCTTATGATAAAAAGGTGCCAAAATTACTTTGCGCCGGTGGATCTCTATCGACACTCCCAGCTGTGCCCCTAAGTCCATCTCTGCGGATGTAAACGCATTTAGTTCCACGAAAATACCTAACTGGTGTAGGCTCGCTGACTTCGCCGTGGCCTTGGCGGAAATGCCAGTGTCCCCCCCCCATAGATTAATGCCACGCTAACACAGGCTCTACAATAGAGCCGGTGATCTGAAGAAAAACCTGTATGCCTGTTTGTCCTGATGCACATTTGATTGAACTCTTAATGTTGTCACAGGAGAGCAGGAAGTGCCTCACGGAAAAAATCATCAGACAGGAAGTCTTCACGGACGGAGGGGAGGAAGAAGAGCCGACCCCAGGAAGTCAACAGAGCCGTAAGCCCTCTGGGCCCTCAGGACCCGGGCCGTGATAATGGAGAAGGCCCAGAGAGCAGGCAAGATGGCAGCTGTGATGGTGAGGAAGTCCTGTGTCCATTGTGAATTGAAGCATTGTGTCCATGAGTGAAACCCTGGGCTCAGGAGAACATGTTTAATCTGTTTGTTTCATCAGGGATGCTTCAGTGAAACAGTTTTTACAGGACATGGATATGCTGTAATTAGGATTGCTATTTCAGATTTTACCTTCAAATGATTTTAAATGGTTATTTATTGTTCACAACACTTTAAGCACATTATTTTACCGATATATAATGTCATCCACTGTACTTTTCTACTCGAGTAAATAATCAAATCAGGTACATTTCACTGAGATACTTATATATAAAAGCAATTTGGAGTCGCCAGTTATCTTTACATGCTTATCTTAGTACTGTGGGATTAAACTGGAGTATTCGGAGTCGAGTTGCCTCCTTTCTGTGAGGGCACAAAGCTTCTTAACCCCTTTGGGCAGAATACAAATCATGCCAATCTTTCCCTGTTATGCATGAGCTTATTTAGGCTTTATAACTCAGCATTTGAGTCACAGAGACACTGGAAAATTATTCCAGTGAACCAAGATGTTTGTAAATTCAATTGCAGAATTATTTAGGAATTAAATTTTGGAATTTACGGACACGGCATTATATCTGCGCAAAGGTGTTAATATGTCACCATTCCACCATTTTACCATCAAATGATGTTTTTGTTAGTTGTATGTTATAAGTAAAATCTGTTCTTGTGCGTGTGTGAGTGCTGTGTGAGTGTGTTGGTGGTTGCCTATGGTATGACCTGCCCCATCGCTCCCATGGTGCACTGCCCCATTGCTCCCATGATGCACCGTTCTCCAGTATGTCTCCTCCGGCTTTGTGCCTTACGTGACAACAGTGATAACTGCTTTACCTCAACCTCACTGGTCAAACCACAAGCCTGTCCCAGCAATGAGAGCACCTAGCTTAAAACCTCACTGCTCCCACACACACGCCACCTGAGCGTTCTGCACGTGCTCTGACCCGAGAGTCCAGTCTATCTGACCCATGGATATTCACTTCTCGATATAGTGCACATACATAAGGCTGCCACTAACAGGGTTGACCTCTTTCTGTTGCTGGCTGCCTATTTGTCTCTACTTACCCTAGAAACCTGTGTAGCTAAACTGGGATGCAGGTTGAAGATGCAAAACTTTCCATAGCATTTTGGAACTATTTTGGAATAGGATCACATAGTCCTCTGTTAACCCCATAAAACTTATGGACCCATATATGGCTCTGTAAAATGCAGCTGCAGTATTCGAACCTGTGGAACTTCAGGCCGACATAAAATTTTAGTGGAGATCCCAAATATGTCCTGCTAAATTACAGGGAAGTGTGTATGAAATGATGTACAAGATCTAGATATTTTGCATTTAATGTAATGCTGGGGCCATAAAAACATGGCGTCCTGGGTTAGAATATTTCTCTCAATATAAGTGTGATGTAGCTTCAGTGTAGCAACTGGCAGATACAGAATATGTATGAGACGTGTCTCGTATGTGACATAGTCACACAATATGAAATAAATTCTTTTTCTGACTTTAAATCTACTTAAGGGAAAACTCTGATGTGAAATTAAAGT
This sequence comes from Gymnothorax reevesii, assembly GCA_029721435.1. NCBI lineage: Eukaryota > Metazoa > Chordata > Actinopteri > Anguilliformes > Muraenidae > Gymnothorax > Gymnothorax reevesii. The sequence goes on from CM056590.1 coordinate 34,727,975, forward strand.
TCAATGAGTTAAACTTTTGAGAACCATATTTACTCTTTGTGCATTTGGCCTTTAAATACAACACTGCTTCAGTTTATTTAGCAGGTTTCATCCTGTTTTTTCCCCATTTTCAAGAACATACCCCTGGAATGCCTTTTGCTGTGTCAACAAAAATGTCCTCATATTTGCTCATGAAAGCACTTTGTTGACCTCTCTAAATTCCTGCGTTTCTCAATAATTCATGCCAGCCTGCTTCGTGGAAACACCCCCGCATCGTCGATGTGTCTCGTCACTGTTCACCGTTAAAAAACATTTCCCATCAAATTCCCTGAAAAATGTTTCACAAGTACATAAGGAAAACAACCTTTCTGTATTTGTGAGCTATGCAAACAGTCAGAATGAATGTATTCCTCCTATCTCTCCGATCTCCTTTGAAGTGTCCTCAGAGACAAACGTGTCCTTGCAAACAGTCGGCTTCCTCCGCATGAGCTTTGATCAAGGTGTCCCTCAGCTCTCTGGCCCACTAGAAGAGCCGCAAATAAATACCGTGGAGTTAATGTGCCTTCTATATGTCGGTCTTGCGTTATCACAAAGTGAGAGTTTAACATTTTAACCCTTAGAGTGCTGAATGCACCTATTGTCGCTCAATGATGTAAGCTATCAAAATCAAAGCTTTTTAAAACCTATCATGTGGCAACTTGTTTCAAAGAGCTAACAAGTTCCCACATGATAGGTTTTTAAATTAATATTTTTAAAAAATGTATTTCAGCAGTGTAAGGGTTAATTTTACCCTTTTTTTGACTGCAAATTGATGCAAATTTTGACTGCAAATTTTTTGCCTTGCACTTCAGTGTTGATAATAATAATAATTATTATTATTTATTTACTTACTTTATAGCAGATACTAATAGTCATATTATTTTGGTAGGAACTTTACCTCCCAATGGCCTTGAATCAGTGAGGGACAATTTGGAAGACGAGTCCCGCAGGGGCCGGTCTAGTACCAGTTCCAGTTCCAGTTCCAGTTCCAGCTCATCCTCTCAGCCCCAGACATCCACCGTCCGACAGGAACAGATCTCTGACTGCCTAAAGCAGGCCCCAGCAGCAGGACCTCCGGCTGCGGACAGGATGGAGAGCCTGGCTCAAGACCTGCTGCTGGCTCTGGAGCAGCATCGAGGACAACAAGAGGTAGCTACCTGACTTCCTACCCCTCAACATGCACAGGAACTAGACCTGGGTCAACTGTTAATTGAGTCTGTAAAGGTGGGGAGTGGGGGTCGGCTGTAGCCTCAGAAATATGGTGTTTTTCCTTCAATCTCAATATATAAAGTTTTGTAAAAAGAACTTCATTCTTTTAATTTTGTGAACACTGTTATCTAAAGGAACTTCGAGCTGATTTGACCAAGCAGGGGTCCAGTCCCTGTTGAAGCATTATGGGGTCAAAGGTCCTGCCTTAGGGCCTGACAGTTGCACTGATCTCACTTTGACTGCATCGGGGTTTGAACCTTCAACCCAAAATTATTAAGTGGCTCTACTTTGGGGTTTTTATGTGATGTTTTGTCCACTAACAACTTATGAGTGAGACATCATGTCCTGTACTCCATGCACTCCTGGTACAGGAGATTCAGCGGTACGTCAAAGCGCTGTCTTTAAACCGCCTGAATGATGATGAGGATGATGGACGGGAGGAGCACAGGGAGAGGACCAATCAGGAGCGGGAAGCCCTGGAGAAGTTGCAGGACTTAATCCCTCCCCATGCAGGTCCAGCCAATCAGAACAAGGGTAAGCTGAAATTTGGGGCTGCATCTACTGCTGTACCTAAAAAAAAAAAAATGCAATATTCTAAACAAGATAAATTGATATCACCGTCATCACCAAAATCTCGCTGTATGTGCTGTAATTGGGAGAAGATTGTGATAAGAGAAGTTGGTTCCTTTGTCGTGCCATTTATTCCAAGAATGCAATTGATATTGCACTGTATGTATTGATGTTCAAAGTGGCTATCGGAAACCCGGAGAACCAGGAGTACTCTTTTGATAAAGAATAATAAGCCATATAGCTGAATGAATGAACATATTTTCGTTTTTCTTTTTTGACGCTTGAACATGGGCAGGTTGTGTTTGGATCATGGATTTATCATCATTATCCATTTCTCCCATCCTTAGTCAAGCATTTCAATTCCAGAGGCTGTTTGGGAGCTCCTCTTTCATTTGCCTCACAACTGGAAACATTCAATCATACACCATGTAGTATTTGCATTCAATTTGTCTGCTCCCTATGGTTCTTCTCCTACTATCACAGTGTATGGCTTTGAATGAAAATCAGACCTTCTGGAAAGTGTCAAAGAAGATTCATAAAGCAAATAGAAATTAACAACACAACAACGTATTTCACAAATACATAATGTAATAGTCTGAATTTAAAAATGTAATTGAAAGAAATCGAGAGAATGTGACCCGCCATTATGCTAAACAAATGAAGACAAGGCAAGGAATCCCTTTATTGCGTAGTTTAACTCTTTTGCGCGGATATAGACGTCGGCGTCTGTAACTTCCGAAATTCACTTCCTACATAATTCTGTAATTGAATTTCCGAATGCCCGGCTTGACTGGAATAATTTTCCAGAGTCTCTGTGACACAAATACTGAGTTATAAAGCCTAAATAGGCTCATGCATAACAGGAATAATTGGAATTATTTATGAAGGGGTTTAAAGACACTTCAATTGCATAACAGAAGATATATACTATTTACGGTATGTACAGTACAGCCATCTACAAATAGATTGAGAGGGAAGGATTCAAACTGTTCTTTCATCAAGCAACACTGGAGAGAGAGACAGAGAGAGAGAGCGAGAGAGAGAGAGCGAGAGAGAGATTATGCTGCTCTCTGTAATAGAGTACCAGAGAAGTCTTGACTCAGCTCAGCGAGGGGAACTGACAGACGTCACGTAGAGAGTGGCCTCACGGCTCCTCACCGGAGGGCCTGATCTGCGTCGGCGCCTCTGCTCTCATTTGTACTGTGTGTGTACCCTGGTAACCCCTGGGTTAAGCGCCGCGCGGTAATTACCAGCGGCCTGTTGGCGCTTGTGCAAAGAGGCTTTTAATTGATCCCAAAGCACCTGCTGAGGACAGTGAGGTGAGAGATGGTGGGGCGGGGGGAGGAGGGGGGTGGACTCGAAACGAGCAGCCAGACTCAGCCGCGCCAGAGAAGAAGAGAAGTCCGGGGCTCCAGCCGCGTCTCCCTGACGAGTCCCATCTGCCATATTTGTTGTTTCTGCAAATCAGCCTTTTCCTGTTACGACTCCATAAAACCAGTACCCTGAGCTCACATATTTACTTTATGTATTCTTTATTTATCCACCTGAATCCCATCGAGCCTGACATCTATTTTTCTTCAGGCTAGGGGACCAGGGTAGCGGCGGAAACATAAGCTTGCAATTCGGTCATAAAATGAGCATTCTCTTGTTCTGAGCTTGGCTTCTTTACATGTATTTACTGTAGGCTCTTCCCCATTTTATGCTATGTAAGGTGGGTGTGGTCAATAATGGTGAGGTAAGTTCTCTTCCATGTGATTGGCTGTGCTTGATTGTGATGTAATAATGGGGGAAGGGGCAGGATTCAAGACGACTGACCCTTGGCCCCCTCTTCTACTGGCTTCAGCCGCCTAAATACTCTTTTACCGCCCAAATGGCATCAAAAGATTAGCAGCAATCCCATTGCTGCTCCTTATCCTCGAGCTGAGCAGTGCCATGGGTACAACTGATGGTGGGTGACTCTGGTACACAGAGAGTTCAAACCTGGCGACAGAGACCACTTCAGGCATGTACTGCAGTCAGCATATTAGGTGAGAGATTAGACTCACTATGGAGGGAACATGTTTATTTGCAGCTCTGCGCCATTCCGCTGTAGCTTTTCACTGTGCGCTTGGGCTCTCCAACTCATTTTGTTAAGTTGAACATATAGTTATATTTTAATGAAACAGCGCAGAAAAGGCTAATGTTTTTGTCCCTATGTGGTGTGTGCTACGCAAAAATCTTACGTGGCTTGTTATTCAGGGAACATATAGTACAATCATACTTTTAACAATAAATGCCATGACAGATGTTATTCTCATAACTTTTACTGCAAAAATTTGCTGTTTCCTGACATTTGATGTAAACTCGCCATTTGATGTGTTGTATTTGATTATTTCAGCTGTAATTTAAGGGCTCAAAAAAATGTTGTCATTATTTTCATTACTTTTATTGAAGATAAAGTGTTTTTCAACACCCATTTCACCCATGTGAGAAAATAATTGCCCCCAAAATAAGGGTTGTGCCACCCTTGGCAACAACAACGATGAGCAAACTTTTGTGATTACTGGCAATGACAACACTGGGGAGGAATTTTTGTCCCACTCAGCAGATTTGTTTTAATTCAGCCATAGGGTTTCAAGCATGAACTACCTGTTTATTGTCATGCCGCAGTATTCTTGTCAGGATTAATTTGGCCACTCTGAAACCTTCCCTTTGTTGGGCTGGGCTGAGCTGCTGCCAGGCCCCTATAAACGCAATGTTGCTTAGTATCTGAGTGACTGACTGCCTGAGTGATCAAGTTCAACGATTGGCTGGCTGGCAGGAAGAAGTTCAGCGATTGGTCGGCCGGATGGGAAGCACTTCAGCGATTGGTCGGCCGGATGGGACGCACATCAACGATTGGTTGGCTGACAGATTGCTAGCTGGCTGTTCAGCAGTTGGTTGGCCGGTGGCAAAGAACTTCAACAATTGGTTGGCCGATGATTGGCTGGCTGGCTGGCCGGGCATCGACTTAGGCCTTTTTATAATGCAAATACTATGTGGGTCTCGGAATTTCAGCCTTGATACATTGCGACAGAAACTGAATACTTTGCCGTTGCTGGATCTTGGATTTGAGAGTTAACCACAAAAACGGAAATTAAACAGTGGAATTGAACGTGCCACACTCATTTATGCGTGTGATGGGGTATTTACCTACATGGTGCCGTCGGTGTTCTGACAAATTTTGCTACCTATCAAATATGCTGCCTCGCGGTTGTGCGCTTGTGCAATCCTAAAATCTCCGGCTGTTTCCTCGCTCATATCTTAAGTATCTTCAAAAATCATGAAATTAGATTTATTTTCAGGGTGCATTTCGACCTGTAAGAGTACATATATTTGCATGTACACGCTGGGGTTTCCTGAAAATGCAGAAATTAGACTATAATGGCATATATGGGCATATATCTTCAAACAAACCTATCCAACTCGTTATAAAATATGCGTATGTATAAAAAGCTAACATATAAGAAAGTTACAACAATAAACTGATTCATATTTCAATATCAAGGCGAAAACAAAGACTTTACGATGGCTTTGCATGACGTTAGCATTTTTTGACAAGGTTGCCAAATTTGTCAGAACTATTATGTTTCAGTACTTTCAAGAATACCGGAAGAATTCATGAGTTGGTTCGCTTGAATAGAAGCAATTGTGGTGGCTGCTTTGATTGTATCTATGAGAGTGACTGTAACCGACACCAATGAAAACAATAAATTTAAGAAAATATTATGTTTAAAAGATCGCGCCAAGCTGAATTGGACACCCCGTCATTGAAGTAGCTACTTCTACGTTGTTGTACCCTCTACACCAAAGTAACATGACCAGTAGTTGAATCCAGTCTACCAATGTACTGTAATAATCAGTATTTGGCGTGTCTGAGAAGAACAACGGTGCTCGGCGGGGTATGTTTGTGCAGAAGTGTCCGCCAGCGGACACGGAGCTACAAATTTATGCTTACAGTTACAATATTCTACCACTAGATGGCTCTCTCAGATCAGTTATGGAATATTCACAAGCAAGCTGAGTACGAACACGGTTTAGAATATGGACGAGTTTAGTCCAATCCATGTTTTTCAGGAGTTGCCTGAATAAAACTCCTCAGCTAAGACTGAGGTGCAAACTGCTCAATATACTTGGCCATAGTATCTATCCAGCAGTTCAAAAAAAATTCTCTTGCTGCAAAAATTTGGCATGGTATTGATACTATGTAATTCTGCTATTAATTATAGTCAAAGAAGAAGAAGTATATATGTTTTTTGAATTCTGTATTTTTTATTCACTTGAAAATTGATTAAAGAGCACTAGGAGAGAACAAAGAGTGGTTGCTTTACTTCTTTCTATGTGTATTTTGAGAAATACTTTATACTTATACTCACACTTTTGATACTTAAGTATATTCTTTCACAAAATACTTTCAGTACATAAGTGCATTTAATATGAGCTACTTTAATACTTTTGCTCAAGTAATTTTCTTATGGGTGACTTCAACTTTTACCAAAGAAACCTTCGGTAATGGTACTTCTACTTAGTTATTTTTTTCCAGTACTTTATACACCTCTGATTATCATATTAGTTATATGACAAAGGGCAATACTCGGCCAGGCTGTAACTGTCACTTATGAAAATCGTTCATGCTTTCTTTCCTGAATTCTTGTATTTTATTTCATTTATTTAATCATTGATTATGTCATTTTTTTTTTACTGTCTACCGTATTTGAGGTAAAATTGACCTAAATTGCTCACTTCGCAACACACTTTTTTTATCCGCAGTGACTGAAATAAATACCAAACAATTCACTGTTTGGGGGCACTATAAAATTCTAAAACTTTCTTATTTCTCGGTCAATTCTCATGATCTTGGTGTCAACTACAAGGCCTTTTCAAGAGCTGTCAATAGGTTATAAATTCATTAAAATTAATTGCATTTCAATTTTTTTGGTCACATACTTAACCATATTCAACCATCACCAATGTCTAACGCCTTTTGTAAAAACATGGCAACCCCTTCACTCAAACATATTTACTAAGCGGTCCTACTCAAAACTGGATTCTTTGCCCAAAACATGTCCAAAGAAGAAACATGGGGAAAGAAAGGAAACTTTGACGTTCGTTCTTACACCCTCACCATATCGGAACTGCCATGTGCATTACTTTTTGAGTGATCGCGTGTGATAGGATTTCAACATGGCTGCCGTGGTGGCCGTATTGTTTCAGTGATCGCAGTGAAAATCAATAGGGTCCATCCTTGATTTAATAGCAATCCACCCACAAAGTTTCAGACAAATCCATGCCTTATTTTTTGAGTTATGTCGTTCACAATCAGACAAACAAACAAACGGGTGAAAACATAACCTCCGCCCCAACCTTGTTGGCAGAGGTAATAACTGCTACCCTTGCTCTAGCTGTTTGTCTATCCAAATGTATAACTTGTCTGTGATATGTTTTCCTTACTCAAGACTCCTCCCACCTCCCAGTCCCTCACTATCGCTTACTCCTACTATCTCACTCACACTCACTCTTTCACACTCTCACTCTCACACTACTTTGTAAGTAATTTATCAGCTCCTGCTCATTACTAAACTTGCACTTCATGTAATTGTGTGAGCTTTGCCTCATTTAGCACCCTTTTCTTGAGCCCACATTCTCATACAGCACTTGGCGGCCCAGCCGAATACTAGGTTGCACCTAATCTTGTTTCCTTTGAGCTTCTCAGAGGTGGAGTTTCTTGTGTGTTTTGGATCATTGTCTTACAGCATAACCCATCTGCATTTGAGATTTATGTCACAAAATGATGGCCTGTAATTCTCATGAAGGATTTTCTGGTAGAAGGCTGAATTCTTGGCTCACATCAGTTACGGCAAGTTGCCCTGGTCCGGAAGCAGCAGCGCAACCTCAAACTGTCACATTACCGCAACCATATTTGACTGTTGGCATAATATTCTAATTGCGGACTGCTGTGTTAGCCTTACACCAGATGTAATGGGGCACCCATGTCTTCTAAAAAGTTCCACTTATTATTTATCTGTCCACAAAATATTATCCCAAAAGTCTTTGGGGTCTTTATGGTGTTTGTTGGCAAAAGAGAGAACATCCTTTGTGTTCATTCTGGTCAGCAATGGTTTTTATCTCGCAGCTCTCCCTCGGATGCTATTTTTGCCCTGTCTTATTCTAATAGTGGAATATTTTATTTAGAGAGGTAGGGACAGTGCATATTGATGAACAATAATATCTAAATATGACCGATTATAGCCTACGGCTAGTGTACATCTGTTGTCCTTAGGCAGGTTGATCTTACAACAATTAGTAACAGAAATTCAGTTACGCCACAAAGACAGTATAAAAGTACAATACAGTAAAATACAGCAAGTCAATACAATGCTATTAAAAGATAATCAATCATACGGGCAGGAGATGAAGCGATTAATTTTAAGGTGCTATTGGTCACAGTCATAAAATCATAATTAGATTTTAACAGGGGAGCTGTCGGGAGTGTCTGGATGGAGTATGGGAGTGCAGTCCAGTACATAGTTCCTGTTAAGGCAGTGGTTCTCAAACTCGTTCCTGGTGCCCCAGTGTGTATGATTGTTTTTGTTCCAACCACAGTTGCAATCTTAGGACTTAAACAAGCTGTTGATTTGCCTTAATTAGGTGCATTTATGTTTAGAGCAGTTATTTGTCCTCTTAGCCACATTTGACGAATCTATATTTCATATCCACAATGAGATATGTTAGAAACCAGTATGAATAACTGCAGAGGGAAACAATTTGACTGAACCCTTAATCAACGTGAACAATCAATAGGTTCCTCATTGATGAAACTTTCAACACATGGCTGCGAAAATGTGCCGCCCTACTTGTTAACGCGATAACTTCAGTAATATGTCACTTAGAAATTTCAAGTTTTGCATAAAAGTAAGTATCATAAAGAGGAAGAACTGATTCGATTTTGGACAATTTACGATTTCTTGACTGGCCACCAGGGGCCAAAAACTGATTTACGTGTTAACGCGATAACTTCAGTAATATTTCAATTAGAAATTCCATGTTTTGCATATAAGTACGTAACATAAAGAGGAAGAACTGATTCGATTTTGGACAATTTACAATTTCTATATTGGCCACCAGGGGCCAAAAATGGAAAAAAATCACTGTTTTTATCATATCTCCGGAAATATTTGTCCGATTGACCTTAAATCAAGTGCAAATGAAAGGTCATGACCTGATGATGTAACCCACGATGAGATTATACCTGTTTGGTTCAAAATTTTGACACAAGGTGGAGCTTTGTCACATAAAATTCACCATTTTTGCCATATCTTTGGAACTGTTTGTCGAATTGGCATGAAGCTATGTGCAACTGCTAGGTCATGACCTCACAACGTGTCACATAATGACATCATACCTGTATGGTTCAATATTTTGCCACCAGGTGGCGCTTTGTGATGGAAAATTACCATTTTGGCCATATCTTAAGAACCATTTGTCCGATTGACCTGAAATTCAGTTCAAATGAAAGTCTTTTCAAGGTCTATTCAAGGATTGGTCAATTGGAGGATGGGGGGCGTTCACAGATATACTCCCAGCCGTTGCCTTCGACAGCATAAGCCTAGTTTTCATTTAAACGATAGTTACTACTCTAATTACATAAATTTGATATCTTGGGCTGACTAATTTGATATCTTGGGCTGACGGAACCGTAAAAACGAAAATTTTCACCTTACACCGTCCATATAAGGAAAAAGGAACACAAGTGAAGCGCATGAGTTGTAAAGAATTTTCTGGTCTTTTTCTGTTGATTTCTCCTCTCAGAACTATGGGTCCTTGCTGGTCAGTTTGTTGTTTTTGGCAAAGCTAATGCAGTTTCACTGCACTGTTGCGTGACTCTGTCCCCCTCCCCAGTCAGTCTGCACAGTGCGGACCACTTAGGATTTCTGTTGTTTTTATAACCTTCAGGCCATGACTGGCCATTTGGTGTAAATACTAAACTCACCTTTTACTCTCCTGCATGGCCCCTGGTGGATTGTGGTAAGCCTAAGGAATAAGGCTCCTCCATTTAGCCCCCATATCAGCTGGGAGCATTAGGATGCTCGGAGAAGAGTGGAGCCCTAATCTGCGATAAACGGTTTGGATCTGTAGATCGCCTGGAGGATTTCCCAGGCCTCTTTAAGATGGTGCTGAGAGCAAAAACAACTCGGTAATCCTGGATGGGGCCATGAGTATGTGTGTAGTTTTCTTAGCCTTGTCTTAAGGCTCCCACAGAATGCTTACTCATCAGATCTGTGTTTACAGCGAAAAGGAAAAAAAACAGACTGCTATTACTGGCACTGAAGCTTATAGCTGCACTTATACATCTGGTACTTTGTCACAGTATATCATGATTATTGAACATTGGTAGTTGTAATAGGTATTGCTTCAAATTAGGTGGAGCCAATACCTGGACTTGCCTTTTTTTCTGTTTGTTGGTTTGTTTGTTTACCCACCTATTTTTCTCTTGTTCAGTTGTTACCACCTTATCTTTGTGTGATTATAGAGCATAAAATGGCTTTGAAATTATTGGTCACGTATACATGCATTGTCTGGGTCGGCAGAATAAATACCTGACTAAGCACAAATTTTAGATACAAAGGGGATGCAAAATTAGGGATCCAAAAATCCAAAAAATGTAAGTACTCCTATGGTATAAGTATAAGGTTTTTCTGATACCCTAATTTTGCATCCCCTTCGTATTTAGAATTTGTGCTTAGTCAGATATTTATTCTGTTCACCTACTTTGTAATTACATGTTAATGTATGTTTTCTGTTCATTTACTATGTAATTGGTTGTTTTTCTGCTCTTTATTTGTAATTGCTTTTTGTGCACAATAAAAAGAAATAAAAATAAATAAATAAAATAAAGTACTCCTATGTACTTCCATGTTCTGATTAACAATCAGTCTATTTACTTCATACTTAAGCTCAAGGTAATCGAGTGTGTTGTCCATAATGATTTTGAAATGAAAGACGCCAAAGCTAAAATGTGAGATTGTAAAGTCGGCAATTCTGATAATTGATGGAGTTTTATCTTATTCTGAATTTCCGTCCTCCATCATTGCAGCATTATTTTTATCAGATGTTATGAAACATGCATTTTGAAATATGAGTGATTTATTTAGGGGTCTCAGTTCATTTAGTTTTGAGCAATAAAAAACAGAAACCAATAGGGAAACATCTGGAAAGAGAAAAAAACCACATGGCACTGGAGTTCTGGTCTGAATAACTTACATTAAAATGCCCAGTAATAATTAAACTCTTAGAGAGTGCATGTGAGTCATATAACATGTTTTACTGTGAACATTTTACTTTCTTGCTTTGTAGAATAGGCTTGGGTATTGGTGTTTTCAGAAATTAGAAAGTCACAACCTTATATGTTGTCAAGACATTGACACATCACTGCATGACATGTTTGTGTTGACAAAAAGTGATGCTTTTTGAAATTCTGGATGTTGAGTTCTGCCAGATGATGAGCAGTATCAATGTACTGTGCATAATGACTTTTCTATTTCTACTGTTTTTAAAACATGCAGGTTTTTTTGTTATTATTTTAATGATTTATTTAATTTTTATTTTATTATTTCATTGTATATTTTGTCTCAATTGAATTCTGCATAATTTGTTATATCTCATCCCTTTTTGCTAGAGGGTGATCCTGGTGGAGTACCAGAGTATGTTAAAACAGCTCGACTGATCAAATCGAAAGTCAGTCCGGGGCAGGAAGTGCTGGCTAGATGGGCCTACGATGGCTGGTACTACTACAGTAAGTCACACACTCAAAGATGAAATTTGGCTCTGCAAAGATATAGGTATCACTAGTGGCAAGATCATTTGCAAACTGCTGGCTTGTCATGACAGCTAGATTTTAACTCAAATGCCTCCCCTAAGCCGGTCATTAGCAAACTGCTATTGTGCTTGTTATTGCTTTGGTTTGGCAGTTTGACGGCAATGCTGATAGTGAGCTACTGTGGATTCTTCTTGGCACATTAACTGGAAAGCTCTTTTATTAAATGGCGACTGGTCTCATAAACTGCCTATAAATTGCTCCTGATAAATCGCTTGCCATCCCTAGGCTCGGTGGTCCATGCCTGTGGAGATCAGAGCTACTTTTTGCAGGACCGAGAGGGGGCGCTAGAGAGAGTTTGGAGAGAAGACATTATCACTGAGGGGGAAGATAGTAGCCAGGAAATAAAGGTATGGAGGAAATATTCTTTAAATGCCTTTAAGGCGTAAGATCACTCAAATTTGATTAGATTCTTCCTAACCAAAGATTGCAATTCTGATGTAGCTGTCACCACTGGAAATTGACAGTACAGAAGATCTAAGACACTAATTTCAAGTTTTGAAATGATGTTTTCTAAAGGTAAAATGCATGAAATGCAATGAATTAACGGGAGTGCCAGAATGCTGGTAACAAATTAGTTAAAATGGGATGCAGGCATTTTTGATATCTTCTGTATTAAAATTATCTCAAATTCTTTGCCTCACATTGATTTCTTAAAACAACATTCTCTCCATAATGATTGTCTTGATGGATTTCCTAGAGACTTGTATGCGTTAAATTAACTTGTACTGTCCTAGTTCTACTCATATGTACTCTGTTCAAGTTCAGCTAACAATTGACATTTAACTGTAAATCCTTCTTTGAGTTTAAAGTAAGGAACACTGTAACTGCTCTATCCTGTCCCGCAGGTAGATGATCCTGTTATTGGTGCCCACCCTGTTTACCCCAATCGGTACTGCCCTGGGGTGGTACTGTCAGTTACAGAGGAACTACAGATGAAGGTAGGGATTTAATAGAATACAAAAGAGGTCTTGAATTTGCACTTTGCTCAACCAATATGATGCTATCTGGGGATATTGTGGCAATAATGTAATTTAATGAAGTTTGTTTTATTTTACAAATCGCCCTTTTTAGAACTTTATCATACTCTATAAACTGTTTCTTCCTATTTTCAATTATAGCCCAATTCCTTTCACTCATTTATCAACATGTCCCAAGATAACTGTGGGAGATTTTGCATTTTACATTGGGAGCTTGAGACTGGAAAGGTTAAATTGTACTTAACATGCAAAAATATGCTGATTCAAAATTCATATCTGACTGACACAAGACAAACACACATGTATGCATGCTCAAGTTTGAAATAATAATTTATCATTATGGGTATTGAGTATTTCCCACAGCTTTCTACTTCATTTAATCGGTTATTACCAGTGATCCTACTTGGGTGCATGTCTGCACATAGTAAACACTTGAAATTTTAAGGTGCCCCCTCAATTTAAAGTCCTTGTGACCATATTAAGCATGCATCACCTTCTCTGTGCTCTAGGTGAGATATTACGATGGCAGTGAGGCAATCTTGTCTTGGACGCAACTCTTCCTGATTCCTGCGGAGAAGTTTGAGAGAGATGTGACCTACATATTGGAATGCGAAGAGCGCTGGGTGGGCCAGTTGGTGGTTGCCAGACGTGACAACACTGGGACCTATCATCCTGGTAAGGCATCTTTCTGATCCAACTTAGCTACTGGAGTATCTCAAAAATCACATAATTTTCTTGATCTATTATTTTATCTTAAAAGCGTTATGACTCACATTTTCGGGATTATGTTTGGTTTTAATTCAACGGTATGTCCAAAATAAGAGTTTTTCTGGGGGAAAGCTTGCATGCCATGATAAGGGCCAAAATCTGTGGAGCCACTCCTGCAATAAAACATCTGATTCAACAAATCAGGCAAAAATTCACACAGAGACTGGTGGAGAGAGACCGTATTAGGGTAAAACTCGCTTTCGGAGCAACTAAACTTAACCTAGACTCAACCAGACTCTTGCTCTAACATCCTCGGATAGAGATTTTTGCTCATAGCCTGAGAGTCAATTTTTCAAATTTGACTCAGGTAGTACAGTCCTGGTTTAGAAAGCCTGGCATTAGCTTCATTCAAGCCACAGCCATTAGCCATTTTTCTTCTTGCCAGGGGTTTTTACTATGATGTGCTGCAAGCGGCTACATAGCCACTATCGGTTGGTTGGTTGACGTGAACATAAATTATGTGCTTTGCTTGAGTGAGTCAAGGATAGTACTTTGTAACTATCGACAAGCAACATACAACTGTTACGCCATCATGGGCTGCTGCCCATAATTAGAGTGGCTTAATGTTTTGTGCCACATGGCCATGCAAGCTTCTCATCCACCATTTTAGATGTTCTCACACGAATGGGAACACCTCTATTTAAAGCCTTTTCTGGAGTCTACTATTGAGCTGACTGGACCAGGCTAGGTTCTGAACCCTGTTCTGTCTTTGCTCGACAGCGGAGGTGTGTCAGAGGGTGGGAAATGGGCAGCAGTACCTGATCCGGTGGGCCGATGGGACCGACGCTGTTCAGGACAGGGAGTGGATCTTTGGCAGGTGGAGCCGAACCCGAGCGCTGAGTGTTGGAGATTATGCGCTGGCGCTCGCTGACCCCGCCTCCCTCACCTTTATGCCAGGGGTGGTGCAAGGGTTCACTGAGACACTGGTTCATATCCAGTTCATCAACAATGAAAGGCAAGAAGTCCAGCCCGAATATAATTATGCACCTCCTGTTGTGTGGTCCAGAGCATCTGCCCTTTGTAGAACAGGTTTGAGTGACTTCATGTGATGACAGAATATTTATCTGATGCTTTACTGACTACCTTTTTCCTATTTCTTACCCCAATATTTGGCTTCTGTGTATTTTACTATAAATGCAACTTCAAGGGGATTGGCCATAAATGTACAGTGCTGTGAAAAAGTGTGTGACCCCTTCCTGATATATTAGTTTTTTGCATATTTTTTGCATTAAATGTTTCAGATCATCAAACAAATTTTAATATAAGACAAAGATAACCCGAGTCAATACAAAATGCAGTTTTCAAATGATGATGTCATTTATTAAGGGGAAAAAGCTATCTAAACCATAGGCTGTATAAAAAGATGGACGCAGCACCAGGGTCTGAAAAGTGAGGCCGATGGGGAAAACTCAAAAATTTGCATTATATTTAATGGCTGGCAGATGGCGACGTCAGTGGTTGCAGAAAGAAGTTCAATGCTGTTGAAGTCTATGAGAAAATGACCCTACTTTGCCACCTGATTTATTATTTCAATAATGATTTTCCACATCATGTTATGGTATCTATCGCAAGTTTCAAGTCTCCTTCGATATACTATGATGTTCTTTTTTGTAAATTATGGTCCCAAGTGGACTAGAATACAGGATAAAGCCAAAATATGCTTTAAGGGCATGGCTATGCTCTGGTCTTTGTCCGATATGGTCAGATCCAGAGCCACGTTCCTCCTTGGATCTTCAATTTATGCTTTCGTCCAATAGGAATCACATCCGGTTTCAAAATGACAAAATGGCACAATTCAAATGGCCAAAATTCAGGCTTCCTAAATGGTTTGCTGAAACCAATGGGTGACGTCACAGTTGCTTTGTCCATCTTTTTATACAGTCTATGATCTAAATCTACCTGGCCCCATGTGAAAAAGTAATTGCCTTCCCCGCCTTCTTAAATCTTGAATTGACTGTGATTAATCACATTTTTTTAGTCCAATTTCACTAGCCACACCCAGGCCTGATTACTGCCAGACCTGTTGAATCAAGAAAGCCCTTCAATAGAACCTGTTTTACAAACTGAAGTGGGCTAAAAGATCTCAAAAAGCAACACATCATGCCGCAAACTAAAGAAATTCAAGAACAGATGAGAAACAGAGAAATTGACATCTATCCGTCTGGAAAGGCTTTCAAAGCCATTTCTAAGGCTTTGGTACTCCAGCGAATCACGGTGAACCTTCTGAGGAGTGGCCGGCCAACCAGAATTACTCCAAGAGCGCATCGATGACTCATCGAGGAGGTCACAAAAGAACCCAGAATAACATCTCAAGAACTGCAGGCCTCTCTTGCCTCAGTTGAAGTCAGAATTCATGATTCAACAATAAGACAGACTGGGCAAAATAGCATCTATGGGAGAGTTCCAAGGAGATAACCATTGCTGACCAAAAAGAACACAAAGTTTCGTCTCACATTTGCCAAAATACATCTTGATGATCCCCAAGACTTTTGGGAAAGTATTCTGTGGACTGAGAAGACAAAATTTTAACTTTCTGGAAGGTGTGCATCTCGTTATATCAGGCCTAAAACTAACAAAGAATTTCATAAGAAGAACATCGTACCAAAAGTGTAACGTGGTGGTGGTAGTGTAATGGTTTGGGGCTTCTTTGCTGCTTCAGGACCTGGAAGACTTGCTGTAATTGATGGAACTATGAATTCTGTCCTGTCCCGGAAAATCCTGAAGGAGAATGTCCGACCATCAGTTTGGATCTCAAGCTCAAGCGCGTTTGTGTTATGCAGCAGGACAATGATCTGAACTACCCCAGCAAGTCCACCGCGAATGGGTTAAAAAAAAAACAAAATGAAGGTTTTGGAGTGGCCTAGTCAAAGTCAGGTCTTAAATCCGCTTGAGATGCAGTGGCATGACCTTAAACAGGCCGTTCATGCTCAAAAACCCTCAAATGTGGCTGATTTAAAACAATTCTGCAAAGAAGAGCGGGCTAAAATTCTTCCGCAGCAATGTGAAAGGCTCATTGCCAGTCATTGTAAACGTTTGATTGTAATTGTTGTTGCCGAGGGTGACACAACCAGTTATTAGGATTTAGGGGGCAATTACTTTTTTACATAGGGCCTGGTAGGTTTGGACAGCTTTTTCCCCTTAATAAATAAAATCATCATTTAAAAACTACATTTTGTATTTACTCGGGGTGTCTTTGTCCTATAATTAAAGTTTGTTTGATTTGAAACATATAGGTGTGGCAAAGATGCAAAAAAATAAGAAATCAGGTGGGGGGAAAATACTTGCTCACGGCACTGTATGTACATAATAGTAAATTATGTTTTTTTTTTCTTCTTCCATAGCCTGTCTGTAGAAGCCCACCATTGCTTTTGGCTCAGTGAGGAACAGTTCAACATGGCGGCTAACCTCTATGCCAGCCAACAATGGTGTCGGACAGCGGAGGAGGAGGAGGAAGATGAAGAGGAGGAAGAGGACAGCCGGGTTGATGACTCCGAAATTAACGAATCACTTTACTCAACTGACTTAAGCACCTCGGATCTCTAACTCTGCAACTCGCACTCATTCAATATTTCAACCTTAACACTGCACTTCCACACTCCATACAGATCTTTCTGCCTCCAGTCGCGCTTTTGCCACTATTCCAATATTGCAGGGCCTGCGTGACTCGCATATTGCGATATTCTCTGGGGTGACAACATTATTGTACGAAACTGCAAAATAGCTGAGGCATACTGGTTTCTGTATGCTGTGTCTTAGTTTTTCTAAGCTGAGATTTTTCAATAATCCACAGTCAGGCACAGTGCAAGTGTAATTTACGCACATTAGAGAAACTCATACATTTTTGTTTTAGTAGAAAGAGAATGTTTGCACTCGCTGAAGCTGAAGCTCACTGAAGTTATGTTGCTGATCACTTGTAATAGGGTATAGAATTATCTCTATGATGTCAAGTCTTGATTGTCTTGTTTGTACACACATGGCCATAATGGACCATGATGCAATTCCGCATTTTTTTTTTTTTTCCAAATGAATCTTTGATGTAATTCTTTCACCAAATCCTTTTGATGTGGATCACTGGAAATAAAGGAGAAAGAAGTTGCCTTTGGCAAGCAAATTGACATTCAATAAATCACAACTCCTTGGAAATAATTTCAAAGCTCTATGTTGTTGTTTTTTTAATCTAGTTTTGATTTGAATTTCGCTCCTGCTTTTTTTTTCTTTTTACATATAAATGAAAACGAGGAGCACCTTAATATTTCAAATATTGTTTAGAATGGCCATAATCTCGAAGTTCGCATTATAAACACATCCAGCAAATCATGTTCTCATTAAGGCCTGGAGGCATTCTTTTATTGCATGGAAATATTTTGAACTTGGGGACAAGTAGAAAAAGTGGACAAAAAATACGCGCATGTAGGCGTCAAAAGTGAAATAAGGCTTCTGTCATTATCGATGGCTGTGGCGATTATGCTGATGACGCAGTTTAATGCCCTTAAGCCCAAATACTTTGGTATTGTTTGTCAGTACTTGTGGTCGCGGTTGCAGAAAATGGAAAACGTCTCGTTGTTCCGGCGTGAGAAAGAAGTCGCTTTTTCTGGTCAACTTTGTGAGAATTAATATTAACGAGGGGAGGCGCGTCGTATCTGAGCAGCGTTTGAGTGAGTGACGGGGGGAGGATTCAACGCGTGCTTGTTTCGTGACTGACGGCTCGCAGCTGGGTGCCGTCCAGGGTGCTGAAACGGACAAATTTCTGTTTGCGCAGTTCATTGAAAAGTCATCCAATGCTGTCAACCAATTACTCCAATAATGGGAATATTATGAGAAACAAAAGAATGAATGATTGCCAACCAAACGAACGGGATTGTATTTAACTTTGAAAATGGAATTATTTAACATCCATCACAAAAGGACTGTTTACCTGACCGATCTGCGCTGAACTGTTTGAGGACTGTCGCTTCCTGAAACTCTCCATCCAGGTATATGCGCTATATTTGTTTTACCATAATTTACAAGCGAGAGGGATATAGAACTGGATTGGAAAAGTTTCGAGTAAAGTGTTCTCACGACGTAAATTACGAACAAAATGGCGAAGAAAGTTAATATAGATCAGTTGTTAACATGTTATGAGAATATTTGAATTATAAATGTGCTAATGCATTATTTTAAAATATGCCAATTATCCAAGATCTGCATTGGTGGAGATAAAACCCTGCGGTGTTAAGACTAATCTGGAGTCGCGTTTTAAATCCATTTACCACGCCCCCAAGCAACGCTTCTAAAAAAGGCGAGACGTTTGTTTAATTGTGAGATCACCATTATCAATCAACTTTGGGGCAATATTTTGCTAGAGTTTCAATGTGGCATTTTAACGGTAGAATAAGAACTGACTCCTAAAATGATGTCTTCTCCTGTTTTCCTGTAGCCTAATATCAAATTGTTCAATTACTAATTAACTAGGAAGGTATTTATTATTGTTTCATTCATTACTGCATCACAAGTTGTACTTATTGGGCCTTCCTGTGTGTGCGTGCGTGCGTGTGTGTGTGTGTGTGTGTGTGTGTGTGTGTGTGTGCGTGCGTGCGTGCGTGTGCGTACGCGCGCGCGTTCACTGGAATAAATCTCTCTGCACTGTTGTGTTATATACACGGAATTATGTCTCCCGGGTAGCGAAGGTAAACTGACTTCAGAATCGGTTCTGGGATAGAAATGGCCGCCATACATATACTCATCAAAATCTGAAATGCATTAATGTCAATTCCAAAGAAAAGTGTTTTGTTTGTTGGTTTGTTTGTTTGTCACTGCCAGCTTTAAAATAAAAAAATTATACTTCTCATTGATGTGGAAACCATTATGATTAATAATAACAATAATAATAATAATAACCAGTTTATTATGTAGCTGGATTTGCATACACCAAATATTAGTATGTATGTTGTCTCAAAATAATATCCTTGGCACTTAATGCAGCAATGTTTGTCAGCACACTGAATTTAAAATAATATTTTCTAATATTCTTTTTTAAATGCCATTGTAGAGCATTGATTTAAGCAATTGTGCAGCAAATGCAAATTTCCATTTAAGATGCTGAGTAAGCTTCGTCTGTGCCATTTAGATATATTACAAGGGTTGTTGGTGCACTACAGTAATCTCATTACTCTGGCCTGTTTATACCACGGTTACACCTTACACCATAATGGTGCATGCCAAAAGGCCCATAAAAGGCAGTGAAGAAAATTAAAATCTCTGGTGTGGCAAAGCAGTTGGTAGAGTGATTTAATTTACACTTTCTGAAAAACACATCCAATAAACCAATGCCATAAATCCATTAATACACGCCCATCTAAATCTTCAGTGTTAATTATAAACCAGTTTAATTAGCCAAGAATTGGCATCCATGGCTCTTTTTGAATTATTCCAAAAGTTTGCTGACAATATGAGTGAACATTTATATTACAATACAAGCACTTGCAATGGCATTAGTAACAAAACTACATCGCAAGGGAAAAAGAAGGAATGCCCTATCATGTTTAAGATGTGGGCATGATGTGAAAATGTATTTGGGCAACTACATGGATGGTTGCGTAATTAAAGGGAATATATGCGTTTGGATTGGACATCAGAACAAGGATGATGTATTTCCTCCATGTGAATATGTTTACTGCAGCGGTTTGACTTCAAAAGCAACCAATGAACATGGAATAGTGGAGTCATTAAATAATAGTGTCACAATAACACCTATTGTAATTTTTTTTAATAGCATTGAGCTATTTATACATGTTGCTACATTTATTATGTTGTCCCAGAAAATTTATGCTCTAGTTTGAGACTACCTGTAAAAACTGGACTCAGAAGTCTTGTGTCACTTATCTTGTGGTGAGTATACTTCCTTTATAAATGGTATATGACAAAAAGTCCTATAGTATTTCAGAACATTTCACTGTTTAAATTGGATTAATTGGATTTCTTTCATGTTTCATGTGTCCACAAATGTTGGGGGCTATCGTGGGTTTGGGTCTCACTGATCTATTTTCTCTCTCACATGAAGACACATTAAAGAAGTCATGAACCACAGTTGATATGTGTACATTTTGTGCACAAGAGCGTATGTGTATGTGCATAAGAAAGAGGGAATTGTGTGTGTGTGTGTGTGTGTGTGTGTGTATGTGTGTGTGTGCCCGTGCATGTGTATGTGTGTGAGCACACGCGCACGTGTGTGTGGGTATATGTGTTTGCACCCACAAGACGTACTGAAACATCTCTTTGATACCCAGCTCTAAGCATCTGGATGCATCTGGCCTGTGGAGTGTGAGAGGGGGTCAGGTCAGAATGGCCAAAATCTGCACTCAGCGATCCTACCCCACCCGGCAACGGCCATACGACAGAGACCTGGATCGGATGGAGCATGGTCAGAGCAGGTCAGCAACGTGCTCATCCAAAAACACATTACCCGCCCCCCCATCCTAGAGCGCTGATGACATAAGATATCAAAATCAGCGCCGTTGTAAACCAATCATGGGGTGACTTGCTTAAAAGAGCTCCGGCAGGGGAGCTCTTTTAAAGAAGTCAACACATGATAGGTTTTCAACAGCATAAAGTATTTGAATTTATATATTTTCAAAATTCAAAGTGCCCTAATGGTTAACACTTCTATTCATTCAGTCCTGATCAATTCAAATGAGTGTTCCCAGTAACTGTCCTTAACCACTTTGGGCAGAATACAAATAATGCCAATTTTTTCCTGTCATGCATGAGCCTATTTAGTCTTTATAACTCAGTATTTGTGTCACAGAGACTCTGGAAAATTATTCCAATGAAGAGACATATTTGTAAATTAAATTTGAAAACTATTTAGGAATTAAATTTTGGAATTTACGGACGCCGGCGTCTATAACCGCGCAAAGGGGTTTAAACTGATCATCGAACTGGATACGTTTGCTTTAATTTTCATAAATGTTCCTTACATCACGTGGAGACACCATTTCTAGCTGATTCATTATTCCGATCAGTGGCAAGCATGCTAATTAAGATAAGCAAATGAGAACAGGCTATGAGGTTGAGACCAATGATCAAGGTTTAGTGGGAAGTTTTGGCACCCACCAATTTTCAGCTCACCAGTCACCACTGATAACAGGAGGAAGAAAAAAATTGCGTCAAAAGTCACCATTGACCAACGTTGCGGCCGCTATGCGAGTCGAAAAATAGCTTGGGGCCATTGTTCATCAAAAGCTGGCCTCTTACAGTAGCACAATAAATTGCTTTACTGTATTATAAATTCAGATCTAACAGAGGAAGATTAAAATAAACGACCAAGTCAACTGCTGTTGCACCCTCGAGCTGTGTACTTGACCTGATTTACTTCAGTAAATATCCAGAGGACAAGAATGGTAAAATGTAAGACACTGGATAATGGTGTCAGCTGAGCAAATATTTATGTATAAACCCCCATCTGTCTCTGTCTATTCCTGGCTCTAAGGGTTGGCTCTCTACATGAAGACACTTCCTCAGAGCCTCAGAGGGCTACTTCCTTGCAGATGAAAAAGAGTTCCTTTGCAAGACCTGGAGGCATGACCAGGTAACTGTGCTCTCGCCTTCAATAATATTTATAACATCACAGCATAGAATTAACTTACCAGATTTGTATTTGCTGTTTCAAAACAGGAAGCTGAGATAAACAAAATACTGAAAATGCATGGAATTAATTATTGGAAGAGATTGTAAAAAAACAAAAAAACAAATTTCTTTGTACTTTATTGATACCTGATATATCAAAATTATTGTATATACTACAACAACTGCTCATTCACCGATTTGTGGCAAGTGTGCCTTGTATGTGGATATTTTAAAATCTTATGTGTCACGTCAAAATAGGAACTTTAACAAAACACTGGAGAATGTGTGGAGTAATATATGCAGAAATATAATAAAATAAATAGTTTTTATGTTACTATAGTCTAATCTTAAGTATGGATTTCATTGCACGGATTATTACAAATGCACGTCCAACAATTTGCATTATATGTGAGTGCAGCAGTTGTAGAATTCGGTGTGCTTAATATATACTGAGGTTGCTGGAAAAAAAAACTAAATTAATTAAAATAATGTTCAGTATAGTCATTTTATTGTCAATACCACTGTAACATTCATATTTTACAATGTGTTTCACATATGCCTCAGTATATTTAATATAATGTAAGTAGTCAGGGTAATATTGTATGAACTGGGACATTGCGGTTCTCAGGGTGTCCCATCTGGTGTTCATGCTGAGGAGCTGGGCCTCGGGCAGATGGCGACAGGAAGCTGAGACCGACTCCTTCCTGGAGCGCTTCCGCGACCCGCAGCTGAAAGAGTTGCCCAGCTGTGCCCCATCCCCATGCAGGAACTCTGTCCAGCCACACAAGAGGAAGTAGGTGACAATCAATTGCTGATCTCTGATCTGTGAGGCTGAGAGTGGCAAGTACCAGTAACCTGCACGTAGTACAAGATGTACACCATGTCCGCACCGCAGCCGCAGGTTGCTTCTCCACATCTTCACCGCATTCGCAGGAATTAGATCAAAATCCACAATGCTCTGCGGTGCGGTCGCGGAGTTCAAGTCTTGTGCGGTGAGCGGATAATGCGGGGGAGCCGCGAACTCCACGATTGCACTGCAGAGCGGTGTGGATTTTGATCTAATTCCTGCGGCTGCGGTCCAGACACGGCGTACATCTTGTACTCCGCGCAGGTCACTGGCAAGTACCCACATGGTGCTTTTATTGAGTGGCTGAGCCTGCCACTGGTCTCAGGTCAGTGAGACTGAGTGATTGTACCATGCACTCGCCGGGTGATTTTGCTCTGTTGCTAAACCTGACACTGATCAGAGGTCAGTGAGTCTAGGATAGTGTGTGTATTGTGTTCTCACTGCATCACAGATATGGTACTGTGGTACTGATCCCAGACACATTAGGGCTGAACGCGCCCTTAGCTCAGGGATCATCAAACTGCAGTCTTCAACGTCTGAGAACTGCTGGTTTCCAGCCCTCCCTTCACGTGGGGTCAGGTGTAAGACAAAGTGGCCAATCAAAACCGCCAGTTGTTCAGTTATTTAGTAGTTTGGGATTTGAATATGAGGGTAGATGAAGTGATCCCTACGCTACTCACATTGCTTGAACACATATGCAACCACATGAAAAAAATTTTGAAGATCAAGAAGAATATATACTAAGGTTGAAAAAAATGTCATCTTTAAACTATTTTACATACAGTGCTATATTGCATTATGGACATCAAGCGTTCAAGATATTAAGACATCTTCTGTTGTGTTTGATCAGTCACTGGCCACTGGCACCGTTCAACATCAACAACTGTAACAACACAGATGAGTAAGTCCTCCTTCTGCAGCTAAAACTCAGCTTCAGTTTCTCCTGCTAAAGCCCAGCTTCAGTAGAGCCTCTAGTCCTCCCAGTAGACATCCTTACCCAACTATTATCCTTTTCTGTCCTGTTGTGAGGAAACCAGTCATGGAAGGATAAAAAATGTTCTTTTTCACGCTGAAGTAACATTTGTGAGGTTCATAACTGTAATGTGAAAGAAATTATATGGGTTCAGTAAGCAGGAAGATCATTTCATGAGGAAGAATAAATGGTGTATTGGCGCTGCCGCCTGACTGGTCCTTTTCTGCTTTTTTGTAATCATCTGAGCTACATGCCACAGAAACCTCTGCATAATGAACAGAAAAAAAAACATTTTTTTACGCTGCCTTTAGTACCCCAGGTAACCAAAACACACATGCACACACACAAACGCACACGCACACGTACACACACACACGCACACGCACACACACACACACACACACGCGCATGCACGCACCACGCACGCACCACGCACATCAACTGGAAAAATGGCTGTTGCCTAGACTCTGACACAAATTAAATAACTACTTTATTCATATTTTAAAAATCAGAAATACTAAATAAAAAACCAGCTTCATCCAGCCAGTCACTTCTGCGATAGTAATGTAGAAATTAAATCCGCAATTTATTTTATTTTCTTTTTTGCAGGCTGTCTGTAGACTTGCATCAGAGCTATTAAGATTTTCACACTTCAGCAGTGACATGAAACTATTAGACCAGCTTTTCCCAGGTAGTTTGCAGTGACCTGCTGTGTCATGGCCTGAAATTGGGAGTTAAATCCAAAAAGCTTTAAAGAATAAGTCACATAAAAAAAAAAAATAAAAAAAAACCTGTCAGTATATTCACATTAATTTTGGGATATCCCAAACTTGTACATGTGTTGTGCCATGTTATTCTATAAATACATATATTAAGTGCACCCCTGAGGCAAAACTGTTGGGAAACGCTATATTAGACCACTAGTAGTGCTGTAGAGCTACTGTAGCTACTAATGCTCTCACATCACAGCCGAACAAAGTGAACACACTGACACTGTCTTTAGTAAAAAAGAGGACAAGAAAGAAGAGAAAAAGGATGAAAAGAAAGAGGAGAAAAAAGATGGAGACAAGAAGGATGAGAAAAAGGATGAGAAAAAAGACGACAAAAAGGATGAGAAAAAAGACGACAAAAAGGATGAGAAAAAAGACGACAAAAAGGATGAGAAAAAGAAGGATGAGCCGCCGTAAGTACTCTGCCTTCAGCCGAAGGGTAGACTGGATACCATAGAGAAAATAGACCTTCACCTGTGAAGAAGTACACTAGCGCAATTTTACTGTTTTGGCTATTTGACTATAAATAATGATACAGTAGGTAATTCCAAATTTTGTCAAATATATATTTATTTCTTTTTATTATTTTTTTATTTGCAAAAAAAAACCCCTCACAGAAATAGAATATACTTGAAGACCACAAAGGGAAAATGATCAGAGTTTAAATTTTGCATTTTGTATATTTTAAATATCATATATTTTATATTTTTTGCATTTTTCAGTACTTTGTTTCTAAGAATTTAAGAACTTAAATTAATTCATCATTTTTCCACACTGTGAAAATGTGACTCTGATCATTTTTCCATTGTGGTCTTCACTTCTTTCCAGTATATTTTTCTTCTATTCCATATATTCATTTTTGTAAAGGCTGGCTGGCAGAATTGAAGGAAAAGTGGAGTAATAGTTTGGCACCATTTCTTTAGGAAGGAGGTGTGGATCATGGACCCGGCAACTGACCTGTATTACAGGTGGCTTTCAGTCATCTCTGTACCTGCAATGTATAATCTCATGATGCTCATCACGAGGTAAGCAGCATGCTGTATACCTGCCCGCCTTCTGTCTATTATTTTTGGCAAATGAATATGAAAGAAATACCTCCTGAGAACGTGAATGAGTTAATTGGAGCGACCCGATATCCAATGTAGCGCATCGCAAGGCGGATATGATCGCCGATAATGACGGGTCAAAGTTCAAAATGTGGAGGAGTGAACTTCTGCCCATACCGGCGTGCGGTCGAACACTAGCTAATGTAATTGCGATTCATAGCATTTAATTCCAAGACGTGGACTCATGGCTTTGTTTTGAATTTTGTGGTATTTTTCATGTTCATATCCATGTATCCACAATGGTTCTCTATTGCGAAGCTGCGCAAAGGCCCTATGACCGGAAGTGCGGACGTCTACGAGAAATCCTGTTCATTCACCTCGTCTCCCAATGTACGACAGTTTCGCACCCTATCAGGTCGCTCCAATTCTACCCATGGCAGCACATGCCTTAAACAGCGGCTCTCAACCTTCAGCCTGAGGACGGCTTGTAAAAGCAAGTTTTTGTTCCATATTTTCAATCCCAGAATATGGCAGGTTGTTGGTTTGCCAATTATTTTAATCAGGTTTGTTTAATGCCCAGTGAGAGTATTTACCTTTCTCAGCCATGTTATTGCAAAAATAATTAGCCATGCCATGTTGAGGAAACCTCACAATATTCACATCAAGATATTTTTCAAAGACTTTCATGAGAAAGTAAACAAATATTATTTAATTGATCACATCAAAGAATCATCTGGATTTGCAGGCTCCTTATTGATGAAAGTGGGGAAGGGCAAATCGGTCATTTGATGGGTAATAACGATTTCACAGACAAGGCAAATGTCCACAAACCAAACCTGCACTACTGTAAGTGAAAGGAAGATCTGAAATATTGCATGTTTTCAGTAAACTGATTTTGGAGCTATTGATTCACCAAAGTCTTTAATGAGTTAATTGAAAAAAAAATGTGTACCTCTTTCTGTGATTATTTGCATTGAAGAACATTTCTAGTTTACAAAATATGTAAGTGTAGATCTATCTAACAATGTGGCTAAGGAAATTAAATAATCCCTCTAAAAATGAAAATCACCTTTTTAAGAAATAGAACACTCTTTAAAAAGTGTGATTACAAATTTGTTTGGAATAAAAACTTGCAAACGAAAGAGGTCCTCAGGACTGAGCTTGGGAACCACTGGCCGAGAAAAAGCAGAGCAAAAGCCTCTATTGTGTACTACATTTTGGTACGGTATTTTGGAAAGAATTTTATTTTTAAAAGAAAAATGTAAAAGTCTGTATGATTACCCGGGATGCCAACAGTGTATCTCTCACTGATAATGTGTTAGAATTTATAAAAACGATTGCGACCCTGATGAAAAAAGTTTCAATGATGGTATTCACCAACTGGAAATTCAGGTTAAGAGATACATGAGGAAGTAGAAATAATGATATGGGCTGGGCTTTTCAATTTTCTACATGGTTGGTTCCTCAGAATGTGGAAGAAGACTAGCCACCGCAATTAATTGTTTTGCAAAATGCAGAGTTTCATCATAATTAAAACTAAAGGACAGAATTTCAGCAAAATATACAAAACAGCTTTTTTTCCCCCAATGATCTGTTTTCATGGAACTCCCAAGTTGTTTCTGAGTAAATATAACCTGGCTTAGCTTTTAGGTGGGCAAACTATGGGGAAAATTAATCATGGCTGTCTTAGTGCACACTCCGTAGAGTGCATTACCAAATACTGTCTCCCGGGTTCTTTTTTGAATACTTATGCATTCTCCCTCATGAAGATGTAATCATTTCCAGCTGGAGCTGATTAATGATTTGTGTTTAGTCAACTAATTTTTTGTGGAAACTCTCAATTTTCTGTTCTTCTGGCCATTTGCTATATGCAGCGCTAATACTGTGTATTTTGTCTGCCTGGTTGTCATCTCCCACAGGGCCTGTTTTAATGAGCTCCAGGACAGTTTCACTACATTATGGATCTTTCTAGATTATTCCTCAGATGGTCTCTACCTCCTTGACACATTCGTAAGAGCAAGAACTGGTAAGATCAATGAAATTCCCACAAACACTTTATCAATCAATTGTATCAGTAGTTTAAAAAAACCAAACAATCATTCCATGTTTTTTTCCTTTTTTCAAATTTTTATGAGGTCCCTCCCATCCCATCCAGACCCGGATCGTTCAATCAATGTTCTACGTTCAAATGTGCTAATATGCCACTCATGCCAGTATCTTCGGACAAAGCGCACTGTTTGCCACTACTACCACTACCTCTTTTACTCAAGGTCACAGTGTGAGCTGTACTGGACTGAACCAGGCCAGAGGAAATCCAAACGTGTGCCTATTGAAAGCATCTGTTGCCACTTGAGAAACAATGCGAACCCAAACCGGCTGTGTCCCTCCCATATACCTGAGCAGGGCTAAGGCAGTTATGCATTGCTCTCTCAGTAGACGCGGAACACAATCGGCACTGACATGGCAGGATTCGAGCTGAGACCACAGTGGTCACACTGACACTGCAAGCGCTGTATTAAATGAGTGAGCAAACCAAGCAGCCCCAGCCAATCAAATTTTATTGTTTTGCACTACTTGCAGTTTACTGACATTAAATAATTTAATTTAACAGTTAAATAATTTCCAAAATGCTAAACAAGGCACAAGTCAGTCATGGATATACAAATTCAAGAAAGAATTCCTTAAAATACTTCTCAAACTATTCCACTAAATCAGCCTCGTAACACATTTCTGAACTTGGCTTACAGAGACTTCCATATACTGAGAGCATAACAAGAGCTACATGGAAAGTTATAAGTTACATTCTAAGTTATAGTTACTTTTCTAATCAGGAAAGGTGCCTAAAATGACATATAAAAATCAAGCCCTCAACAATTGAAATTAAATTAAAATACATGCTTCCTTTCATGCAGAGCTATAAATTGTTATTGATCACAGCAAACCATATATTTTTTTAATGGGAATTGTCTACATAATGTGACTTCTTGACTTTCTTTTGTGTGTGTGTGTGTGTGTGTGTGTGTTTGTATGTAATATATATATACCGCTCAAAAAAATAAAGGGAACACTGGAGTTATATTGTGTTGTTTAAGTGTTCCCTTTATATATATGTGCATGTATATATATTTTTTTAATCTACCGATGAACAGCCAAACTTAGGAGGTCATGAGAAGTGGTCTGTGGTGTAAAGTATATAAAAACTTTCCCCGTCCATTGGGCGCTGATATCACATCTGCTCAGAACTAGACCTGTAAGCAGGCATATGATTAGAAAAAAGATATAATGTGATCACATGAAAATGTTATCACCGTTAAAAAGATCATTGTTGGAAAGTTAATTGTTTATTATTGTTTATTGTTCAGTATTCTGTATTATAAAAAGCAAAGTTTGATGGAACAGTCAGAGTAGGGTGTTTTTACTGTTGGACCTGACCATGATCACTTGATCATGACTGCTGAGACCCATCCCATCCGTACATGATTCCTTGGGGAGAGGTGCTGGATGGGATTTGTATAGCGTCTGAGAGCTCTTTGTGGACAGTCCTACGGTCATAAAATGTATTACTTAATGTTATTGTTAATGTTCTGCTTCTTTTCCACTTACTGTGCAGAAAAAAGTGACTTGTAGTCCATATCTTACATTTTGCCACGATTTTGTTTAGCGTAGAAACTTGTAATTTAATTCAGCATAAATAAGATGACACACATACCTCTGGTTTTACAGGTTTTCTGGAGCAAGGTTTGCTTGTGAAGGATTCAAAGAAGTTAAGAGAAAACTACAAAAAGACTCCACAGTTCAAGTTTGACATGTTCTCGCTGCTTCCTACTGATATTTTGATGTTAAAAGTAGGGTTCAACAATCCTGAACTGAGGTTTAACCGCCTATTCAGAATCCCTCGCCTTTTCGAGTTCTTCGATCGAACAGAAACCAGGACAAACTACCCTAACATTTTTCGAATCAGCAATCTTGTCCTGTACATTCTCATCATCATCCACTGGAATGCTTGCATCTTCTTTGCCATCTCCAAGACCATTGGGTTCGGTACGGACACTTGGGTGTACCCAAACATCTCCCATCCTGAGTATGGGCGCCTGGTGAGAAAGTACATCTACTGCCTGTACTGGTCCACACTCACCCTCACCACTATTGGAGAGACCCCTCCACCAGTTAAGGATGTCGAGTATCTCTTCGTGGTTTGCGATTTCCTCATCGGCGTGCTGATTTTTGCTACCATCGTCGGTAACGTTGGTGCCATGATCTCCAACATGAATGCTTCCCGCGCAGAGTTCCAGGCCAAGATCGACTCCATAAAACAGTACATGCAGTTCCGTAAGGTCACCAAGGACCTGGAGGCCCGGGTCATCAA
This sequence comes from Gymnothorax reevesii, assembly GCA_029721435.1. Lineage (NCBI taxonomy): Eukaryota > Metazoa > Chordata > Actinopteri > Anguilliformes > Muraenidae > Gymnothorax > Gymnothorax reevesii. The sequence continues at coordinate 34,758,021 of CM056590.1, forward strand.
GTGGTTTGACTACCTGTGGACCAACAAGAAAACCTGCGATGAGAAGGAGGTGCTCAAGAACCTTCCGGACAAGCTGAGGGCAGAGATCGCTATCAACGTCCACCTGGACACCCTGAAGAAGGTGCGGATCTTCCAGGACTGCGAGGCGGGGCTCTTGATTGAGTTGGTGCTCAAACTGCAGCCCCAGGTCTTCAGCCCAGGGGACTACATCTGCAAGAAGGGTGACATTGGACGAGAAATGTACATCATCAAAGAGGGAAAGCTAGCGGTGGTTGCAGATGATGGCGTTACACAGTTTGTGGTGCTCAGTGATGGTGCTTACTTTGGCGAGATCAGTATCCTGGGGATCAAGGGGAGCAAAGCCGGAAACAGAAGGACAGCTAACATCCGTAGTGTCGGCTACTCTGACCTCTTCGCTCTTTCCAAAGACGACTTGATGGAGGCCCTCACTGAGTACCCGGATGCCAAGAAGGCCCTGGAGGAGAAAGGGAAGGCCATCTTGATGAAAGACAATCTGATTGATGAGGCAGTAGCTAATGCTGGTGCCGACCCCAAGGACCTAGAGGAGAAGATTGTGCGGCTGGAATCCAACCTGGACATTATGCAGACCAAGTTTGCCAAGATGATGGCAGAGTTCACCTCCAGCCAGTGCAAAATCAAGCAGCGAATCACCAACATGGAGGCGAAGGTCAAGACCTTGCGTGAGGAGGATCTTTCTGAGGTGATGAAAGACAAGAAGGACAAATAGCCTGCAGCAGCAGTATTAGCACCTGCATTTTATACAGACGTTTGAATTTTTTTTCTCTCCATTCTTTGGATTTGTTGGAAAGTTTAAGTAGACATATTGCAGGCCATTTATATGCAAGAAATATTTATGCTCTTATTTCTGGCTGCAGTTGCAAAATGAACTTTTTATTTAACGGTGTGAATATACACTGTCTGGCCAAAAAAACTTGCACACTCTATATTTTTTTGGATCATCATTAGTTTTGTTTACTGCGAGCATCCCTTGTGGCAATTTTTGAACCTGTTTAAATGTCACAACATTTATTTACGTCCAGAATTAGATTAATTATAGTCTGAGATCTTTTATCAACGATGAGAGCGTCCAACCACTCCGTGAAGTCTTTTCCAGTGTTATCCCCAAAGACTCTTAATGGGGTTTATAATGCATTGGACAGTTCTGAGCCCAAAACCAGTCATTTCAACAATCTCCTTACTTGTTTTGTTTACTTGGATGTAGACCAGTAATTTGATTTTTCTGGTACACAGTTACATATTTTCTTCAACCATAGGATATATGCGCCGACATGGTTGTTTAAGAAATGAGAAGCTCCATACTGCATCAGTTGGGAATTAATGGTTGCCCGCTGAAACGAATCAATCACTGCAATAACGACCCAATCATAAGTTCTTAATATTGGTTTCTTTAAATCCAAACTGTGACTTTTTTTGGCCAGGCGATGTCTTTTTATGTCAATGATGAAAAATGGCCTGAGCAGTCACAATATCAAGTAGTGAACCACTGAAACACCTGAAACATTGCTTGCGGTAAGTTGTAAATAAACCAGATGTGCACAATTTTGAAAATGGAATGAATCAGCAGAAAGAAGAAATCTTTTGCTCAGTCATTGTTCGAAGGAAATCTTGCGTTGAATTTCATTCATTTATCCCCACTTTCACTCCCTGCTTGGGTTAAGCATCTCCTATTAAGGGCTATTTGAGTGTTTCAGCTGGAAAGATTGACTTCCAGTCACACCGTAACAAATAAACTGCTCTCATATGATTTACTAATGTATTATTTTTATTTATTTCTTTCCCTGGGGGTAAATCCCTGAATGTTATCCCACTAAATGTTATACCACTGTAGGTGCAATATTTTAATGTCAGTTGATTGTTTTATATTGTAATATATATAAGGTTGGGACTGCCGATCAAGAAAATAAATGCGTTGTAAAGATAAATTGTATGACATACATATGCATTTTAAATAAGATGAACTTTTCTTATATAAGACAGACCAGTGCGAGAGAATAAATATTGGGTACATACCTTGACTAAGACTATGGATGCATTTCCAAACATTGCACTGAACATAAAACACGCTTTTCATCGGTTAGGGAAACAGTTAACACTAAAATGATGAACACAACCAAACACAAGCGAGCACAATAGAGCGTTTTCTCGATAGCTAATATCATGGATGCACCCGAGTTGTGAACACTGATCTGTACAGAATTCTATATACTGGTGGTTATAAAGCGAAAGGGAAGGATCTTGTTTTTTCAAACATTCAATAAATAGTTCTACAGAAAGAATTACTGTCTTAATGGCTTTTAATATCTGTCTAGACCTAACAGAACAAAAAGACTACACCCAAATAGTTTTTGGAATGGTAGCGTTGTGGCAGAAGCAGAGTGATGTTTGTGTGCTGCCTGCTGGAGGGAAATACAGAATAATGATGCAGTGAGATGGTGAGAAACTTATCAATCACTTGGATAAAACTGGGAGCTGGGCACAAGACCTCTCTGTTTATTCATCTTGACCATATTTGAATTTTTGAGTTTCAATAAAGATCCTGTGGCCTAAAATTTTGTTGACAAATCCTTTCTGCCTGTTCGCCACGTGTTGCCGTGGTCAATTCCAGCTGGGCACTACAGAAGACAAGGGGCAGATACTTGCTGAAAGATTGAATGGGAATGAATAATTGTTAGTGAGCCGACAAATGCAATGTTATTGCAAGTGTATCCACCAATCAGCACAGCTGTCGGACAGCCCAACACCCACTGTTTGTATTTTTATTCATTCAAATATCTGCTGAGATCATGGCAAAGATGACCGGTTAAAAATAAGGAGTCTAAAACAGCGCATGGCTGTTCTACATGAGTTTCATGATGACTTAACTATGAAATTCGTTATCAGCTGCTTTCACTCACCTGACATGTAATCCCAGCACTGCAGTCTCATTGATCTTGTTCCAAAGTACTGTGGGTCTGTCTGGAAATATGCACCACATATCTTTATGAAAAGTTAAACACTTCAAGGATTAGACCTAATGAATAAAAATGGTCTGTGTCAGGTATTATTCAGGCATTATTATACATACATAGTGTTTTTGAAAAGACCACTTCAAGTCATCTTGAATGTTCCTCTGAGGTAATCAGTTGAAGGTGCTTTCACTAAAAAAAAAAAAAAGTCTGCAGTCCCCTCTTTGAGCAAGAAAAGTGGGCCGCAAGACAACATGAGACCATCGAACAGAAAATGTCACCCTGTGTGACAAACTACAGCCTTGTCGAATTTCCAACTTCAAAAGGTGAGGTTGTGTGTGTTAGTCCTGCCCACCTGAGATTTTCATTGGCTGAACCAACTGCCAGGCAAAAATCGAACGCTCGGTATAACACCAACACAGAGTGGTGGTTAAAGCACCAGAGGCACCGCGGGCTGCCCACTTGTTGGAGGCAACACTGCGAAAAAATGATTTTTTCACTCAACATGACCAAGTCAAGTCCTCTTGTTACTTTGACTGAGTTAAGTTTTGTGAATGTGAAGAGTCAAGTTTATCACTACTCTTTAAATTCGCAGAACTTAACCCAGTCAAAGCAACAAGAGGACTTCATGTAGTCAAGTATGGCGATATAATACATTTTTTCACAGAGAATGCTCACAGTAACATGTTTTGTGTGTTAGACATGAATACACAGATTCTGACTCCCAGCCGAGCGAATGAACATTCATAAAAGTTCAAATGTAGCCCAATGTAAAACCTGCATGGGCATGAGAAGCAGGAAATTCTATATGCTCAACACAGACTGGATTTATAAAACCATGCGTGCACTCAGTGGCGCACAATTTTGCCTTCAGAAATTACAACCGTTTTGCAGGAGTGCACACATGACAGGGCCTCAGATGCTGTCCCACTACCTCCCATACATGGCGGCGTTAGCACATTAATACAAGAGCATACAGGAGCGTATTTCTCTTATTCTTTAGTGAGACAGTGGCGATGCTACCCAGGCTCTGTTCTAGACAGCAATCAGTGATTTGAGGTTGGGCAACTTTTATTTTTAAATGACATTGTGCTGTACTGCAGTCTATATTGGAGGTAGGGGACCCTCTCCTGGAGAACTACAGCCCTGTGCATGTTTCACATGTCTGTTTTCCCCAATATATCTGATTTAAACAACTGCCTCGATAACAAGAATCTGCCTCATTATCAAGCTCTTAATGAGCTATAATCATTTAAATCAGGTGTTTTTGAGTAGAGAGACATCTAAAACATGCAGGGCTGTGCCTGGTCTTCATACTTTTTCACTTGTTTAAATGTCGGGCTGATATGTTTAATATTTCATTTTGAATATTCAATTACACAGCCAGCATAAACTAATAAGAACTATTTGAATTTGTGTCCTGTAAAATTTTTGGTTGAATATAATTTTAAAAATGGGCAAAGAAAGAAAAGCTATTCCAGCTGGAAATACAAAGGGAGCGCGGAAGACGGAGGGTGATATGTTTTCCTCAAGCGGAGTTTTTTTTTTTTTTTTCCCTGTTGACATTGTGCATCTTTGAAGATCTTTGGTTCCCAAATATTCTATTGTTTCTTCCTATGACTTCATCAGAAATCTTCCCAGCTATAAAATCGTGAAACAAATACAAATTCAAATTTTAATAGTCTTGCAGTTTAGTTTGAACCAATGCTGGCTGTGGAACCATTGAGTGTCTCATTTCACCTGCTGCAGCATGTCTCGGCACAATGATCTATAATTGCTCTCCAATACTATATCGTGATGGATACAACTTTGTTGCCAAGTGAAATTTCTCCATTGTTCCCGAGTAGGTATTGCGCTGTTTGAATTATGCATTCATATTCAGTACAATGTCAGGGCCTACACAAGCACAATGAAGAAAAATGACAACATGGAACAGTCAGATGAGTTCAAGTGTGTCAGTTAGAGGAGCTTAGAATGTGCAGTCAATTTGAAAGGGTTACATGCAAGTAATTTCATCAAAACTTATCTAATAGAAACTGAGAAACCCCTAAGCAACCACAAACAGCAAGAGGTATCCAACAGACTGGAGCACAGGATGAGTAGGTCTCTTAATGACAGCAACTTCTCTCACGCGGCCTGTGAAATATTTGAAGCTGTAACAGTTAGTTATATAAATGTGCAACCACTGGGTTACGGTATTCTTCCTCCATAATACTATGCAGCATGAGGCTTTGAAACACTGGTTTCAATAAATAATCAGAGAAAGAGGCCTGAATGCATTTCAAGTAAATTTTTGACTCGGAATAAGTCAGAAGGATAGGGAAAATGCATATGAAAAGGAGGGAAGATTGGCAACTGTTGTGAATGTTTTCCATTTGTGAATATTCCTCACTGTATAATGATGGACTTCAAATTGTTTGGAAATGGCTTTATATTCCTTCCCAGATTGATGGGCAGCAACAATTGCTTCATTCAGATGATTGCTAATGTATTTCCCTCTTGGCATTGTGTTAACACACACCTAAATGTTCCAGGCTAGCAAAGTGCCAGAACCTTTGCTTTTATAGAGGTGGTCACTCTTGCTGATCATCACTTAATCAAGTGCATGTGATCAGAAACACCTGGCTGCTAATTATCTCCTTGATTCCTAGGGAAGTACTAATGGTGTACTTAATTTTTCCACACATGGTTTCTGCATTTTGGCTGAATTTGTAAAATAAATAATGGCACAGTGGAATCTGATGTGTGTTGTTTGACACCTGAGGCTAGATTTACATAATTTTAGGACCACCTGATTTTTTTATATCATGATATGTAAAACCATAGACGTGAAAGTGGGTATACTTTTTTTTCTCATGACTGTAGCAGGTGGGAGAGTGGGAAATTAGCATGGTTGCTGGACATGCATGTGCTTTTAAGAAAGTTTATAAAACGATTTCAAGGGCAAAATTAATCAACTGTACTCAAAATGGTGAGCTTATGTCATTCGAAGTACACTTTAAGACAAATGAGACACAGGCACATGCAAGGTCAAAGATTATTTATCCCAGACCTCTTGAAGAGCATGTCTTGTGCAATAGCATTAAAAATCAGTGTGGACTAAACAACTGAATCCCACTACGTCCCAGCGTCCTGAGGTCCAAATATGGTCCAAATGAAGCTCCATACCAAATATGAAGTGAATCTGGCCAGAACTTCAGGATAAGAATATTGTCAAAGATTTTGCGACCGGAACACGATCGCGATGACAAGACCGGAAATCGCATGAACCGAATAGCTCAGCCTATATTGGCCAGTGAGCCATTAATATAAAGTCAATTCCATCCCACAAGAAAAAATACACTCAATATGGGTTTTTATTCTGCATTCAGTGGTCTCTCTGCCTGTCGATCTGATAAGCCAGGGTGTTATTTGGACAATACAGAAATATTTTTTGGATGAAAAAAGCAGTTGTTTATGCCAATGCACTTAACTTGCTCAGTGGGTGACTAACTCTGCAGTGTCTTCAAATGATACAACATGGCACCAGCAGAAAACTGCACTCCCTTGTGCTGTAATGCTTTTCACGAGGCCCCAGGGAAGTCTGCCTTTTCCCAGGTTTTTTTTTTTTATTTTTTTTCTACAGTCCATGATGGAACATACCACAGGGTTTTTTAAAGGCTGTGTGATAGGGGGATATGCGAGGCACTTGCTCATTCCTTCTGGTCGGTTGGTCTCATTGGAGGTCGCGTCAGAACTCACTATATAACACCAGAAACTTTTCCCAAAAGACAAAATGAAAAAAGCAGTCACTTTTATTTAGCATCATGATTACACACCATGTTTGTCATTGTCACCAATGACTTTTTTCAGAGAATATCTTTGTTCAAATAAACCTAGAAATAATCAACCGTCGTCCCTTCTGATATCTATATTTAAACATCACATTTCAGCTTTTTTTCCGTTTTTTTTTTTTTTTTTTGGGCTCCGTAGCAGAGACGCCTCTCTGGCTGTGTGTCATTGGCAGTAGTACAAACCACAGGAAACTCAAACTGAGGGAAACCAGACAACACAAAAAATGTCTTTCTTGTTGCATGACTTGGAGTCAGTTATTTGAATGTGCATGTTCAAAACAACCATTTTGTAATAAAGTGTGTGCTCTCCAGCCCAGCCATCTTCCACACATACATACCATACAGTATGTTGCCTAGGTCAGGGAGACTGATGCGAATAACCTGCTACCGAAATATTAAAAAGAATGGTTGACTGACAAACTGCAATGGCAAGTACATTAAAGGATCCTATGAAGAAAGAATTACAAGAGGGAAGAAAGCATTTTTTCCAAATAACCTCTTAACTTGATAGCTTTAGAAAGCAAAATCCTTTTTTTAATAAAGCATCCAAATAAGAGAGACCAATGTAATCATATGTATTTGGAATGGATAAAAGCTTTCCAAGAGCTGTAAATTTTCTGTTTTAGAGCATTCTCAACGCCAAGGCTCAGAAGCCAAATGAAGAAAAATGGAGCAGCATACATTTCCTCAAAATGGCATTACAAATTATGAGTTAAGCCACAGTAAAATCAGATCCCTTGACTCCAAAGGAGAACAATTCTTCATAGTCATCATTCCAATTAACAAACTGCTTCAAAAATGAGCTGTCTGGGAAGACTAATGATTGATGTAAAAAAGAAAAAAAGGCTGTTCACAAAACTTGCCGACATTCTGATTTTTTTTTTTTTCTTTTTAAGTGCACTTTCACATGATAAATGACCTGCTGGCAAATTCTCACTACTTTGTTTTCATGGGATTCGCCTAGTGGGCGGGATTAGGGATTTAAATTCTATAATTTCATACTTCTAATATGTGGCTGTAGTGATTCAGGGTATGGGACTGACAATAACGGGCAGGGTCAGGCAGTGAAGCAAGTTGAGACAGAGGGGATGGGCATCTCTTTGTGCTTTGCTCAGATAGCGTACATTTTCATGGCTGTGGGTCCAGAACATTCCGCAGTTCTTTCTCAGCTGCAAGACAGTACACCTGTGAGAGCCTCATTACTTGAGACCACAGTGGTTACAGCGATCTCAGAGACCAAGAGGCAGTCAGGCCCAAATAACCAATGGAGCTTCAGGCCGTGCTAAACAGTAACCGAGTAGGAGGCAAATTAATTTTTTTTCAAGTTTTCCTTTTCTATTATCTTAAAAATTACACTTTTGAACCAAGTTTAATGTTCTTTCCCCACTTTTTGTATGCCCCTCCCCTCCCACATACATACACACACAAAAATGAACCTCCAGTCAAGCGAACAAAAAAATAATTGACTTTACCCTTTAAATAAATAAAGTTTTTTGTTTGTTTTTTCTTCTGTACATATGAGAGGAGTGGGGGGTGGGAGTCAGACATTCAGACAACATGGGAGGGAGGTGGGGTGGTGGGAGCAGAGGAGTGGAAAATACTAAATAAAAAAAGGGTTTGATCACATGTGGTTTCTCTCCTGATCCAATCCCTGAGGCCTCAGGGTGCGAGCCAGGATGCAGGTCTGACGCTGCTCGGCCACGGCGCTTTGCCACGCTGTCCCGGATAGGCCGTTTTCCTCCCTTTCCCGCACTTATTTCCTTTTTTTTTGAGACGGTTACAGTTCTTTTTTCGGGACAGGGACCGGCTGGGGGTTATAAGTTCTTAGCCTTGTCCCGCCCGTCCGCTCTGCTCTTGTCCGGGTCAGGGGTGAGGAGGGGAGGATCACAGCATGCCGAAGCCCTTGGCGTAGGTGATGGCCTTCAACAGCCTCTCCCTCAGCTTCTCTTTGCTGTTGTATTCAGGAAGCAGGAGGACGTTGAAGCAGGTGTGAGATGTGGGGAGCCTGGGGGAGGGGAAAGAGGTACAGGCTGTTTCATCCAATCGCTGACGAGCAGTAACCCAAAATGAAAAGGAATTGAGAAAATGGACTCGCACAAAACGCATCAAGACATCATGGCACTTACTCACGAAGTATCAGTTAATATGTAAATTACCCCTACAAGCTATCAAGTGAAAACAAGCTATTAAGTACATACTTGTAAGTTCAGAAACATATAGAATACATTTAATACAACAACTGAGTGAACAACCAGGTGAGACCTGGTTTGAGCCGTACCGTGTGGGTGAGAAAAATGGGGTAAAATTAAAAAAAAAAAAATCGTAAACTATAATTTTGTCTTCTCTAGAACAAAAGCATTTTGTCAGAGGGCCGAGTTAATGAATCAATCACTGTGGTAAGATTGACAGTATGAGAAACTTTGGGGTCATTCCATATGAACTCAACCAAAGTACAAGAATCTTCCACAGTCACCAACTCAGATTTGGCTCAACTTTATTTTGGGAGTGCCTCTATATTCAAAATGAACAAATGCTGAATTTTAGCTTCCTACTCCAAGGGGTTTCCGAGATATGGCCCCCCAGAAATCTGGGGCCATGCCCCCTTTTTGCCCTTGCCAATCGCAAACATTAATTCATAGGGATTTTGGAGGCCAATTTGGAACAAATCATAGGTATGGGCTGAAAATGGCTACAGTCATTCAGAATCTCGTCAAAATGTATCCATTGCTTTTCATTTTCGAGATATTGGCCTCTCATTGGCCTTTTTATGGGTGGAAATCAAAAATTCAGTTTTCGAGGGCTCCCCTATGAGGCCAGGATCCCTTACAGAGGCTAAATTGTGCTGGATTCCCTCTACAAGAGGACAGTATTGTCTGTAGAAGGAAGACTGACTGCACCCAAGGCATAACAGTGGTGTTAGGTGATCCTTAAAAGGGTCCCAGCTTAAAAAAAGTCACTTTTTTCCCCCCAACTTTGCATTGGCAAGTTCACCATGTGGGCAGTTACCCACGGTAATGAAACTTGTTCTACATCAATGTATATATCTTGGCTTTATTTGTTCAAAATTACAACTTGTTTTCTTACCTCCTTCACTATTTAATCATGAAATCAAATATAGACAATTTGGGGGTAAAAACGCCCATGATTATCCCCTTTGTTCTGCAACTAGACGTTTTAAATGGACTCATAAACTCAGGTTACATCATCTCAGAAGATAAGCAACATTCTCCCCCGATCACGTTTTAACTTATTCGTCACTCGCAGCATACTTGCTAAATAAATTGAGATTTAAGCACATCCTGTCAACTTGCATAGCTACATTGCTTTGTTTCTGGTGAACTAACTTTCAAGAAGAACAAACAGAGACAATTCTTCCCAGACCAGGCAGGATGCTAGCCACAGAGTTAATGCACACAAAATTTGCCTGAATTGTTATAACTGCATGAAAAGATAAGTGATTGATTAACGTTGTAAAAACTGAAAAGCATTGGGGGAGATCATAATTCTTCAGCCAAATAGCAGCCATTTCCATGACAGGTATAATAATAAATGAACAAATCAGCTCATATGCAGGCTAACGTCTTGTGCACTTACACAGACCAGTCTAGGGATTTCTAATCATCTTAAGCAGCAGGACAGTACACAAACCCATAAGATGCAAACTGGTATTGCATCACACATGAGCATTTTAATAAGGTGCATCAGTCAGTCAGTAAGGGAAAATCATGAATTAGCTGTACACCTCATGGGTACGGAATAAAAAAGCCAATTCACTATAAAACTGAAATAAAGCCTAATATTAAGAACAGAAATAAAACAGAATCTACTACCACTTTCAAATTTGACTTTAACTGCAATACATGCATATCATAAAACATTGCTGTTAAATACATTTACAAATAGATTTTCAAAAAAAAAAAAAAAATCATATTTACAGTAAATAAATATATGATAATTTGACATCCAGAATCCAGCACACTAATAACTGTCACATAACAGTTTAAAGAAGGCATGGATGGTCAAGAGCAATAAAGGTCCGATTCTACTAGCAAAGCAGGGATGTCAAACTTCAGTGCTGAAATGTTGACATTTATGCTCACATTGTTATAAATCCCTGATGTTCAAAAGCCCAGCTTTCTTCTAGGACCACATCTAGAGTCAATACCACTTAAAACCAAGTAATTTGATTAAACACTAGAAATATCCATACAGCACCACATTCATAGAAGCTGCCTTCGTTCAATCAAGGGCAGGTAATGAGCCAAAAAATAATTTTAAAAAAAAATAACTTTTTTGGTTTGCTTGAATACCAAAAACTTGGAAAAAAGCCACAGGACATTTTAGACGGCAGAGCGCTAACATTAGAAGGTGAAAGGGAAACTCCACATAAAAGCTGGGAGATTTAGTAAAGCTGTGCAGTTTCCTGAATGAAATGAAGTGAGAAACAGCCTCACAGCTCTGGGGCTAGAATCTGTGACCCCCCTGAGGTAGCATTAAAGGACCTGCAGCTCGACCCGCTTCCACGCCTGGATCCGAGCGTTACCTGTCCGTGTCGGGGCCGTTCTTGGCGATGATCATCTTCAGCTTCCCCAGGCCGCCCACGGGTGCGCGATCTGTGCCTGTGGTGAACTGCAGGAACAGCCTCCTCTGTTCCTCCCCGAATGCGTGCACCGTTTCCCAGAAGTCCCTGGGGGAAGTGAAGTGCGCGGACAAAAGTCTCAGACGCTAACCCGACAGTTTAACACCAGTTATGCTTGACTGAACTAATTGGGTCCAAATCTTCGGCTCAGCTAATGCAGAACATGGAAGATCACAATGAAGCCAAGTAACCAAGATGACAGTGATGGCGCACTCTACCAGAAAGTAAAACAACTGCCTGTATTTGGGAAGCCCCCATCCTGTAATACAATTAAGTAGCATATACATGTTCCTATACAGCAGGAGATGCATTACTGCTTTCCTTTAGAAGTTAGAAAAAAAAAGACTACTATTAGGTACAGATTTTCTTCCACAACAGTTTCTACACCGCTTGAAAATTATTTTAAACCTCATTATACAGTGCAATGGGATATAACGACTGGTAAGCAAAAATAATAATGACATTGTACCCTCACACTGCATCCACTGCTTGATAAAGTCGAAAGGGTAGGAGTCGAGAGCGCAAATCCCCAGAGAATATGCTCAAAGCCCTCGAGTACATGCATACGTCTGGATATTTAATTGCTTGCAACTCAAGCAGGCCCTGGCTATTGTTAGATCTCACCGTCAATACACCTTGTTCTGTGTTATCAGCGCAGGTTTTCATATTTGAGCTAAGCAGCCACTTAAATTAAATGTACAAAATAAAAAAAAAAAAAAGACTGAGTATAACATTTTAAAAAGCGCAAGAGGCTTGTCTGTTTGTCTACATACACCGGTAGTGTGACGGAAGCCACAATCAGAAAAATGCTCAACTCATACCTGGCTGCTTTCTGCATGAGGCTGTGCAATATGATCTTTTTTTCCCCCCTCCGAATATTTCAGCATTAGCTATCCTCACGCACTGCCATTTTATATTTTCCCGAGCAGACTTAATAACATCTCATTTCAATTTAATATCAGAATATCGCTCCTCTTCCAAGATCATATCGAGGTTGGCTACCGTGTGCTGGCTCCGCTGCCAGGGGATAACCAGCGCTCAGCAGTTAGCAGGGTGATGCATTTTCTCTACTCGCCTGCAAGACCAAAATTATTTCCATTTTTATGCTTTATTTTCTGTTTTATTAAAAGTGACAGGCTGTTCCTCAGATTCAGAAATGGAGGCTAGTGGAGGCATTACAGCAGGACTTGAGGGGGAAACATGAAGGCAGAACATTTCCTTACTTGATAATGCGGGACTCCCGACTGTAGCCACCATCATATTCTGTCGTCTCTTCAAGCGCTTGAAAATCGAGGTTCTGTGTTTGGAGCAGAGCACGAGAAATAAATTAAAAGCATGTGTGTGACCGTATGTGCGCGTCAAGCATCGTGCGCATTAATTTTCACGTCTGCGAGTGTGTGTGCATGTTACGTCTGAGTGTTGAGTGTGTGCGCAACGAGGGACGGGACCTTACTCTGCTTCCGCAGATGAGCAGCTCGATTTCCTCAGGCCGGAATAAATACTTCAAAGGCGACTCGTTTGTAACCATATGAAAACCTCTTCTGAAGGCTTTAAACTGCTTTTCTATGCTTTTGTTCAGTATGTAATCTGCATACTGAGCCACGAACTCCTGTGAATGACAGAAAGAGAACAGATTTCACCCTCTGTCATCAGAAATAATCCCGCGAGAAGGTAAAACATTACTCGATATGACAACCACAATAAAAACCAGAGGCCCACAATCCTGCTCTCGGAGCGTTAAGGAGTCGGCAGGATTTTTGCATTGCCATAAGCTCAGGAACTGATTCAGAACCATGTAACCAGGTTACTTAAGTCAGCAGTTTAATCGACTATTACAAGTGTGACACTGCAGTGCCAATCCAATACTAAGTAATGAAAAGTCAGCAAAACCTGTGGCTTTTCATAACCTGATCTGGTTTCAGGTTTTTATTCGAGAAAGTCAGCTTCTCTCAAGTGCAATGACATGCAAATATGAACAATGGTCAAAATACATTCATCTCTTGCGAGCCGCAATATCTCGGTTATGGCCAAAATGACCATAACAGATCATGGTAACTTCTATCATATACAGCTGATCAGCGTGCATATTGCACAGAGAGAAGAACTCTTTAAACTTCAGTTTTTACATTATAATCTTACTAGGTTACAACGTACTAATCTGCTTGATATTCTCCTCCTGTTTGAACTGGAGTAAACAACCAATGTAGCAATAAAAGCACAGTGCAATCAAGGGGTTGAGTCCAACAATCATAACTGATTGTGTGTGCAGGATATGGCGAGTACAATAACCAGAAATCTGCAACAAAATGTAAACTGCATCAAGTTCAGGAAGCCTCCACTGGAGATTTAACTGCTACACGCACAATAACTAAACCAGGGCTATTCAACCGTGTCCAGAAAGGGCCGGTGTGGGTACAGGCTTTCATTCCAACTAAGCAGTTACACACCTGACACCATTAATCAACCCTAAGAGTCTTTGCTAATGAGCCTGATTAGTAGTATCAGGTGTGTAAGTGCTTGGTTGGAATGAAAGCCTGCACCCTCACCAGCCCTTGCAGGATAATATTGAATAGCCCTGAACTAAACATTGACAACAGATGCATGAACAAACCAAATCCATGCTATGGCAAGAACCTGATGGCCGGTACACACTGTAAGATTTTGGGCCGTCCCAGACGAAAGATGACCATCGTAGGAGAAACGTGGAGAAATCTTTGGTCGTGGCTCAAAAATGGTGGTCTTATGTCGCACTGTGAGACAGGTTCAAGGACAGCCGTTGTCAGTGTCTTGCGTCCAAAGATAACCGGAGATTAAATTCTGACGGTGTCAGAAATTTAGGATGACTATCTCAGTGTGAGAGCTGCTACGACCTACGTCTACTAATCAGCCAATACAAATGCAGCAGGAAATAAAATGATAATCGTTTATTTTCTAAATAAAATAAACAGAATAATTTATAGATTACGCATTAGCTGATGCTGACAGCGATTCATGTAGACACACATTGGAGTTAAATCACGGTCACAAGGCGTTCGATTTTGACGGGCATTTAATTGCATACAATCCTTCTCGTCTGCCATGCTGTGTGAACTACATAAAATAAATAAAATACAACTCCGTTCAATACAAAGCATTCTCGAAGAGAACAAGCATTAAAACATTTCACAAACACAACTTGCCAACCCATCAGCTTTGGAAGGCAATGAACCATTAACCTTACAGAACAATTATTCTTCAAAAAGCATTTAAATGTTCACTGTGGCGTAGATGGTTCATCGTGTCATTATCGCAAGTACAGTTGATTGTATAACCATATTAGCTGCATGTTATCTTATCCGCGTCTTACATTACCATTAAGCTAGCACAGAGCTAAAATAACTGAATACAATGAACATGGTAGCACAGATGGATGTCGTACGCTAACGACGTTGCATTTTGACATACGTCGTAACCTGCAATTCAGCAAACAGCCATCGTACAGTCTGCACACATCAAACTTGACATTGTGCCAAATTTTATTAGATCCAAGTCGCATAGTGTGTCTTACAATGGTCTTATAAGATTGCTAAAATCATACAGCATGTACCGGCCATAAGGATATGTTCTTCATTATCGCTTCCGTACACTTGCCTTCCTGTTCTCGTTGGTGACGGGGATCTTGTCTCCGTTCTCCTTGAGGTCATACATGAGGGGGTTCCCGAAGATGTCGGTCTGCGATATCTGAAAGGTGATCATCATGTCCTCCTCCACGCTGCCCTCATACTCCAGCAGCTCCTTCAGGCTCTGGTGCTGCACCTGCCAACCGAACCCAGAGTGAACCCTTTATCCATATGAAGCTCTGTGCAAGACTCCGTTCCCAACCATAAACACAGTAAGGATAGTGATAACACAGCATAACCGGTCACACTTTATTTGAAGTGTTGCTCATAAAGGCTTTATATAGGATGTATAATGCCTTCATAAATGAGACATAATGTCTTCATGAATCATACATAAGCAAATGTCACACTTTGTAAAAGTTGAAATAACATATCCTTCATCAGCATGTGACGCCAACTGTGATATAACTGACAGTGTCAATTAGTTAGTGGCTAAATGCGATAGAGGGCGACATTGTCAGCTGAGTGACGTTGTCAATGTCACATCTGGTATCACATGCTGAAGGAGGATGTGTTATTCCACTCTTTACAAAGTATGACATTTGCTTATGTATGATTTAAGAAGACATTATGTCTCATTTATGAGGGCATTATAGAAGCTGTATAAAGCCTTTATGAGCAACACTTTAAATAAAGTGTGACCGCATAACCTAACCCACTTGTGCCTTCTCCCAACAAGCTACAGTACTGTTCGCGAAAAGAAGGAAGATTAATCAGTAAGCTAACGCTATTGCTTTGATATCCTATCGGGTTAGCAACTATGTCTAACTGGGTTTTCACCAAGGGGGGGGGGGGGGGGGGTCTCCTTACAGTGAGGGATTTATCACAGAACCGGTCTTCCTCTATGGGCGATATTACCGCACTATATTACCAACCAATACCACCATTACTAACATGAGGCTAGAATCCAGACAACAAACGGCGAGCCTTGCACCGGACAACATTTACCGATAATATGTTGACGTAAGCTGCTCAGCCAACAGCAAGGACCAGTCCCTGACCAGTTACTACAGCCTTTCTCACTTTCTCCTCACGGCCTTGAAAGGAGTTAGATTTCCATCTTTTTGCGAACAGTGCTGCATAAAAGTGATGAGGGATGCTTGGCGGTCCCATGAATTCAATTCAGAAAAATAAAGAAGTGTATTTGCCTCATTCAATTTCTTCAAGAAAATATGGAAATATTAACACAATAACAGAAGCAGAAATTGTGCCAGCAGATTTCCAGCTTTAACGGCTAATAATTAGTGAAGAGACTGAGGACATACCGGATGAGAATCCGCCAGGTCCCGGAAGGTCCCTTTCTTGCCCATTAGCTTGCGGTAGACTCCCATGGGGAAGTGCACGTCCAGGATGCAGTTGTTGTAAATGGCCAGGCCCAGGACAATGCCAATTAGAGTGAACTGGCCCTCCGTCTCAAATGACGACGGGTTAAACCAGAACAGTTTTGTGCTTTCGTCGTACGTAAACATTCCTTTGGAGGACAAGGGCAGGAAAGTAATGACAACTCTGGCAAGAAAACATTTTACAACAATAAATCAGATGTTCAATTTGGCAACTTGAGAGTAGTGAAAGAGAAGGAAGCCCATTAAATTCTAAACTAGAACTAAAGTTTCTAGTATATCTAGCAATTTGATTTCATGAAAACCCAAGAGCATTTAAAAAAAATGAAAATGTTCACAGCACATTGGAATTAAACAGTGTGTAGGTGGCTGTATGTGTGCGCGTGTGGGTGGCTGGGCAGGTAACAAAGTGTCCCTGTATTTCATAAATGAAACTTTTCTCTTGTATCAGCACTGAGACATGTAGACCAATGAGCCGAAATATTATGACCACTAACAGGTGAAGTGAAAAACGTGGATCACCTTGTAAGAACAGGGCATGCTAAGGTCTGCAAACAGACCATAGAAGGTAAGCAAACAATGGGTTCTTATGGTCAATATCTTGGACGTGGAAAATATGGAACTTTAGTGACTTTGTCCAGGGCAAAATTGCTCGAGAACGGAGTCAGAACATCTCCAAAGCGGCAAGGTTTGAGGGGTGTTCCCGGTCAGCAGTGAGGAGTAACTACTAACATTAGTCCGTGGAGGCACAAATCAAGAACTGGCAACGGTGCTGCGAAGGCCAAGGCTCATCGACGTGCAAGGGAAACAAAGGCCATCCAATCCGGTCAGAACCAACAGAGGTGCCAATGAGGCACAAGTCCCAGAATATTTAAACAACGGTCAAAAAGCTTGTGTCCAAATAAAGAGTAGATCACACCTAGTTGCGCATAGGGATTTGTAGCTGCATTCCAACCCCATGTGCGCCATTTATATTGGGGGAGATGCCACTAGGATGCGCTATGGGAAGCAGATGAGCTGCTAGAGGGAGCAAGATCAGGTGTTCTGCTGGGAAACCAAGGTCCGGGCATTAATTTGGACGTCAATTTGATTGAGTTACTTTGGTGGCACATGGAGGACCAACAGCAAGTGGTCATTCGGTTTTGACTCATTGGGGCACAAAAACCATTCTCTCATTCAGTGAAGTGCAGGCTAGTAAGAACAAGCCTTTTCCTGAAGCTCTGCCATACATGAGGTTTCATTTCAATTTGCCACTCCCTAACAGATCAATGCACATTCAGTTGCAAAAAAAGCTGTGCTTGCTGAAATAGGATTGACAACTAGAGGAACAGAGGATCTCGAGGAACAAGGATGGTCATCACCGGTCTAGGCTCTAGGTTTAAAGAAATTGGACAGGATGGAAAGTCATTCCAGGAATTCCAGAATTTCTCACCAATATCTGGGTTGAATATCTCTTCCACTACAAGCTGGAAGAACTCTTTGGAAACGCCTCCTTCGTCTACACCTTGCTCTCCCTCAAACTCCACATAGAGCTGTTTCTTCAAGTCCGCAGGATTCTCCATGGCAATCATCTCCAGCTATACCAGATAAGCATCAACATGGATTGAGAACAGTACGTGCCAAAAATGCAATCACCAGGCAAAACAAAACACAGAGCCTGTTGACTCTTCTCAAAATCAGCTGGGAAGGCGACAACAAGCAAAACAGTCAAAATAACATTTGATCATTTTTCAATCACTTTCTTAAACCCAAGTAACTTATATAATGTGCTAAAAAAGGGCTACTCCATTAACTTAACATTGCATAACGTGTCTACAGAGTGCTAAAAAAATCATGGCACAACCCAAGGGGTGAAAAATAGCTTACCAGAGTTTCATACACCGTTAGTTGAGACTGTACTACATTTCCCAAGATGCTTCAAACAGAAGCGGTACAAAACGTTGACTGTCCACATCACAAACTGAGAAAAGGAGATCTTGGTGATAATTCATTATTTATGAATTGATGAACATTAAGAGCTCATTAACCTAACTGTCCCTGCATCTTGATACTAATAAACCGTGGCATGATGGTACAATCAGAAAGAATTATTGGGGAAAAAAAAAATAGTAATATAGTAACAAACTACATGAAATTCTTGTCACTGACTATTGTTTACATGACTAGTTTCAACAACCCAAGTACCGAAATAGTTGGGACAAAGGGTAAATTGTGAATAAAGTCAAAATGCAATGAATTTCAGATCACATCAGCCACTATGTTGTTTACAATAGATGTGAAAACATTTAGATAACATTTCAAATGTTGAAACGGAGATATTTTACATTTTTATCCACAAAATGAGTTTATTTCAAATTTTCTGGCTGCAACAGGTCTCAAAAAAGTTGGAACACAGGCAAAAAAGGGCTGAAAAAGCCATTAATATATAAGAGCTGAAAGAACATTTAGCAAGTAATTCAGTTAACTGGAAACAGGTGTGTAACATGATTGGCTATAAAAGGGATGTCTTAGAGAGGCTGAGTCTCAGAAGTAAAGATGGCCAGAGGCTCTCCAACCTGTGAAGGCATGCGTAAAAAAAAATTGTGGACTACTTCAAAAACAATGTTCCTCAACGTCAAATTGCAAAGGAGTGGAAGGTCTCATCATCGACAGTGCATAACATCATCAAAAGATTCAGAGAAACTGGAAAAATCTCTTTGCGTAAGGGACAAGGCCCAAGACCTTTACTGGATGCCTATGATCTTCGAGCCCTCAGACGCCACTGCATCATTCACCAGCATGATTCTGTCATTGACATTACGATATGGGCCCAGGAATACTTCAAGAAACCACTGTCTGTAAACATCCATCCATAGATGCCACCAAAACTCTATCATGCAAAACGGAAGCCATTGTTGTGCATGATCCAGAAGCGCCGCTGTGTTCTGTGGGCCAACGCGCATTTAAAATGAACTGTAGCAAAGTGTTCTGTGGTCAGACGAGTTCTAATTTGACTCTTTGAAGTCAAATTTGAAAATTTGATTCTTGTTGGAAATCATGGGCGTCGTGTCCTCCGAGCTAAAGAGGGGAAAGACCACCCCTATTGTTTTCAGCTTTCAGTTCAAAAGCCAACATCTCTGATGGTATGGAGATGCATTAGTGCATATGGTGTGGGACACTTCCATGTTTTAAAAAGCACCATGAATGCTGAAAGGTATATAAAGGTTTTAGAGCAACATATGCTCCCCTCCAGATGACATCTATTCCAGGGAAGGCCTTGTGTATTTCAGCAAGACAATGCAAAACCACATACTGCAGCTATTACAACAGCATGGCTTCATAGTAGGAGAGTCCGTGTGCTGAACTGGCCTGCCAGCAGTCCTGATCTTTCACCAACTGAGAACATTTGGTGCATAATTAAATGAAAAGTCCGTCAAAAGAGACCCAAAACTCTCCAGCAGCTGGAAGCCAGTATTAAGCAAGAGTGGGATCAAATTTCAATGTCTAAACTCAAGAAACTTGTCTCCTCAATGCCCAGAGACCTCCACTCCGTGTTAAAAAGAAGAGAGGATGCTACACCATGGTAAACAGGCTCCTGTCCCAACTTTTTAGAGACCTGTAGCAGTCATCAAATTTGAAATGAGCTCATTTTGTGGATAAAATTGTAACATTTTTCAGTTTCAACATTTGCCATGTTTTCTCTGTTCTACTATAATAAAATACTGGCTGGTGTGATTTGAAAAGTCACTGCATTTGGATTTTATTCACAATTGACACTTAGTCCCAACTATTTTGGAATTGGGGTTGTATTACAAATAAAATGAGATTCAAGATGAGAGAAACTGTCAAGCTATTAAAGGAATTGCAATATAAAGCATCTAAGTATCCCCAAAAACTTCTTTCCATTTGCTTGAAAGGATACAGCTGGGCCACAGATCACTTTTGTGATAAGCCCATTACAAAATTGTGTCCATGACCGCAGTTGCGAGACTCACCCTGACGAGGGCATCATCAATGATGTGGTCCCTGCGAACCTTGAGCCGCAGGTAAGGGTTGAGTTGCTGGCCCTGGACCAGACTGTAGAGAACCGTGATGCGCCTCTCGCTGTACATTCGGATCCGGTTGTCATAATACAGGCCCAGGTTCTTGGTGACGGCATTGAGGATAAAGGGACAAGTCATGAAGGAGAACTTGTTCTCAGTCTCCACCTTGAAGAAGGTATAGTCCTTGTCCATCTCCAGCACGTCGTTCAGCGGCTCATTGACGAACTCCTCAAAGGGGATAAGCGGCCGGCGACAGTCGGAGGTCCGGACGCCCAGTTCCGTCTCCAGCGGGTCCACCCGAGGGCCCTTTTTGTTCCGCCGCTCCTCTCCCAGCAGCTCCTGGAGATCGCTCGACTCTGGGACGGGTTCCTCGTCTTCCTCCTCATTGTGTCCAATGTCAATGTCCCCTCCTAGGACGTTTGCATAGTAGACAATTTTCAAGCACTTGGTGGCCGCGGCCACGGCGTCGTCGTCGTTGACCAGGTTGCGGCTGTTGAACTCGTTGCTGATCACCTTGTAGGTGATGAGCTGCTGGAAGGTCTCCACCATGCGTCGGATCTGCTCGCTGCTGTACAGCGACCATAGTCGTGCCAGCTTGGCCTGCGCCGGCAGAGGCAGCTTGCTCATCGCCTTGCAGAACAGCGGCAGGGCGATCTCCAGATATTCGGGGCTGTGCAGGTTGCTGTTCTCCATTACGATGATAAAGAGGTTCAGGTAATTGGGGTCTCGAGAGTACACGTTGTGGTAGGTCAGGTCACATTCTACGTTGGGCGAAAGATAGACCAGTGCATTGAGGAAGGCTGCCTCGATCTTCTCATTGGAGAGCAATCGATTGTAGACCCGCCTCACGGCGTCAATGTCCACAGTGACCTCGTCGGGGCCAAGCTTTGGCGCACTGCAGTCTACTTGAGAGGCACCTTCGAGAGTCTCAGCCATGGCAGTGGCGGAACAAGCAGCCTTTTCCTTTTCATCCTCGTCCTTGTCCTCATCTTTGGCTTGGAGGGACTTGAGTTCCTCCTTCGTGTGATGTCTGGCCTTGCGGAAGCTTTGTACCAGGCCCTCCGCACTAGAAAATATCCTGCCAATCACACGGATCAGCGGTGAGAAGTCCTCTTTTTCCCTGCAAATGTCCAGGATCTCGTACACCTTCTCCTCTGTCAGGTAATTCAAATCTGTGAGACAGGGGAACACAATGAGCAAATAATTGGTGAAGCCGTTTTGTTAGCCCATAGGTTTCATTGTTCGAGAACGGATTGGCCATTTGGGGCACTTTGTCCCTATCAGGTAACAAACAAGCTAAGAAAATGATTGTGAATTAAGAGACCAACATTTGGTCATAGTTGACCATTGAAACTGATTAGCAGAGAACTTCCTTGGAGTTTAGGACTGAAACATGTACATAAAATGCGAAGTTTATTGTGAGCTGCCAGCAGAAAATTCTTGTTGGAATAGCTCTCACACCCTGGGGCTTCACCTCAACAAGGAGTGGACTAACTATCCACAGTTTTCTTAGCGAGGAGTATTGCCAGCAGATTTTGTCACATCAGTGTAATCTAGGCCTTGAAAAATCTGGAACCCAGACGGCCGTGACAGGCAAAATTTCCGTCATCCCTTCGAAGCCCTCTAAAATGCAAGCACAAAGGTTAGTGGTCAGATTACCAACCCTGTGTCTGTTTGCACTCAGTTTGAAGATGCACCTAACCTGCGGTTGACCAAACACAGGGATTGCGCTAGCTGCTGGCTACATTCACCTCGCCACAGAGGCGAAGGCCATATTTTGTCCTAGTGGTGATTAAATATCATTCTGTGGCGAGTTGAATGATTTTAGAACACATTAGTCGAATGCGGTGAAGTGCAGAAGACAGGAAGTCATTCCCGTAACCGTTAACTAGAGGCTCTGATAGAATGCTGGCTCATAACCGTACATCATTTCCTTTGAGGAGCCGACTCGCTGTACATACATCGCCTCTGACATTGCGTACAGTACTCCCGATCGGAGAGATTAATTTTGGCCTCATTCATATTGTCATGATAATGGCTTGCATACGCACAAATCTTACGAGCGCACAGCATCATTTTGAAAACTGGCCTCCCACGAGCCGAAACACCTTGTCGAACTCCGCCCAAGCAGTGGTGGCTCGTGAACTGGCAACAGGGGAAGCTCAAACAGTCCCTTAAAATTAATGATTAGTCACAACCTGTTTTCAATCATTAATTTAAATTACCATTACAGAGACTTTGAAAATTCTCAACACTGGTGTGGCCAGTTTTCATTTATAACGCACACCTGTCAACTCTCACACATTCGGTGTGAGTTTAAGTAGCATATTTGCAGTAGTCAGCAATTACTCAATCAACGCATATGTAAGAGATTCTTGCAAGGAAG
Source organism: Gymnothorax reevesii (assembly GCA_029721435.1). Lineage (NCBI taxonomy): Eukaryota > Metazoa > Chordata > Actinopteri > Anguilliformes > Muraenidae > Gymnothorax > Gymnothorax reevesii. Next base: position 34,780,887 of record CM056590.1, read on the forward strand.
TGAAATCCTCGTGCGTGGAGGGAGTTGGAGGCAATGGAATTGCATAAAGATGTTTCAATTCATCTTATTTCATTTAAGCGATCATGAGGCACATGCATTGCTTCCAACCCCAGTAAAGAAAAGCGTGTTAAGTCCGGAGCCGTAATCAGTATGCGTTATAAATGAAAGCCAGTCAAATCTGATAATGTTGAGAGTTTTCGGAGTTTCTGTAATAGTAATTTAAATGAATAATTGAAAACAGGTCTTGATCAATCATCCCAATTAAGGGATTGTTTGAACTTCCCCTACTGCCAGTTCACAAGTCGCCACTGGATAGAAGTGATCGCAGTTGTGTTCAACAATTTTGGTTTCGTTACTTTCCCTAGTTACGGGACAAAGTTGTATTGCCCATGGTGTCCCGAGGTCAGCAAGAAAAACAAGCTAGCTGCATGGAAAGATCGGTAAACGATCCCTAAAAATAATGATTTTGAAAAACACCAGAAGATTCGTAATCATTAGTGAGAGTACAATGAGTATTTATTTGATATTTCTTCAGAATTCTCTGACAGGCCACTCACCACTGGAATACTATTGTACATGTTGTAGTGAATCACACATACATCAATTGTCTGCCAGATCCAGTACCAATGATGCATTGCAAATTCATCAATAGTTTTAATTTCCAATCTTGTGCCCGAGGTTTTACGAAGCTAGTCATACCATACTGTGCAGTTCCCTAAATGAATTTGTGTGGACAAGACCGGATCAGTGTCATTGACCCATTTTTTACAAAACACAGCTGACTGGCTTAATTCACAGAATGGGATTACATACAACATGTCTCCAAAAATCTACCAAAGTGTTATTTTAACTTGGGGATGAAAAAGGCTAAACTGAGTAATGCCTCACCACTGACTGTATGCCAATTAAGATGATCGTAGCTCTGCGCAGAAGTCTGACTTCATTGAAATTTTTAAACAAAAAAAAAATAAATAAAAGATCACAACAAATTTCAAAAGGTCTTTTTCAACTACATGAATCATGAAGTATACTGGCCAAGGAAATTAAAGTCCAAAATAAAGCAATGAATCTATAACAACCTTTCAATATTCACAATAATATTTTTCAGTATGGACCCCTCCCATTCTTCAGTACCCATTTTTGCGATGACAGGAAGACTGCAGACCTGCTTATTTCCCATTAGTTGAGTGGCTCAGACAGCCCAGACGTGAAGCCACTGCATTAGTGTGGGCTATGACTAACTCACTATGCAGCAGTAAGTGGCATCTCAATTCCTATCTGCTGGGTGGGAAGATTAAAGTCCAGGAGAAGATTATTTTACTGTGATGCTCTCTCTTTTAGGTTCAAACATTGTTTGAGCTCTGAAATAAACTGGAACTGAGTGAACTGGAAAAAAAATTGTTCAACTGGCGCTGGGGAAGAACGCTGCAAGGTTTGAAACTCTGCATTACAATAGGCTTTCACGTCAGCTGTTGCGAAAATGCCGCTTTTCAGAACACACAGGTTCAGAGATGCATTTTTTACATTTCAATGTCATACACTGATTCCTATCCATCAGTACCTCCCTCCCCTGATTTACTGGAGGTAGTTGTTCAAAATTCCATGCCACTTTTTAAAGGAACACTCCAGAGTTTTCTAATTTGTGACTACTTGAAGATTCTGTCATGAAGCAACATTGATCAATTTGGCGAGTAGCTTGAAAGAGACCATCCTGAACACCTCCAAAAATAACATGACATAACATGAATGGCGAGAACAGGCCGTTCAGCCAATTAGGTTTCTTTGTACTATTGTGAATATATCACTTCAGATGACTCAATGACGTCTAGCTTTAAGTCTGCTCTTGAAAACTCCCAAGGTCTCTGCCTCAACAATAAGGTCAGGCAGGCTATTCCACATCTAAAATACTCTTTGGGTGAAAAAAATATTTCCGAATATCAGTGCTAAATTTACCTGTGGTCAACTTCCATTTGTGACCCCGAGTTCTACTAACAACACTTGGTCAAAGGAATCCTACATTATTCACTTTGCTAATCCCTTTAACAAATTTAAAGACCTCAGTCAGATCACCCCTTAGTCTCCTTTTCCTAAGACTAAAGAGATTAAGGATCTTCAGCCTCTTCTCATAGCTTTCATTTTTTATACCCGGTATTAACTTAGTGGCTCTTCTCTGAACAACTTCTTTCTTAAAGTATGGTCCCTAGAACTGTACACAATACTCCAGATGTGGTCTGATGAATGTGTTGTAAAAAAGAAGCATCACCTCCTTGGATTTGTTATGCCCCCGCCCTCCAAAGAGGAAAGGGGGCATTATGTCGACACCACATCTGTCCGTCATCCGTTAACTTTTCGTTTCCGTGGGATAACTATAGAATCCCTCGTTGCATTGATGCCATTTCTTAATGGCGTACTGGGAGTGGCTAGAGGAAGGTTCCTTTCGAAAACCTTCTCATTATCTCTTCTTAATCATTATTTTGATTAGTCCGTTGGCAGAATAAATGGCTTGATTACAGGTTAGGCAAAGTACACGAGAATTGGTTTAAGGTAAGCTAATTACGCCAAGGCGATGGAGGCTGTCCAACCTCACTGATAATTTGCGGACTTCAAATCACAGTTCTCTTCCCGGAAGCATTTCAAATGACCGCATTAGGTAAGTGTCATAGAAAAGGTAATAAGCAAGCACGTCTGTCTGCCTCATAGTGGCAGTTACTGCTATTGCACTTAAAATAATGGCGATTCGGTTAACTGTGCAGCCCTACATCACACAACATTATATTTGTAGAATTTTCTGGATCAAGAATGTGACAATTCAGAATAAACAAATGGATTTCAAGGTTATTCTGAACACTTGAACAGCACTATACCACAAACAGATATCAGAGGACGAAGCACGTCAAAGGTATGCTAAGGGTCAAAGTTCAGGGCCTCACCTTTCAAGTCATCCCTGATCGGGAGCAGATCTCTGTGGTTCATCTTCCTGTCACTGCAGGCTGACTTGTGGCGAGGTCCTTTGGCACTGTTCTCCAGGTAGGCGGAGCTGGTTCCTTTTTTGGAAGGGTGAGGGTCGCACAGCTTGGCGTTCATTTTGTACAGCTCCAGGGCCTTCACGGCGGCCGCGTTGTTGTCCATCCGGCAGAAGCCGGGACAGGAAGCGCAGAAGTCGTTGGTGCAGGCCTCATTTCCGCAGCCCTCTGTCAGCTGATGGTAATAGCGCTCAATCAAATGCTTCGCAGCCGCTCGCTTCCTACACATAACAGGCAAAGACAAGAACACTGCTGTGGATGGCCAGTGATTTACAATACATTAAACTATGGTTTTATTCAAAGTGAGGAGCATAAGAGCATCTCCATGGGTTCGGTGAGGCTTATGTTTAGGTTCTTGAGATTTTTTATTGTGAAATCCAAGTCGGAGGGGGGAATAATTTTATCATGTATATATATTATTTTTTTACTCATTTTTTACATTAGAGAGTTCTGCTGAATTTATATCAGGTTGGAGGATTAAAAAAAAAAAAAAAAAACCAGCTCTCTTTTTGTGTTCCTGGAATCGCTGAACGTCAAAATGCTCTCAAAAAAAAAAAAAAGTCATTTTTCCAAATTCTCTCAGGAATCTCGTTCCCAGAGGTCTCTTCGCATCGTAACTACTCCAAAATTGCAGCATGCGAAGATACGTCTGGGCACGAGAATGGTCCAAGGAAATGGAAATTCTGAGTCGAAACAAATCGACTACAATTGGTGAACGTATTCAGCCTCTAGATAATAAATCAATTGCTTAAAACCAGACTTTCATATCTGGTTTCGGAGAAAAAAATTAAATAAAAATGTCAATTTTTTAAACATATTTTGTCTTTTTTTTGTTAGTGGACTTGCAAATAAAGAGGGGAAAAAATTATTTTTTGGACCATTTGCTCTGTCAGAGCAACAAATGAATGATAAAAAAGCCTCGCCTTATTTCAACACCAGTGATACAGAGCAGGCAAAGAACAATGCCAAACTAGAAAATGTATATGCAACCCATAAACAAATGTGACTCAGAGCAAGGCCTTGGGCAATTTTAACAAAATATTGGAGGCAGTTTGAGGGCCTAAGAAATTGATTTTCAGAGCTGACAGACCCACAAGTTTCATTTTTTCATCAGAATAGTTGCTGAACTCTTGGCTTAAGCTACTTTTCTTTACTCAGTGTGTTTAGTTTATCCGTACTGTGGCCTAAGCAAAAAAAAAAACAATCATACAAAATTTTTCACAATTTTATGCATTTATTATTCTGTAACTAATTAGGATAGAGCCCTGAGACTTGGTATGCAAACTGTCGGTCAACTCTCTGAAGACCAAAAAAAAAAAAAAAAAAAAATCAAAGTCATGATGGTTGTAGTAAATTTTTTAATGACCTTAGAAGTGTCTTGTCTTCGGAATGAAATGTACGTATTTTGGGTCATCATAGTAGGTACATATCTTAAAAGGTACACAAGTGATCAATGTTATATTTTTAGTGCCTGAAGGCATGGGTCTTGGGTATAACATATTAAAAAACTGGAGATGTAAAACTCTTCCTTTAGACTGGTCTATGAAAAAAGATCAATGTGACACATACACTTGTTCACCTCCATCAAGGAGCTGTACGTTTTCGTCGGCTGGTGGTTTGTTTGTCTGTCCGTCTCTCTGTAAGCAGGATATCTCAAAAACGGCCATATAGACTTTAACCAAACTTTGCCAGATGTTAGAATAGCACAAGAGGAACAAGTGCTAAAATTTGGGCATATCAAGGCCCAAGTACAGCCGAGATACAGGCCAAAGTTCAAATCCAGCTTCCATATAAGACCAAATAATCGCCCGCGTGCAAATACGTGCCTGTGTGCAAAAAGCTGCCGGGGGTCCGACCTTTGTGTTTCAAACATCAGTTCAATCAACAACCCGGGCAATTATTTGCACTATTGTATACAAATGTCTGTGTTACCCCGTGTTGCAGTAACGCAGACACTAAAACAAGCTTTGGGTTGTCTTCGTATGTACCCTATATCTGACCTCAATACAGATGTACAGATGTGGGGGGGGGGACACACAGTAGACGGTCTTTGGCACAGAGATATAAAAAAAGAAAAACTAGAGTGGACAACGTCATTGGCTGGACCGAAGCACACACGGCAGAATAGGTCCCATCTTGCGTAGGCCAATTTACAAATGTCCAATGAGACGCACATAAACAGTAAACATGGGTGTCGATTATAATTTTTTTGGATAGGGGAATTGGTTTTCCGTGTTCTTTTTTATGTTTTTGTACTTAAAAAAGGACATGAATAAGGAATTGTAAATCAACAATAGCCTATTTATGCTCTATTAATTGGCAAAGCTAAAGAATAAGCTCTATGACTGCCTTACCCCTAAAATAATCGCTCAGTTACCAACATTTTTGTTTCGTTCAAAGAAAAAGCGTTCGCATTAAGCTGTGCCTGCGAGTCTGACTCAGGTCTATAGCTACCTGGAAGAAACTAGTCGTTATATGCATCTCAATTTTTAAAAGTGACAAAAGGTGTACCCCAAGAATCCATTCTTGGACCGATTTTATTCACAATTTACATTAATAATGTTGCTCGTAATATGGCAAATTGCAAGGTTCATTTTTATGCAGATAGAGGATGTTGTACTCCTCTGCACCAACGTGTGCCCAGGCCCTTACCTACCTGCAATCGCCTTTTAAACTTATTCAACACGCTCTGGCAGAACTGAAACTTGTTTTAAATACGGATGAAATTAAGTTCATGTTTTTTCCTGCTCGGAATGCAATTATGCCAAATGATTCAATCTTCTCAGTGTCTGGGGCTAAAATTGAGCAAGTACAGTCTTACAAGTATTAGGGTATCTGGCTGGATCATGATTTTTCCTTTAAGACTCATGTCTAACTTGTCCAAGAAAATCATAACAAATATAAAAATTGGGTTTCTTTCCAGACACAGGTCTTGTTTTTCTTTAGACAGTCGAAAGAGGATTTTTCAGGCAACATTCTTACCTTTATTTGACTATGGAGATATCCTTCACATGCATTCCTCTGATTGTACTTTAAGACCTCTAGACTCTATTTATCACAGCGCTCTGCGTTTTATCACTGAAGATTGTTTCCGCACTCATCACTGTGCGTTATATAGTTCTGTTGGGTGGTTTTCCCTTTATTTTAGAAGGAAGCTCCATTGTATTACATTTATATATAAAGCATTGCTTCACAAGCTTCCTTCATATCTAACTAGGCTTTTGTCCTTCAAAATCCAAAATCAGTATGTTAGATCGCAAGGGTGGATTTTGTTAGAGTCACCCAGGACTAGGACGAATTTGGGCAATTCTGCTTTTACCGCATTTGCACCTTATGTCTGGAATAGATGCCAAGACTCTCTGAAGCTTGACCGTCTCATTCCCTATGACTCCTTCAAGAATCGACTGTGGGAGATATTACTTGAGTCGTGTATCTCTCCGATCCCCGAATTTCGAACAAAATGGCCGCCGGCAGCCATACTGGATGTCCGAAATTGACGAGCCTTGGTCTTGAGCATTGTCATGTATATATCTTCGCCTGTGTAAAATTTGAAAACATTTCTGTAGTAATTGTGGCTTCCAGAGCCCAGAACTTAAAAAATGTTGGACAAAATGGCCGCTGGAAACCATATTGGACGTCCAAAATTGACAAAAATTGGTCTTGCGCATTGTCATATTTATATCTTCACCTGTGTAAAATTTGAAAACATTCCTGAAATAATTGTGGCTTCCAGAGCCCGGAACATAAAAAATTTCTGACAAAATGGCCGCTGGCAGCCATACTGGATGCCAAAATTGACGAAAATCGGTCTTGAGCATTGTCATATAAATCTTTGCCTGTGTAAAATTTCAAAACATTCCTGTAATAACTGTGGCTTCCAGAGCGCGGAAAATAAAAAAATTTGAACAAAATGGCCGCTGGCAGCCATACTGGACGTCCGAAATTGACGGAAATTGGCCTTGACCATTGTCATTATATATATATCTTTGCCTGTGTAAAATTTGAAAGCATTCCTGAAATCATTGTGGCTTCCAAAGCCCAGTACATAAAATCTCTGCGGCGGCAGCCCTGGAACTAAACCATAGTATCTCCTGACTATCGTCGTTGGGGAGAAACAATTATTTAGGAATTTAATCTCGGAATTTACGGACGCCGGAGTCTATATCTGCGCAAAGGGTTAAACCTGATTATTTCATCTTCATTTCTTTAAAAATATTCTTGAGGTTCATCCAAGAGACGTGTTTGCTTTGATTCTGAATGTCGGCACATTTTTATGGTTTCATAGACCGACTGTGCATACAGATGGCAATGTCCATTACTCAAACAGCCCTGGCAGTTGGCACATAACGTTACATTTTAGTGGGCAGCTGCCATTTGATATGAAAGAAAATTTAATGCACACATGGTTGTACCTACATTTGAAAGGGTCGTTCTGATGCCGATTAGTTGCAAGGTTCTCTCACATCATTGCTGGTGACAACAGTTGTTTTATTAAAATAAATGTCAAGATGTTACAGGTTGGCTAACGCAAAAGCTAACCAAATTTGGGCATACGGAGGGTAACAGATGCTGTGACTATGGGTCTGAAAGCAAGTGATTGTCATTAAGAAATAGTTTGTCTACTACAACTGATGCCGACCTGCTGGGTAACGTAGCGGTTTGCACAGGTAAAATGAGTGGGGTGAATATGGAATTTTAAACTATTTGTCAGAATGGCCATGGATTTGCAGCTCATTTATTTTAAGGAAATGGGCTCGTGATCATTCCACTCACTCTCATACAGCTGTAGGTCTGCAGCCCAAAGTTTGAAAATTACTGGACCATAGCATTTATCAGCAAAAGCACAATACTACCTTACAAATCAACATGTTCAGAGTGTAAAAGTGAGGAAAAATGAAACAAGTCATTCAAATGATGTAATCAGAGAGAAAATACCATCCTTGTTTCCTTTCTGTAGGTACTAAACAACTAGGGTTTGCCCCAGCACATGTCTGGATCACTTTACTAAAAAAAAAAAAAAGCTTTGTCCCCAATACCCACAATTATGGTCCTCAGTGCACACTCACAGGCCACAGAGTAAGTGTGGATGACAGTCCCACTGCTGAAAATGCCCAAGATCAGCCGCACATAATCCATATTTTACACTTGGATCTTGCATGCAAAAAGGAAGTATATGGTTCTTAAGATGATGGGGAAGAAAACATACCGATGTAAATAAAACTGCATCGCGTTGCTGAAGCTTCATTGATTGAGCAACATGCTCAGTGTGAATCAAGCAACTGCAATGTAAAGGTCTGTCTATTTAAGGAAGCTTTCATCGGACAATATATTACTATATTTATGATTTCGGAAGATGTTTTAACGATTTTTTGATGTTTGCACAGCTAATTAGGCCTTTATTCCTATATTTATTTGGAGCATTTTTTTTGCATTTTTTTTTTAACAGCTGCCTCAACTGGAAACTCCAACTTTTTGTCAAGTACGTTCTTATGTGGAATGACGAAACCTCACAACGCTTACAGTATTTTTGCCTACTTCTACACTTTGGCCAGATCCTGGAAATACATCACTCAAGTGGCCACTTGACTAAGAACAAAGTCTGAATGTGCGGGTATTGGGACAAAGCCATTCACACTCTTGCAGTTAATAATTATGCCACTTAATTTACTTTTAATGCAGGTTTTTTCCATACTTCAAAGCAAAGTACCAGCCACATTTCATTGACTCACCAGCGTTAAGGCTTTATTCCATCAAGTTTAACAAGAATAAAGCAACATTCTATCCGTTCATTCAAGTCAGACGACCAATAAACTTTTCCCAATGAGGTAAACGCAAGGCACAGTCTCTGTTTTTCCATTCCTTTCTGTTGGTTGTCTAACCACAGAATAAGGAAAACAAATCAAGGATCCTCGCTGTCAATAAAGCCTGGCGGGAACGTTAGGGCATTAGGTTAAGCCGGGATGACAAAAGTGGGCCCTGGTAATTACTGTGCAGAGCAATAAGTCACCCGGCTATCTTGCGTCTCACATTTCTCACTCCCTGCTAATCAATGCTCAGTGCATGGAACAAGGTCATTGTAAATATCTGCTTGTAGCAAAAGCACTAACCAGAAGATAAAGAGGAGGGGGTGATGCAGCAGCAGTCAACATGGAACATATGTCCACATACATAGAGTGGGGAATTCTCATTATACACATTGATTACTAACAAATACTGCAATTATGCTGACATAGCACATGGGACAAATGAAAAGGGAAGATTTAAGATTAATGAATATCCATAGCTTCAAAGTGAACTTCATTTAAATAAACAACAAGACAACAGTGTCATCAGTATCCCTCGCCACAATCAAGGGCCATAACTCCTTGAATAAATATGCTTCGCCTTCGACATACATTTTCGAACTCAAGGTAGATCATGACTAGCTTATCTGGCATACATTATTTGTCCCATGTATCGGTCAGTTTAGGAGCCAACTTGTCTCCACTGAATTTGTGATGGACATACGAATGGACAGACAAAACCCAATCCTTAACACGACTTGCCAGTTCGTGGCAGAGATAAAAGTCATTGAAATCAAAAACCTGCCAGATAAGTTCCTCAATTTATTTTGGTGACTAAAAAAAAAAAAAAAAAAAAAAACTGTGAATGTGAGACAACAAGCAATTTAAATGTATTGGGCAAATTTGCCTGTGCTCTTCACATCGTTACCGGCAGATTTAAGTAGCGACTTATGTTTGGACAACTCAGCCTCCTGACACACAGCAAAGTCCAAAATTAACACTCACCAGTGGCTGGTGAATTTTAGCTCTGGTGAGTACATTCTAGAGCAGAGGTGGGCAGCGAGGGCCATATCTGTCCCTGGTTTTCACACCAACGTCTGGTCTTTAATTAGTTGATCGTCTCAATTAGCCAAACCATTTATGAAATCTGACGTTTCATGCGCATTTCTTTAAATTATCATGAAATTACAAAGACTAGTCTCGTCTTCCTTCATAAAACATTTTCCTTTGATCGAATCATTGCGAAAATCTATATCTGTGCATGCAATCAATTAACTCAATTAGTCAGGGTAATTGATAGGAATAAAAACCTGCATACACACCAGCCCTCCAGGACCATGATTGCCCACCCCTGTTCTAGAGACTACTTGCCAGTGCGGCTGGCAGGAAAAATAAGAACAGGCAGGGAAAAAAATGTGCTGGAGAAAGCTGCTAGGTGCTGTCACAAACCGCATCAGTCATTTCTGCCTGCCAGATGATTCCTCGCGCGTTCTTAGCGCCAAAAAAAAAAAATTTTCTCTGAGAGCTCGGAAGGAAAGCTAAAAGCTTACAGCTGACCTGCTTTGAGAGCGTGGCTATGCTTTGTACTGTGTGTCGTCTCCACGTGAAAGAAAAGGCCAGAGGCAATTCATCTGTCTTTGGAAATACAACTATGAAGGTGGAGAACGTTGTGTTTCACGAGAAATCAAAACTTCATCTCCAATGTCTATAAGTCTCCCGGTCTCAGGCTCTGCCCCACCAGGCTACGACATCGGTCAGGGCCCTTGTAAAATTGCCTAATGCCACCGCTGGGAAGACGCTGACTATCCTTTTTCAGACTATACACGCTATTCGAAACAAATCTAGGCCATACTCGGACTTCACATGGATGCTCGAGTAAGTTAATTTAATATGTGTTTTACAATATGCTACGTTAAAAACCGAAAATCATTCCTTCCTAATTTTGTTTCATTGTTTTGTTAGCTAGCTAGCTAACAACAACAGCAAAGGTACAAAACTAGTAAGCTAGCTAGGTAGCTAGCTAACAATCTTATTAGCTAATCATTTTGTTAGCTAATTGCTTCTTTTTTCTTTGCAGTTCTTCTACAGAAAACTGAACTCACTCATTCTTCCATAATTGTTTTTAATTGATGCACTTAAAAAGGTAAAGACCACCGAATTCAGTGATTCAAATGTATTACTTTTACGAGTTTTGAAACCGTTGTATTAATATTTCTGTGTGGGTTACAATTAAAGTCACTGCTATTACTACATTATACTATTATATTGATTGAGAATTGCATATGAGACCAGGATGACACTCTATATTGTAATAATAGCAAACTGCAAAAACAAAAAAACAAAAATTTATATTTTTGGCTGGTAAAAAAAAAAAAAATCTGATTGGCTGGTAATTTTCTTCCTGTACCAGCCACCTGGCTGGTAAGCCAAAAAGTAAAGTTTGGACCCTGCATACAGCAAATAAAAGTGACATCAGTTCAGAGGATTTATATATAACTTGTTCAATCAGGTAACCAGCTGAAAACAACATGATACAAAAATTTTCAATTTTTTAGCCACTCATTATTACTCCAATCTTCTTGGTCACATTTTGCTGAATGAGCCTTTCGATCCAACATCTAACATTCATAGCTCCTATGGTATGACTTACAAGTTTCAAGATTTTGTCACACAACCAAAGTTTTTCAGTAAAATTGAAAACATGTAAACAGAATAGGATTATCTCATGCATTTTCCAGCGACAAGGCTCTGAAAATGTCAAAAATTAAAAATGTAACAAAAAAGGGCACCCCTTTTAACTTCTCACTCAAACAGTATTCTATATAAAGCACTCAATTTTTTTCCCCAGTCATTTATGATATATCAGGCAATGTGTACACAGTAACCACATTTAGTCCTGTCATCAGACTGTCATAATAGATTTTTTAAATGGTCAAATTTCTTAAAAAAAGTCCATTTTCATGTCCTCATTTCACCCTGTGGACAGTCAACCATCATATCCATATTTTTGCTATATATTCTTATAGATCTGAAGGTGATATGACAATACATTTAATGTTACTGCAGAGGTTCATTCTGGATTTTTTTCAAAGCATATTAAATTCTCAACATTGTATAAGTGTCACAAAGCGACTTATACAGTGAGCAAAAACGACTCGTTCGCTGAAATATTTACAAAATACAGTCTTTGTCAAATAGACAACATTCATAAGTTTTAAATTTACATACGAGAACATTAATCATTGTTAAGTACATTTAAAGGTACACAGAGACAAAAGTAAATGTAAATCCATAACTACGCAAGCTAATTTGGAGTTGTTTGATGAGCTACATATTGCTTTCAAACCGCATGGGGAATCAATAATGTTGATTGTGCTGAATCCACCCAATGGATGGATTCACACTGAATACCAGGTTATTTGTTGCTGTTTGACTAATGAAAATGGTTAGTGCATTGAAACATTAGTCTATTTGCAAAAAAAGCTGAGCTCCAGACTAATTTTGTAATCGAAGTTGCCTGAAGCACCGCTTTAGCGCGTCATTTTGCAGCCAGCTGGACATTGATCTGCTTCTTGAAAACATTGTGTTATGTATGAGGAAGGGAAGATTCTGGAGGAATAAAAATGTTTGACCAACATACTGGCTGTAAGACAACTAAATTTTCTTAGTTGGTTATATGGACCAAGTTTGATCTGCAGTTATCCCATTCATAGGCACTATGCAATGCATTATGCAATGATGGTGGGTATGCTGAAATCCTTCTCAGCTGCCATGTTGTAAGCTGCATATTGGTGTCATCTTTTAAGACTGAGCCCTTGACTTCTTCAAAAGAAATTTCAGAAACATTTCAAATGACGCAAAATTATCCACCATGAGCCACAGTGGCTAACAGACTTCTAAATCTCTTGGCCACAGTGGACCTCAATTAGTCACCTTACATGCAGAATTTGACTGTATAAAGGGGAGAAAACACTCCAACAGTGGGAAAATGAGTGTTCTTGTTCATAAATTAAGTGAACTTAGGATATCTCATACAAATGAAACTGTTATATTAAACAACCCATACAATGAACATACACAGTAGACAGGGTATAAAAACTGATGGTAGGTAGGAGAGTGCTGAGTGGAACAGAATAGAGGCAGAACACATGGATGAGGACCATGGAAATAGACCAATGAGATATAAGTTTTATTATTATTATTTTTTTCTTTTGACTTTTTTTACTTGACCAGATAGGCAATCGGAAAAGAGAATCAATGAACAAAGTGTTAATTGGGTTGCAAAAATCATATCCCCTCTGACCAAAACCAACTTTAATCCATGGGAGTGATGGAGAAAGTAGGGTAACAGAAAATTAACTATGCATGCATGAATATGATTCGTTGAATGAAATTATTGATCATATCAATATTCAAATACTCAAATTTAGGTTTAAAACTTCAGGGAAAAAAAAAAGAAGTTCAAATAAATGTAAAAATATTTTTACAGCCCTACAGAGCAAAAACAAAACTAGAATCAAGGCTCATCCCCAAAAAACGCATGGAGTGCTCAGAGGTTTTTTTTAAAAAAAAAAAATTTTTTTAATCCCTCGCAAATGAAGCAGCAGATTTTCGTTGATGTTAGGAGAGAGAATGATTATTTTACAATCTTTGATTTTTATTTTTATAAACAAGGTTAGCCTCTGCTTTGCCGCAAATATCAGGCAATGTCATTTAGTTTTATGCAGAAAGATGCGAATGTTAGAGAATTATGCGAATCTGCACCACCGCATCCTGACAGATGCCCAGTATCTGAAATATTTTTTTTCATGAAGAGTAAAACTTTCTACCCTCCAAAGATTATTGGAAGACCAAAAAACTGCTCACAATATAAATTAACACAAATTAACACACTATAATGGTCGGAAAGAAACCAAAGAGCAAAACCTCTTTTCCTGGGAGGCTGCATCAGGCCAATACATTTTTTAAGTAATCGAATGTAGGTTGCTTTCAGCATACGCTGTGGGCAGCAGTGTGGATGATGCATGCTGCTTGCACTATTCATCATAAGCACATTATAAGTAGGCTTTAACCAGTAGGGCTGAGGTTTGCAGTGGACAGATTTTAATCATATTTTCATCAGTGTGTCAATGCTCACTGCATGTTCTTTGGAAAAAGATAAACAGAGCACTTACTGGAAAATTCAAGCAACTGAAGAGACAACATTTCTAAGAAAACAGATCTAAAAAAAATACATATATATATATCAGCATGCACAATGCAGACAAGGTGCACATTGCATCACTTACATTCGGCTTGCTTCAGGGTTTTCGAAGTCAGATTCTTCTAGTGACCTAAAATAGGAAGAGCAAAAAGGAAAAGATGAGATTTTCAAGTCAATTTATGAACCCCTCGTCCCCAATATAACCCAATCCTAGTGGTCTAGATGGTTCAGAAAATATGAGCAAAGACCTATATTGAGTAAAACAAAGTGTGAACAGCTTGCAGCAGATGGAACAACATTCCAGAGAACTTATGATGCCGAATTCCTTTGAGGTGTCCTTTTCCCATTATTTTTTTTTCCACAAGAAACATTCCAAATGAAGGGGAACATTTCACACCATTTTCAACATTGAATGAAATTATACTTGGAAAAACTTACAAAGTAGTTATATTTGGCAAAATGGCAATGTACTCTAGGGTCCCAAAATAAACAGGGGCAAATAACCGTACTGCTGTTCCCAATACTATTGTATTTTTTACAGAAAAATGAGTAAATTTCCTGAGAATAGAGCAGACCTCTATCAAGCATGCAGATGAAGTATCAGGCATAATCACCTGGCTAATATGTTGGATTCATGGATGTCATGAGGGCGACCAGACACGGCGGTGCCATAGATGCCAATGTAAATTTCGCTACAGGGCTGCAAGATTATTTGAATTGCATTTTTTGTAAAAGCATAGTATTTATAATTGTCGCTATGGTGTGATAAGACAAGCTTGCACCATTTAATTTACTGGAGTCATACCTGATATGGACTTTTATGGTCAGAATCCATTAGAAATGATTGCAGAGGAAATTGTGTCGGGCAAGTCTGCTAATCATCACAGCGGTTGAATCACTTCCATCATCTTTTAATGCATAATAACCATACTCACAACCTATTCCCCTCTTAATAACGATTAAGCTATTAACCTATCAACCAAGCAAAACCAACCTGTTGTCTATAAGAATTAAGAGGTGATGATGAGACACAGATAAGCCTATGTTACTACGCGAGATAGCAAGAATAGAAATAATCTAACTAAAATAAAATCTTCTTCTGAATTCGAACACTCACTACAGCATTTTGAACAAACTATTAAAGATGAATAAGAAATGAAGAGATAAATTTTAATATGGCCCTGGATTTTAAACATCTAAAAATACACACAACCAGGGTTCTGACCAGCACCGACCACCACTCAGCTTTTCCCGATCGGCACTATTTTTTCAAAGATCAGTTAAAATTAGCGCAACAAGCGTCCAATAAAACCGCTAGAAACAATGCATAAATGACCCCAAATATGCTCTCACTTCCAATATTGTCAGTGTAGCGAATTTTCGTTTTCGACCCGCTTCCTGGCATCCTGGCCACATCCAGGCTAGTTCTTAATCATTTTCCTTTATTGACGAGTTTACAAATCATTGTAATGATCCATTGGCAAATTCGCAATTGAAGACATGGCTTCACTCCATATGCAATCTAACACCGATGAAAAAACTGAAAACCTTCCGTGCATAGAGATTTCAATTCCAGGTGAGAATCTCTAAAATATGCATGACTGAATGATGACTGATCCGCGTTCTAATGAAATATCGGCTCTCACTCTCGGTACAACGAGGGTTGATATAAAAAGTGGTACTCTAGATTCTAAGCCTGTTCATGTTCGGGTATCTTCCGCCCTCGTTCTGAACTTGCAAAGTTTCAACCAATGAGTGTATAAGAAGTAGTGGCTGACAGGCACGTGCTTCGGAGGAGAGCCGTGAACTGTCTTCACTCTCCTGAATTGGCAACGAGGGGTCACAAACGAGCAAGCCTAGTACATAGTTCCCCAACTGGGCATTCCAGATTCGGGTGGGATTGGAAATGCCAAAGAAAGTGGGACTTGGCAATTAAACATAAAGAGCGTGAGAATCCAGCCATATGCGTGCAAGTTGACAGATATGCAATTTTGAATAATGTTGATTTAAATGCAACAGATAAGCGTGCAGATAAATGATTGTCCTCTTACCTAAAATGTTAGAACTAGCAGCACCATTTTCGGAATGAATTTTTTGTTAATTATGAAAATGAATGAGAACAGGTCAGGACGAATAATTGTTTTAAACGGATGTTCTGTGCACCCCCGGTTTCTAGTTCTGGCTCCGCCACTGCCAATTAATGATTAAAATAGTCGTTAATGATACAACATATCATGTAAATTAACTTACTTATGAATTGTCAAGTTTTATGAATTGTTCAGATTTGTAAGTCTTCATTAGAAATGTTTGAAACATAAATTACAGTTAAGTCGAGTCGTATTAAGAAATGTAATCAAAAGTACTTGGGTACAAAATAGAAAAAAATTATGCATATGGCATCTATCTATGAAAATTAGAGGCATCTCGCATGTGCACCATGGAGAACATCAAAGACCTCCATTGCCTCTCAGTCTCTGGCGAAGGAGAGGCACTATTTGAATTCAGATTGTCGCAAAAATTTTTCCAGCTCACGCACACAGAGCGCTCTGATTACATATCACCACCAACTCTCGGATAAAACCCAGTCCCCTAACCAACAAGATAATTCATGAATAATGTTGTGACACCGTCACATTAATGAAACATCAGGATAAAATAATTCTAAAGGTTATTAAAATTACATATGATGTATATGTAAAGTATGTGAATATATACACATACTAATATGGCCTCTAGTTTCTGTTAATCTTGCCTGTGTATGTATGAAAGGTAGGGGGTCTGTCCGTTTAAATGTAATGTGGGTTGTTGCACCTATGGGTGTGCACCCAACGTTATATAGGAGGTGTGCGTATGGCTGGGGGTGCCCCTGTGATGGAGAAGGAAGTGCGGATAGAGTCCGTAGTGAGTGGTGCCAGCATTCAAAAGCTGCAGCTAACTAATATTGTCAAGAAAAAAAAAAAAACATTCAGTAGACGGCAGAATTGTTTCAATCGCGTCAAGACGAGCGTTGACTATATCTTCAACGACGCATTTACGCGTGCTTTGGGGGTCTGAGGACAGGGAGCGGAGTTCATCCAAAGCCTTCCGGGATTACTTTGGTTACCTGAGGCACCGGTGAGATCAAACCTTATTGTTGTTTTTTTTTTTAGCGGTGGGTATACCCTGCCGTATGCAAGCGCTTATTTTTTGTTTTTTTTTGTTGCCATCGGGTTGGATTATATTTTTTCGTTGCACATCCTGGGAAATACACAGCCCGCCATCTCCATTATCGGACTATCAAAGACTGAATTGCGCATGGGTGGAGCTCTGAAGAGAGACTGGTGTGGGGATTTCATGGACTGGGAAAGGGTTGGGGAAAATGTATGGATTTTGGGGTTTAATTTTTTGTTCAGCTGGGCTGATTAATACATGGCGCAATGTGCGCGTAATGAAGCAAGTGTCCGGCTTTCATTCATTTTATAAGTAGCCTCCGCGTAAGGCGGAGCTTTATGTATAGGAAGCGATTCATTCCCCACTTCAAAAGAATCCCTTGTGCGTTTATTGTTAACAGTGAGCTTAAAGTTAATGGGCGAATTGTTACAATGTGTATTATTCTTTGTAGCTCGCGAACTGTCAGGTTAGGAGACGGCAGAAATTTTCCGTCCTGGGAAAAACCCTGCACAAGTTGGAAAACATTTTGTTAAAGTATGGAAGGTGACTATGGAAAAAATGCCAGGGGAAAAAAGTGTCAAATAATGAGCTACATGTAAACAACGCAATGCATCGAATGCAAGCAATGAGCACGACTGAAGTTATCCTCATCATCACTGCTCACGCTAGCAAGCAAAGACAATTTGAGTTTAAAGCCAACAATAACACTCGCTATCAATCGGTGCCAAGCAGTAGTAACATTAAACAACTCAAGCTAAAATCAAGAAGGCTAATATACTACACGGCGCGAGTACATTTTGAATGCTTATTTTGCATTTGAAGGGCATTTTAAAATACCATTTCCCAGGAATCAACTGTAGGACGCTACTCAGTCAACTCGCAAACAAGCAACCCAACAATTTCATTGAAGTCCATCAGTGACATATTAATGAGCCGGAAGTCAGCACAGAAGGGTCATTCAATTTCAGATCATCAAATGGGTCTCACCACCACCTTCTCAATTTTGCAAATTTTTGTATGCAGCTGTATAAATATATATCACTGACAAATCGAAATTTCAGCTCATTCGGATCAAAAATGAATTTTTGGTGAATTATTTTCTAAGGGTACTGTCTGTCCGTTTTTTTTCACATTTTTCATGAATTTAACATGGCATAACTTTACATCCCCCCTGTCCGTCCGTATGTCTGTCCGTCCGTCTGTAAACATTCTTTTGTCTGGAGCATAACTTGACAACAATTCAGTATTTTCTCACGAATTTTGACAAGTAGGTCAGCTGTCATATGTAGATGTGCCTTTTGGTAATTAAGAATTTCTTGAGCCATTAATACATGAATGTGGGGGGCCGGGGGGATACGACATTGCCAGGTGGCTCTTGTTACTGTTTACACCTATAGCTTTAAAACTTTGCATCTAAGCTAATGTTATACTGCTTAATTAGAAAATGCAGTCCATTTTATTTTATCGGTCTTGGTTGTGGTTTGATGAGGACACCAAAAGTGCCTTTTGTCCAGGCAGCTCCATATTTAGGTCCCCAAAGCACCCCCAATATAAACCCTAGAATAAGCGCTCTGGCATTTTTTCCATTCGCTTGTGTCTGCTGAATGTAAATCAGGCTGAATTCACCATGAATTTATCACCAACTGCAGTCAGTACATTGTCAAATGTGGAAAAAAATGCTAAAATGCAACCTGCTCCACCCCCCGTATCTCCAGGGGCACATGTTGGATTTTCTTTTATTTTTTTAACTGATTCCTCTATAATATTAGAAAGACCACTCCAAAAATTGTTGATGTGTTTTGACCAATATAAATTTTGCAGGTGTTTGAACAGGGGTGGGGTAATCTCAAGAATCGCGTAGCACTTTTAACTCTGCAACATTTTAAGTGTTTTCAATCAAATTTAGGCAATCACGTACTAAATTGTACCAATTCCTGTATTATAGTAGACACAACAAAACAAAAATTGTTAATGTGACTTGAACAACATACATTTCAGAATTGTCTAAATAGGGGTCAGGCAATTTTTGAAAATCACACTTCTTTGAATCAATAAAATTTACTGACACTAATTATTAAATTGACTGTCAAATTAAAACTTTGTATTCCATGCTATATTAACAGTGTTATTGCTTCCTAAATGCAGCAAAGAGCACAACAATATTGTCTGCCCCAGTTTTGTCCAACTTATACTGCTGGGCTGTGCGTCCAGCGACATCCGGAGTCAAAACAGTTCGGAGAATTTTATTGAATGGCACCCAGCATTTTTCAGAAGAAGTCCATGTTTATGCTTGTGTCCTCCTGTTTTGTTTCATGAAAAACAATAGCAATAATCAGAGATTATTGATCAATAAATGGTTCAGGTTCCTCCTTGTCAACATGATCTACCAACCTGCATATGCTGACCTTTCTGTGAATGTGTCATGCATTGATGAATTGAGAACTTATAATTCTTGTGATTCAATAATTATTAACATTGTATCAGGTGGTGAAAATGCCTAGCGATTCTTGATTACCCCACCCCTGTTCAGACACCTGCAAAATTTATATTGCTCAAACACATCAACAATTTTTGGAGTGGTCTTCTTACTATAATAGAGGAATGAGTTAAAAAAAAAATAAAGGAAAATCCAAGGTGTGTCCCTGGAGATATGGGGGTTTGACCAGGTGGCATTTTAGCATTTTTTTCCACAATTGGCAAGGTACTGACTGCAGTTGGTGATGAATTCATGGTGAATTCAGCCTGATTTATATTCAGCAGACACAAGTGAATAGAAAAAATGCCAGGGAGCCTAGGCTAGGATTTATATAGGGACCGGGGTGCTTTGGGGACCTGACTGTGTGAACAAAAGGCACTTTTGGTGTCCTCATAGCTCCACAACCAAGAGAGATAAAGAAAAATGGACTGCATTTTCTGATTAAGCAGTATAACATTAGCTTAGCTGCAAAGTTTCAAAACTATAGGTTTAATAATAAAAAAGTTATGCCATGTTAAATACAAGAAAAATGTCAATTGATAACTGACAGACAGTATCCTTAGAAAATAATTCAACAAAAATTCATTTTTGGTCCGAATGAGCTGATATTTCAGATTTTTTCATCACTAATGCATATTTATCTAATGTGAAAATATCGAAGCAATCTATGACTACATGGTGACAAATGCTTTGTATATCTGATAATATGACATGGAATGACCCAGAATTTATAACATGTTGTACAATGACTCCGTGCAAACAAATTACAGTGCGCTTTTTGGCAGAGCTCGTATATTGCCTTTTTGTTGTCACTGATGGCAAGACCAAAATATTTCCACGTCCAACATTTGGCAGATCTAGGGCACAAGACAGGCCTTTTGTCCATTTTGTGTGTTGCGCAAGTGTCACACATTCGGAACAATCTTAATAACACACTGACCCCGACTGGAATTCACTGTTACACATGTGACAAACAGAAGACAATAATGCAGACTCGGGGCCGCTTGGAATTTGCCGAAAGAAATTAGTTAGTAGGACAGAACAACAACAAAACTGCATGATAAGGCAAGAATTTTATCTGCATCACATCTTGGAATCTAGAGTCATTGTGAAGTCCTTCTGATGAGCATAAAACTGGCAATATGCCAACTATCGCAATTTGCACTAGTTTTTAATCGGACTTCAGCAGGGCTTCCCCAAGCCAATGCTGGACTTGGCAGTCAGAATTCCAGCTCAAGCGCTCAACAATCATTCCAACCTTCAACCATTAGGATGAAAACAAGATATTTAAAGGGATATGAATCTCGTTTATCATATTTGAAAAAGCACAATTATTCACAAGATCGTAATTTTTGTCGATTTCCAACGTTGTTTACCATTTTAAATAAATTTTTATTGCATTTATGATGAGGGTCGCCATTGTTGATTCCACAAAGGGTAGTGACAACAACAGTGCAGTAAAAAACCAGACAGGGCAACTAATAATCAAGTTAATTGTTCGGATCGCGATAAATCAAAGTCATATTGCATGATTTTATACAGTACTACTGCCATGTTAGTCACATACCACTGTCACGATTGCACTAACTCTACAAGAGAAGTCATTTTCGCCTCGCTGGCTTAGGTTTTTTCTATAGTTTCTATCTGAATCCAGCAGTATGCCAAGAATACGGTAGTACAATTTGGACTTCATTCAACTGCCTAAGAGCCAGTACTGTACACCAGATGATCTCAAATGCATCAGCGGACAGTTTTTGGATAATAAACA
This sequence comes from Gymnothorax reevesii, assembly GCA_029721435.1. NCBI lineage: Eukaryota > Metazoa > Chordata > Actinopteri > Anguilliformes > Muraenidae > Gymnothorax > Gymnothorax reevesii. The sequence goes on from CM056590.1 coordinate 34,802,290, forward strand.
GAAAATTCTTGGCCCAGGCCACCTTGACGAAAGTTAATCATGACTTATTAGCACACACTGACCACACTATAATAATACAACGCTGGATGAAAATCAGTGAAGTATCCCCATTTTCTGGGGGCCCTTTCATTGGACCACACAAAAGGTTCATTAGAGCACATCCATGCTCTTAAATTAGCACTTCGGGATTCCAGGACCGTCAGGCCTTCAAGACATGTTCACTTACAGGCATTTAAAAAATTTGACCACAAAATTGGAGGGAGAAAAAAAAAAAAACCTCGAGCGTACATTGAAAGAATGAGAAACCTCTTGCGTTGGCTCTTTCAGCATGGGATCAAAAATACAGAGGGAGCACTTAAATATCGGTGCAACTTGCAGGAATATTCAATATTAATTATTTTAAAAGACTTGCGACTGAATGCCAATTTGTGCACATCACTGCCCATCACGTACGTATGAAAATTAGCAATTTCTAATGATCATATCTGTGAGTGTCTAAGAGCCAGAGGCCAACCTTAAATTTAAATTTTCAAATTATCCACAGATTGGCAATGCATGCTTACACGACAACATTTCATTTCTGCAACAAACTGATGATTTAAGTGACTGCTGAAAATATACTCCGTGTCAAGTTGTAAAATTCAGTGTACATGCATGGATTTTTGACCTCAAAGCGCGCCGTTTCAACGGCAAGTCACACATGATGGGCCAGAATTAGATCCTACCACTATGCCAATGTGCTTTTATTGCTTTGATCATTTCATTTAGCAAAACCTCAATCTGTAGCCGCTTTCACACTGGACGCGAAACGATTTTTTTCGCACGACAGGTTACGTTCAAAGTAAATGCAAAGACGCAAATTTATTCGCGTCTTTGCAATGACTTTGAATGTAATCTGTCGTCCGAAAAATTCGTTTCGCGTCCAGTGTGAAAGCAGCTTATGGCAGCACAGTAAACCTCTGATCAACAATCAGAACATGCCGGCAATACTGGACCGCAAACACAAGCAATAGCGAGATGTACATCTGACCCCAGGTCACCCCTCACGCACTGCAGGCCCAACAGCGAGTAGCCCGCTATCTAATGAGTCAGGGAGGGTGTTGAGGCAATTAGATACACAATTAAATCCAAGTAATTGTGAAAACTGCAAAATGCATCAAAGTTTCCAAATTACTTGTACTCCGTCTGACTAATCACAGCAACGCAAAGGCAATTCATTCACCACATAATTGTTACCATATAGTTAGCTAAATAACAAAATGGTAAGTTCTAGATGGGTAACGTTAGATAAATAAGTAACAATATCACAATTAGCTCTAACGCTAAAATGAATCAAGAAAATGCCAAGGTCAGCCAACTTAATCATAAATATTTAAATTTGGACGAGGAACGCTAATGGCCAAAATAACACCAGCAAAAAAACAACAAAAAATAAAATCCATATCCAACCAATTCCACCTCTGTAATACAAATCTGTCGAAGGCTGTTACGGAATTTAAAGTTAGCCAAGCTCGCTTAACATTTTAGCCAAATCATTATCTAGCAAACGTTATTGCACAGACTGAGTGGTAGCTCTTGAAGCCATTTCAAAGTAACGTTAGCTCACGCTGGAAAGATAACTAGCTAAGTAGCTACATTCGCATTACAGTTGGTGAGCTGGTTCCCAAGTTGACGGTACGTGGCTAGCTAGCGTTGGGCTACACCAACTTAGCTAACACTTGCTGAAAGGGTTATCGTCAGCCTCCGGCGGAGATAAACTGATAGTTGGTAGATGGCCAATTATTTTTGAGAGAACCGTAACTGTCGCTACTAATGCGGCAACATGGCGAGCAGGACATCGTTCAAATATTTCTGATCCAACGTCACCAGGATCAGACTGTCAAGATCGCGGCTAGCTAACGTGCTAATGTAAAAGAGAAAGTGAAAACATTAGCAAGCTAAACTGTTGTGACACTGACAATCAGGCCAGACACGGTAATGACAGTGCATGTTAGCTAGCTAGGGAGCAGGCTAAATTACTGCTATGGTTTTGTAGCGAGACCGTAATATTTTACATCACTTATTTTACTTCAGTTGGCATAACGACTCCTGCTTGCTCAGACAGTTTACTAATGTGGTGGACGAGAAATAAATGAAATTCCTCGCACCAATCGCACTTTTCAGGCCTTGCTTATGTTAGCTGGCTAGGTACGTGAGTAACTAACGTTATGAGCATGGCTAATTAGCTATCCGGCTAACTAGCTATCCAGCCAGCTAGCGAGCAGGTAAAGCAACGGGAACGCACTCTAGCTCACACTAACCGGCCTTAGCACTGCGGGATAACAATAGCTGTATCATTAATGGAAGTGCAGCCTATTGCAAATGCAGCTTCATGAGCGAGGTATAATTATGTGACGCGAGGGGATTTAAGTAGATTGACGACTGCCCAAGATCCCCGCTACTCTCCCCGGCAGCCTTACCGACCTGTCGCGCTCTCCTGCAGGGGTGGGTTCGGCCTGCGGTGGCGCACACTCACAGTCCTGCTCCTCGTCGGAATTCATACGAGACTTTCTCCCTCAATTGTGCGTACCTGTGTTTGTCTGAGTGGTAACGCACGTCCCTCCGAGATTTGAACAGTGGACCCAATTTCGGCAGAAGGTACACCTCTTGTAGATTATTTATTTGCTCGTTTGCTAGTTCATACTATTTAGGTTTCATTTCTGCACCGTGTCAGCCTCTATACTGCACGGAATAATCAGAGCCATCTTGGTTTCTACAGAGGTTGCGATGCATAATGGTACTGATCCCACAATGCATTGGTGTTGGTATTGCTTAGATCAAAACGACATTCTGTCCTAACTGATTCAGTCAAAAAAAGCTAAAATATTCACAGTATTGCAAGAATTTGTCTCTGTACTTCTCTGTACTGCAGTCTTTATCCATTTTGATGATACATTTTATTTTTTTTCTTAATTTGCTCACTCCGTGTATTTCTCTCACTTTTTACAAGTCATTACAATGTATTAGTATGAACTACTTCAAAATGTGGATTCATTACCAATATTCTGCATGTACCATCATGCTTTAAATGTCCGTTACAATTTATCTCCAAGTGATTGAAAGCGAACCTGAACACTAAATGCTTCAAAGTTAAACATGACACATTTCATCACATTTTGAAGCAAAAATTATTTTTATTGAACTTTTTATGGTTTTAAAATATTAAAACAAGGAGAAAGGCCTTGTGTTAAAGTTTGGGAACCCTGTCAGCACGTACTTTGTAACTCCTCCTCGAGCAGCTATTACAGCTTGCAACGCTTCCTGTAGCCAGCTAAGAGTCTTTCAGTTCTTGTCTTTGGAATTTTTTCCCCATTCTTCCTGACCGAACACCTCTAGCTCAGAAATATTCTTTGGCCTTCTTGCATGCATGGTATGTTTGGGGTCTCTCCACAGATTTTCAAGTCTGGGGACTGTGATGGCCATTTCAAAACTTTCATCCATCTTTCCTAGAGGTACTTCATGGTGGATTTTGAGGAATGCTTCGGGTCATTGTCTTGCTGGAATACCCAACGTCTCTTCAACTTCAATTTCTGGACTGAACTCTGAACATTAGCCACTGGAATGTCTTGATATTTGATGGAACCTATTATTCCTTCCAACCGCACAATATTACATGTGCACCCAGCTGCTACACAACTCCAAAGCATAATGGATCCGCCTCCATGCTTAACAGTTGGTAACGTGTTCTCTACAAATGCTTCATCCTTTTTTCTCCAAACATGTCTTCTTTGGTTGTGGCCGAAAAGTTTGATTTTGGTTTTGTCAGTCTAAAGCACATTGTTCCACTAGACTTGTGGTTCCTCGAGGTTCTCTTTCGCATACTTCAGACACTTAATTTTGTGTTGCGGTCATAGGAAAGGCTTCTCTCTTACCACTCTGCCATGTAGGTCTTTGTTGTTTAAAAAGTACGCTGCATTTTTGCCCTGTGAACAAATAAACCTGTCTCTGCTCTTTTTTTGCAGTGGTGTGTGGGTTCTTCTGAGTATTTATCACCAGATCTCGAGCCATTCTATCTTAAAATTTTCTTGGTCTTCCAGATCTTACCTTGACTTCAATTGTTCCAATAATTTTCTATTTTCTTACTATGTTTCTGACAGTAGGGTAGTTTGAAACATTGCGAGAGTTTTTTGTAGCCCTCTCCTTCTTGGCGTAAGTGAATTATTTTGATTTTGACATCCTTGGACAACTGTTTAGAGGAACACATGGTTTTTAACAACAACCACCACAGTTGGATACTTTAGAAGTCATGGAGTTACAAAACCCAAAACCAGTGAAGTTGGCACGTTGTGTAAATCCGACTAAATCGTAAATAAAAACAGAATACAATGATTTGCTAATCCTTTTCAACCTATATTCAATTGAATACACTGCAAAGACAAGTTACTCAATGTTCGAACAGGTAAACTTTGTATTTTTTTGCAAATATTGGCTCATTTGGAATTTGATGCCTGCAACATGTTTCAAAAAAGCTGGCACAAGTGGCAAAAAAGACTGAGAGAGTTGAGGAATGCTGATCAAACACTTATTTGGAACATCACACAGGTGAATGGGCTAATTGGGAACAGGTGGGTGCCATGATTGGGTATAAAAGCAGCTTCCCTGAAATGCTGAGTCATTCACAAACAAGGATGGGGCGAGGGTCACCACTTAGTGACAAATGCATGAGCTGATTGTCGAACAGTTTAAAAACAACATTCCTCAACGAACTATTGCAAGAAATTTAGGAATTTCATCATCTACGGTCCGTAATATCGTCAAAAGGTTCAGAGAATCTGGAGAAATCACTGCACGTAAGCGACAAGGCCGAAAACCAACATTGAATGCCCGTGACCTTTGATCCCTCAGGCGGTACTGCATCAAAAACCGACATCAGTGTGTAAAGGACATCACCACATGGGCTCAGGAACACTTCAGAAAACCACTGTCAGTAAATACAGTTCATCGCTACATCTGCAAGTGCAAGTTAAAACTCTACAATGCCAAGCAAAAGCCATTTATCAACAGCACCCAGAAACGCCGCCTGTGATGATCTGTGATGTTATGGGGGTGTATTAGTGCCCAAGGCATGGGCAACTTACACATATGTGAAGGCACTATTAATGCTGAAAGGTACATACAGGTTTTGGAGCAACATATGTTGCCATCCAAGCAACGTCTTTTTCATGGAAGCCCCTGCTTATTTCAGCAAGACAATGCCAAGCCACATTCTGCACGTGTTACAACAGCATGGCTCCGTAGTAAAAGAGTGCGGGTACTAGACTGGCCTGCCTGTAGTCCAGACCTGTCTCCCATTGAAAATGTGTGGCGCATTATGAAGTGTAAACGGAGATCCCGAACTGTTGAACAACTTAAGCTGTACATCAAGCAAGAATGGGAAAGAGTTCCACCTGAAAAGCTTCAAAAATTGGTCTCCTCAGTTCCAAAACGTTTACTGTGTGTCGTTAAAAGGAAAGGCGATGCAACACAGTGGTAAAAAGGCCCCTGTGCCAACTTTTTTGCAATATGTTGCTGCCTTTAAATACTAAGTTAATGATTATTTGCAAAAAAAAGTTTCTCAGTTTGAACATTAAACATCTTGTCTTTGCAGTGTATTCAATTGAATATAAGTTGAAAAGGATTTGCAAATCATTGTATTCTGTTTTTATCTACGATTTACATTACATGCCAACTTCACTGGTTTTGGGTTTTGTAGATTAAATTTCATTTGCCACATTTCTGCCCAATTCTGGATTCTATCCAAATCATCCTGAATCACTTTAGTGGACCCTAAACTATTTGCCCAACCCCCCAATTTACTATCATCTGCAAATTTAACTAATCTGCTCTCAATATTCTATCAAGGTCATTAATGTAGATGAGGAGCAGCAGGGGTCCCAACACCGATCCCTGGGGGACACCACTCCCCACCATACCTAGCTCAGATGAGATTCCATTGACCACCACTCTTTGTGTTCTGTCCTGTAACCAGTTTTGAATCCACTCCAGAATACCTCCTGTAACTCCAATGGAGTTCATTTTAAAAGTTAGTCTCTTATGTGGTACTGCATCGAATGCTTTCTGAAAATCGAAATATATAAGTTCATAGACCCTGCTCTGGTCATAAGTCTTGGTGGCCTTTTTAAAAAAATTCCAGGTTTGTCAGGTATGACCTTCCCTTACGAAAACGATGTTGGCTATCCCTCAAGATACTGTTACGTTCAAGAAATAAGTTCAGCTCATCTTTTATGATGGATTCCAATATTTTGCACACAAAGCAAGTTAAACTGACTGGCCTGTAATTTCCTGGCTCGTTATGGTCCCCTTTCTTACATATTGGTATTATATTTCCCTGTTTCCAACTGGAATTTCATTTGGTATTTCTCCAGTTTCTAAAGACGGTCTGAAGATGGCAGATAGCGGCTTAAAGATGATCTCACCAACTTCCCTGAGCATTGTAGGATATAAGCCATCAGGACCCGCCACCTTATCTGCCTTTAGTTTATGCAACTTGTCTAATACTTCGTTATCCCGAACCTCAATTTCCGCTAAATAATTTTGAGCATTTGACATGCTCTCTGGCCAAATGAAGACCCCCTCTGAGGTAAAATTCTCAAGAAAGTAACTGTTTAAGGCATCCGCAGTATGCTTGTAATCATATAGCAGCGACCTATTTTTATTCTTTATGCACTTAACCTGCTCTTTAACTTTCCTTTTTCTGCTACTGTGCTGAAAGAAGCGCATAGGCTTAGTTTTTGCCCCCTCTGCAATTTTTCTTTTATACAGTCTTCTAGCATTCCTCAGCTCTTTTTTGACCACAGCCCGCATTTTACAGTATTCAGCCTTAGTGTTCTCATTGTTATCTTTTATGTACATCTTATAAAGATTCCTCTTTTCCCTCAAAATCCTATGAATACTTTTGGTCATCCACTGAGGATTCTGCTCTTTCAGCTTACTTTTGGACACCTTTGATATGAATCTGCATTGTGACTCAAGTAAAATAAAAAATTTTTGTTTCTGAATACACCTTTATAACTTCCCATGAAACATCAAAATTAACAGCAGAGTGATCACTTGTCCCAAGTGGCTCCAGTACCTCAACATCGCTAATTCTATCTGAGTCATTACAGAGCACTAAGTCTAAAATTGCCTTCTCTCTTGTAGGTTTATTAACATACTGCACCAAAAAATTATCATTTATAACATCTAGAAATTCTTCCTCCCCCCTACCCTGTCCTTTCACCATTTCCCAATTGATACCAGGATAATTTAAGTCTTCCATAATAATAGTCCTTCCACCTCTACAAGCTTGCGTAATCCTCCTAAAAAGCATTTCATTGACTGTACTGTCCAAAGCTGGTGGTCGATAGCATACTCCTATGTTTAAACCTGTCTCGTGTTTGCCAATGAGCCTGACCCAGATATCTTCACAGGGCAAGGAATGTTCAATTTCAGGAATTTCCTGTACATTTATGTTTTTGTTCACATAGATTGCTACGCCCCCTCCTCGCCTATTACATCTATCCTTCCTAAAGAGCTTATAACCTTCTAAATTATATTCATCTCCATCCTCTTCACTTAGCCATGTCTCTGTAATCCCAACTATGTCATAACCCTCACTAATCATAACAGCCTGAAGCTCTGGAAATTTATTTTTTATGCTTCTTGCATTTAAATAAAAACATTTCAGGTTATTACTAATGCTCTTCCCCTTGATTTCCTATGTGGCTGCTGCTTCAAGCCCCCCACTACACTTTGTTGCTCTAAAAGTATATCACTAATAGTGCATGTAACGCCGTCAGCTTCCATCGGGGCAGTCTGCATTTCCCTATGTGTAACACTCACTAACCTTTCTGCCCCCCAAGTCCCTAGTTTAAATAATCCTGTGCTACCCTCAACAGACGCTGGCTCAGTGCAAAGGTACCCCTCCAGTTCAGGTGCAGCCCGTTAGGCTTGAACAGGTCACCCCAGTCCCAGAGCCCCATAAACCTGTACCCCTCTTTCCTACACCAGGTTCGTAGCCACGTGTTAAACCTCCAGATAAAATTCTGCTTTCCTCTGCTTGCACGTGATACAGGTAGAATCCGGTCCAATGATCCTAAGCATACCTCAACCTCCACCAAGGCTTGGTTTCAGAAAAAGTCTGGGAAGATTCTAGAGTGCCTATCACAGTCGCCTCACTTGAACCCTATTAAAACTCTCTGGTTAGGTTTGAGGAAGACAGTTGCAGCATGCAAAGCCAAGAATATTAGTGAACTGGAGGCCATTGTCCATGAGGACTGGACTAAGGGAATGCTCCCAAAAGCTGGCGTCTACCTGTGCATCACATTTCTAGCAGGTCATAGCAGCAAAAGGGTGCTCTACTAAGTACTAAAGATGCTTGTCATGAGGGAGTTGAATCATTTTGAGCCAGTAGCAGTCATTAAAATTGGCATTCTGAGTTTAATTCGGAGAAGCCACTTTCAATATTTGTGGTGTTCAGCCATTTAAGTTGTTCTTATTTCATTTGTACATTGCTAACAGCTGGAAGTTTGTAAAAGAGATTTTGCGGGGTATAAGCAAACTTGCCCCCTGCCCAATTTGAACCATCTTCTGGTTATATGTACCTACTTGTGGGACTGTCCAGAAAATAGATTTGAAATGTGATATTTGCATACAGGACGTCAACTGTGACCCCCCCAAAAAAACCTACCTACCAATTTTCTTTCAAAACTTCTGGGCTGTGTATCTAAGTGCAAATGCATAAATGTTTCAACATACCCCATGTTAGCCTGTGCCCTTATTTCATTTGCTTGAAGCCCATGATGCAGTGGCAGCTATGAATATTTGGACCTTGTCAAAATTATTTGTATTTAGCTGTCCATCGCAGCATATTAAATAATTAATATGAGCTCAAATGCATACTCTCAGCTTTAATTTGAGGCTTTTTACAACAAAATTGGCTGTAGTGTCAGATTAACTACTTTTTATATGTTGCCCCCCTTTTAAGAGACTAACAGTAATTGGACAATTGGCTGCTCAGCTGATCCATGGCCAGATGTCTGTTGATTTCAAGTGTATCAATTGTAGCAAATGCTGTTGGGATCTGTTGTTGTTAATGGTCAATGTGAAGTCAAAAGAGCTGTCACTGCCAGTGAAGTGAGCCAGCTTGGCTATCCACCAGAGAAATGGCAAAAGCATCACGTGTGGCCAAATCAACTATTAACAACATTTTGAAAAAGAGAGAATGCACTGGAGATCTCAGCAATACTAAAAAGTCTCAGACCATGGATAACAATTTTGGTGAGTGACAGTAGAATTATTTCCCTGGAAATGTAAAACCCTTCAAATTCACTGCATTGTCATGAAAGTGTTGTAAATGAAAATTTAAGTCATGATTATATTACTATGTTCTGTCATCTTTAGGCCTCAAGAAATGGGGGTGTGTTGGTTATATGATAGTATTTTCTTTGCAGTATTTGAGATTTTTGAACTCTGTTTCAATAACTAAGTCATGACCCTCTATAGGCCAGCATGAACTTGGAATGCATTTGACTATATTGTGTGGATATCTCACAGCCCACTTTGCTCAACATCAAAACTTAAGTAGCATTTCATCCGGACTTAGAATTTTTAAAATCTTGAAATAGTTATAGATCATAAACACAATCTGCAAGCATTGTCAAGAACATTAAAGCTCAGAGACAAGATTTTCTATGATCCTTCGGAATTCTTTAAGGATTTTCCTGCAATCTTCTTGAAGATCCTAAGAAGGTTTTTACCTTTATTATGATACCAGGATTATTCAAATGGACCTAGTAGTTGCAGAGATATATACAGAAAGCATGAACAGAGAAGCCTCACCAGAAAAGGTTTATAGCCCCAATAAAGATTTGACCTGGATCATTAGTGACCCTAAGGAGCATAACCATTAGAGCATAGTATCGAGTCTACAAATTAAAAATTTGGCTTTACAAATTCAGAATCTCTACTTGCTCTGAACATCGTACTTTTGTATTTTGTAAGGCTTTATGACACAACACTATCACCTGTAAAAATAAATAATTGCTATAATAGCTGATAAAGCCAAAATAAAGACAACAATCTACTCTCTTGTTCCTGCCAGGGTTTTTAAAAGGTTGACCGATGATGGTTTAAATGAAAGACTGGTAATTTTCTTGTGTTTTTATCAAATTGATGGCAAGACTTTATCAAAGTATTTTCATCCCACCCCAATCTGATTTTCAAATGACTGATTTCTGCTGACACATTGTAATTATGTAAAGATTCATTAAGAATATTTGCTTCTCAGATTAAACAAGTTAACTGCATTTTTCATACCGTACAGATCCATTATTTCTCAATTACACTATAAGCCAAATGACTGACTGGACATATTTTGGCTCTGGTCTGCACATTTTTAATGAGCTGGCAATACTGCATTTTCACAGAGCACTGTGCATTGATTAGTTTGCAAGATTTGCATGGCATGATTACTTTGTGAGCCTTCAGTTTGCAGTCACAGTTGACTCTGTTGTGCACGTAGAGACATTTGGTGCATCTATTTGTATTATACATGTCTGGCTGACTCTGAATTGAATATTCATTGTGTTTCTGTCAATTCATTTGTAACTGAGTGGAGTTACAATGGCTCATGTACCCTGTCCATAAATTGACGTATTTCAGGAGGTTTCATTGGTGAACTTGAAAATGAAATATGATGTTTACCAATCAGATGCAGTGTGGGGTGTGCACCACATTCAAGTATTATTTCACTTCATTTTCTTTTAAATCTTTTTACATACCTGTGATACATAGAAAAAAAAGAAAGAGCGATTGCTTTTCATGCTGCTGAAACATTGAAAAAAATCCAAATGAGAAGTACACTAAAAAGCCCCATTTATTGCCAAAACAGCATTGTACTAGCAATGACTCACGGTCATATTAAACTATGGTTTTCTGGGCCCGCTTTTAGCACCTCTCCCATATCTACAGTTTCAGCTTGTACCCAGCACTTGCTGTGATTTTACGAGACTCTGCATGAATGTTAGACAAAAATAAATACAAAAAATCTGATTTTCTTCTCACTTGCGCCTCTCTCATTTTATTTGTCTTTAAAAAAAATAATTCTCACTCAATTATGTCGAAGCAGATCAATTAAACCGTTCTCAGGAAGATATGGTGGCCTTTCTTTGTGAAAAGGCAGTGTTTGTTGAGAGGATTTCTAACAAAAATACACAACAAAAAGCATTGTGGTCTGTAAGATCCTTTTTGTCTCATTGAGGTGAATTTCTATTTTCAATTCGAAAAGAAGAAAAATGAAATGAAGTGCTTTGATTTTATTGTTATTTCAGTCACAATAGGAATCTTTTCAATGCTTCCTACCAAGATAATGTGTCCCATCGTGTGTGTTTGCTTAGTATTTTTTTTGTCCTGCAATCCAACTGTCTTTGTCACTTTTGGCTTCATTTCATAAACTGATTTTCTTTGATTATTTCCTCATTGCATTCCCCTCCCTCCTTGTTTCATTCACCATTTTTGCATGCCTCATTATTAATTGTCATTTTGTGTATTTAAGTTCCTAGTTTTCATCTCCCCTTTGCTGATTGCTGCATTGTGTCTTGTGTTCTCAATCTTTGGTGAAATATTTACTTAATCCTTTAATCTATTTACAAGTTGAATTCTTCCCTGAGTTTGTGCTCCTGGCGAGTGGCCTCTTCTATTACCACCCTTTCTCCAGTTTGATGGTATGCATCTGCCCCGAGTGCCCTGGTCATTTGACTCCCCATTTCGGTCACTACCTCGGACCAGTCTTTTTGACTTCACCTCGCTTTACTCCACATATTCCTGTTTGCCTTGCCTGACCATAGACCATGCAGTGATTACAGTCCAGTTCAGAAAGCCCTTTTGCGTTTTCCTTCAGTTTGTCAACACTTCCCCCACCAGAGTATTTATTAAGTTGCCTGCATTTTTGATGATATTCACTGAGCCATCATCATTTATTTTTGTCAGAAGACTTGTGACTCCATATAACAAAGAAAACATTGATTGCTGGAACATCTCATCAAAGGCAAGAAAGTGTTCTGTCATAACTGACAGAAAATCTCATCAGTGGTGGGGAATGGGTTAATAACGGCCAATTTCTGTGAGTTCATTGATCTGTGCCTGGTTCTGTTCTGCTGTACATGTCAGAAAGAGGCTTAATAATTGGTGCACTGACGCTATAAACATACTCAATTAATGGCTTAAAAGCTTAAAATTTGCAAACACAGAATCCCTTGTGACACCCCCTTGGTCTGTGCTGACTGCAGCTTAAGAGAAAGTGTTTCTTTTTTTGCTGAAAGATTGGTCCTGCAGGGACTGTGATCTTGCTGGTGAGGATAAATTGTCTGCCAATTAAAGACGAGAAAGCTGTTGGTCTGTGTCGATCTCATTCAGTGGACCAATTTCTCGATAGTGAGACCTACTTGGGTTGCATTTGAACCACTGCAAAAACTCATTATTAATGCTTAAACTGACCAATTTCTAAAAAAGAAAGTGCAGTGTAGTTCTTATACAGAAAATCATAATAATAATCACCATTATAATCTTTTTATTTTTAAATTATCACTTTAAGTGTGACATTCTGGCGTAAAATTATCCGCATCGCTATAATTTGCTGCTCTCCCCATTTTTCCCTGCCTCAGTTGTGAACTATTTTTAATCATAGACAATGTAAACCTGTGTTCTACATCTATAAATATGGTCACAGATCTCTTACTAAGCTTCCTTTAATCTGTTGTGGACAGGCTAAGTAGTTTGTTAAAAGCTTGTGAATATAAGCCGTAGACACGCTTAAGTGCTTTAGGGATTCCTTTATTTATTGGTTTGTTTATTTTCTTTGTTTATTTTCGTAGAGCTCTACAGTTACCCAGACTTAAGAAGACAATGACCTAGTTTCACAGACAGATAACGTTTATTACTGGAATAATTTGAGTTTTGTGCGGGGAAGCTAAATTCATAATTTCATTTTGTCTTGGACAAGGTTTATCTTGGCATGCAAATGCTAAGTATTTTACATTAAAGCAAAGAAATGCTATAATGCTTTGCTATATTACTTTGCATATACCTTTGAAAGATCAACCTGATGGTGCGCCCGAACAGCGTTATGGGTTACGGCTGTTATTGATTGAATGATTTAATGAATGAGCAAGGCTGTTTTGCCATCCTTCCACTTCTGATAATTTTACATAATCTTCATTTGAGGAAAGTAAACAGTAAATTGTGAATGAATCGCCAAAAAGGTCAGTACATTTTCTTGGCAAAAACTGATTTATTTCATTACTTTGTACTAAAGAAGAAGTTTAGCACGTAAACCCCCTTTCTTTTTCAAAATTTAGTTCACACATGACCTCACATTTGACACTTGAAGTGTTTACTGCAGTTTAGTCCACTAGTATTCTAAACGGCCATTTATAAATTACACTGCTGTTTAACTTCATTGACCATGTGCAAATTCATTTTTTTTTTTCATTTGTAACATTTGTTGTCTTCCCAGAACGAGTTATTTTGCATCCCTGTTACAGTTCCTGCTGGATTCTTTGGTTATTTCATGAGACCCTTCAAAAATTAGCAGAGGATAACTTGTCCTGAGATTTATTTTTTCTGTGCTGCATTTATTTAGTTATACAAGACCAGCAATGTAAAGCATAACTTGGCATTTTTTGAATGAAGAATGTATGTGATGTATTTGAAGTGAAGCATTGCTTGTTTGTTTTCCTGACAATAGAAATTTCAAGCTGTTAAGAATGAAACATGTGTAATAAATTCTTTCGTTTTATCTGTACTCTGCCGGGGTATAACAAAAACTAAAAATCTTTGGGGGCAAAAAAAAAAAAGCATTTCATTGCAGTTTACGTTTTCACCAGCAGATGTCAGGATTAAAGTAGAAAAATCTTGTTCAAAGACATTGAAATAATGGATGAAAAAAATGGCAGAGTTGTAGGAAAGCCCATTGTACATTTGATCATTGCTACTGTTGTTTGTACATTAAGACTGTAAATTTATGTTTTTTATGCCTCTGCATGTGCTATGGCATGACCTTCAAGGCATCGTGATTCTATAACATTTTTTGCATGAGTATGGATGCGGTGATGTTATGTGCTAATAACCCCTTTTATATTTATTGTTTATCCTCCTGAGAACCCGCCTCCTCATATGTGGATCTCACATTTAGGCTTTGCACATTAAAATGAAGGTCTCAAGCAGTTAAATTCTTATAATTGTTAATGTAACCGATGGTAACCAAAATCCTTTTGAAAAATCTGTGGCTTTTATTGCTTCTGTCATTTGAAGATAGATTAATTACAACAACAATTTTTTACATAGTGTAATTGAATGCATACCTTGTCAACATGTAGCTTCTAATACAAACAAAGCAATAGTGTATGCGCTTCAGCTATGATTACAAACCCAGTAAGAGGGGAATCAATGCCATGGCAACCTTACTGATGATTCTTTGTGAAATTACAATGGATCAGGATGTCATTGTCACACTTCAAATGAAAAAAGAACAAGTGTCTCTCACAGACAGAACTCATGTACTTGCTATGCTATGCTGTCGATTAAAGAAAATTTTTAAATAATCTTTACACCAATCGTCTCTTCAGATTCATGAAGTCATGACTGCACTTTCACAAAATGTTAGGAACTCATAAGTTGCATTATTTGCAGATATGACATTGTGATGTGCTGCAGGTATGTAAGGAAAGTATGCTTTATGTATCATAGGTAAGAAAGAACCTTGTCAAACAACTGTTAAAGCAATAAAAAAAGAATAGGAAAAAAAAAACAAGCAGTGAATTTTACTATTTATTTAATTGTTTCTTTCTTGTATTTGCTGAAATGAATGTTTTATTGAAGAGAAAATGTATTTCAGCATGAATAAAACATATAAATCAAATAAAAAGAAGAATTATGGGAGTACACTACCACTGAAAAGCTTGGAATCACTAGTGATTTTTACAGAGATTAAATGGCAGAAACTTGGTGTTACAGCAATGACCCAAAACATACAGTCAGGTCCATAAGTACTTGGGCAGTGCCACAATTTTGGCTCAGTACACCACCACAATAGACTTGAAATTGCTCAGGGAATATGTGTGTGAAGAGTCCACATTTTTTTTTCCAAAAATAATGTTTGTACTCTGTGGAAATTATATCCACTTTTAGACATTGCCCCCCCCCCCCCCAGTTTGTGGGGGGCTAAAAAGTTTTTAGACAAACTAACAATACAAAAAATATCATAATTAATAATTTGTAGCCAATCCTTTACAGTCAATGACTGCCCAAAGACATCACCACATCACCAGATGATGGGTTTCTTCCCTTAAGATTCTCTGCCAGGCTGTTACTGCAACGGCCCTCAGTTCCTGCTTGTTTTTGAGACATTTTGACTTCAGCTTACCTTTAGCAAGTGAGAGCCTTGATCCTTTGCATTCAGCAAAAGTAATTGACATCACCTTTGTAGAATGATCCGCTTATTTGCCTTTAAAGAAAAGAACTGGTTTGTTTTGCAGTGCACTTAGAGTCATTATCCATCTGCACAGTGAGGCACCATTGAATGCGTTGTGAAGCATTTAGCTTAATTTGAGCAGATAATATAACCTTATAAAATTCAGAATTCATCCTGCTTTTTTTAAGGAGTCAAGTCATCAATAAATACAACAAAACTTTATCTGTTGGCAGCCATACATGCTGACACCTGAAGGTGCTTCACTTATGAGGTGGTACTGTATGACTAGATTCATGGGCAGTGTCTTTCCCTCTCCATACTCTTCTGATGTAATCATTCTTATAAAAGTTGATCTTTGTCTCCTTTCCCCATATGTTGTTCCAGACTTGAACAGACTTTCTTTTTTTGGCAAACATCTGTATCTTGAGAATTACCAGTGTATAACATCTTGTGGTTAACAATCTGTATTTATTCTAGTGAAGTCTTCTCTTGATGATATTGATACAGATATGCTTAACTCCTGGAGTCTGTTCTTGATCTTTCCAACTGTTGTGAAGGGATTTTTCTTATACAGGGAAATAATTTTTCTGTCATCCTCCTTAGTTTTATCAGTAGTCTTCCAGGCCTTTTAGAGTTCCTGAGCTCACCGGAGCATTCTTTATCTGTAAAAATGAACCAAATTTCTCTGCTATTTTACCAATTTTGCTATTTCTCTGAAGCTTTTATTTTGATTTTCCAGACTAATGATGGCTTGCTTCACTATTACTGCCAGCTCTTTGGAATACATAGTAAGAGTTGACAGCTACAGATTCCAAATACTATGCATATCGATAATTTAACTTTATATGTTTTAGCTGGTCACTAGTAAATGAAATAATGAAGGAATTGTAGACAACAAGCCTTGGCCAACAGTTGCAAAGCTACACATCTAAATTACTTTTGGTCCCTTTAAAAGGCAGGAACCTCATATAAAAACTGTCATGAGTCCTACACAATTTACCCATTTTAGTAAATGTAAATACCCTCACATTCACACTTTTGTTTTTGACTTTTTGATGTAATTGTATTATTGCATTGTATTATATTTTGTTATTTGTCCTCTCATTTAATGACATTGTACAGCACTTTGGTCAGTGTATGCTGTGTGTAAATGTGCTCTATAAATTAAACTAACTTACTGACTGAAAGTCTGAACTCGTGAGCTCATTTTCATTTCATTTTCATCTTTAGTATGGTGTTGTGGACTGTAGAATTAACAAGTATGCTGACAATGTCCAAATATTTATAGACCAGACTGTTTATCAAAACTCTGCAGGGATTTACTGGGAAGGATGTAACAAGTCTACAGTGGCCAGTTCAATCACCTGATTTAAACCCCACTGAGCTGATGTGGGATCACCTGGATTGTAAATTTTGTGTAGTGTGTCCATCTTCAAAAACACACCGACAAGAAATATTGCAGTCCAGGAGGAAATCTGCAGAGGCTAATAACCTTGTAAATTTAGAATCCCAAATGTCTAAAATCTGCACAGCAGTGATTAAATTTCATTTAACAATAAAATTTAATGAACTGATAAAATGAAAAGTGATTCCAATTTTTTGAGTGGTCATGTACAACGCATTTTTATCTTTACTAAAAATAATTGAAAGCAGCAATAATTTATACAGAATATTTGCCAATGTACCGTGAAGTCCTGAATATTTTTTTAAGACTAGTTGTTTCAATATATTGCCTGTAAAAGCCATTGCCAAAAGGGGTGATCCACCATGTACCTGTCAGTGGCATTTCCCCAACTGGACCTCTATATCATATCTTGCAAAAGCACTGCATTTTAAAACCTTGGTAAAATGCTGATGCCTTTTTACCCCTGTCCGCGTGACCCTTGGTCAGGCAATTGATAATCTGGTTTCTGATGCAAAATAACAGAGCTGGCACCATGGAAGATGGGCAGAAGTCCCACTGCATAAAGAGACGGATGTAATCATGTTAAGGATGTGGTGCTGCAATGTAGCTGTGCTGGAGACAGTGAATATAGACAGCTGTTTAGCCCCTGGGTCACAATGATCCAAGATTACACTTTTTAAATCAGTTATGACTTTGTTCATGGAATGAATGCAAAGGTACGGCAATGAAGCGGTCCCTATTTTAATAATGCTGAAGAAGTTATAAAAAAATAATTGAAAAATAAAAAAGATCAAGCGGAGGAGAAAGGAAAGATGGTCCCCATTTATCAGTGCACGAGACAGGCGGGGAATGACGAGTGGCGCCTATTAAAAATAACCACATCTGGTCCGCAGTTTGTGCTAGTGCTCGAAAATGGGGAACTATGCAACCCTTCTCATGGGTGAAACTGGCTGATCATACATTTTTTCAAAAAAAAAAAAAAAACTCTGACAGGGGACTTTCATGATTTTTCCATAATGAAATTGAGAGGACAGAGGAAATAGAGGCAAGACATCTTCATGACTGTGCGCCACCGAGTTCTGTTTTGTGACCGTACTGAGCAGGACTGGCTATTCAGCAAGTTGGCTATGCAGCAGCAGCAGCTCAGAGTGAGACATTTGGCAGAGGGTGAGCCTCAGTGACTCAGTGACTGAGACAGGCCTTTGGATAGCATGAGACACAGGGCAAGGGGGGATGGATGAAGATCTGCAGGTGGACTAAGCGCCTATCCAGTGGTTGGCGCCCCCTGGAGGAAATATTGTCCGTGCACAAGAAGTCACTGGTAAGGATGGCATAGTGACTATTATTGACCAGGAGTCAATGTTACTAATACTCTGTCATCGTTGGGATAAACCATATAAAGCAAATGGCTCATATACGAACACGAAGGATCAGCAAATGGTGTCATCTGTTCATGTGCTGCTAAAAAGCTCATGCATTATTTCAGTCAGACTTTCAAAAATCACTGTTTAAAAGACTGCCCTCCTCCTTGGTCACTCTGAATTGACTGAGGTTTGGGCGCGCTGGAGATGCGTCCGGAGCAAATCCATAATGTTTACCTCACTGTCCATTTCCCTTAATAAATATTATTTTGCCAACATTCAGGCCAAGCTGCACTGGGGTAATGTAGCCAATCAAATGCAAGTATTAACGCTCTATGCTTGCATGGATGGGGAAATGGCCATTCCTGTCCACTCATGAATATTTCATGGTTGGCTTCTTTTTATCAATATTCAATTAGATCAACACTGCAAAAATGAATAAAAGTCCTCCACTAATTTGCACAGATTAAAAAGAGGGAAATCAATGAAAAGTATAACACTTTAGCATTTTCTTCCTTGATAGTTTTCTAGTTTTATCAGTTGAAGTACCTCTTTGGTACAACCTCTCCAGCTTGGCAGTAAGCTTATGTCAGTACTTGCAATATATGTACTTTTGATTTTTTTTTTTTTCATAATAACGCAAAACAAATTTGTCTTGGGGCCAAAACTTACTCCCTCCCTACCAGAGAAGGCCATGAAAAATAAAACCTTACCTGGAAAAAGTTTAATTTGTGTTGATCTGGAGATCCACATACTCAGCTCATTCAGAAATCTGCCATTTCTGAGAAACTGAATAAAACCTTGGGATTTCAGACTTTTCAGAAATGTGCGGGTCTGTCTCAGGGTAGCTCAAAGTCATTTTATCGCTAATCAAGAGATTGACACGTTGCTGGATTTTCAAATTAATGAGAAGAGAGCAGAGCTGAATCACCTCAGACTGCATATTTTTCATTTATGAGAGGCATTTAGTGTGACTCATCACTAAAACCACTCATATTATCTGGGATTAGAGTGTTTTACACTCAAAAACTTTGCGTGTTGAACTTTGATAACTTGTATTGCAAACCATGTCAATGTACCAATTCATTAAGGGAATCTTTCATTTTTGTTCTTTTTATCTCCACAGCAACAAATACATTTTCAGATTTTTTACACAAGCTCTTTCCCACTGATGGAAGATGTGGCCTATTCCGGAGAAGATTAATTGGCTGGAGTACTAAAAACATGTCAAGGATAAGTGTGTTGAACCAAAAGCTTATTAGTCTCCAAAGCAAGTACTGATTCAAAGACTGAAGTACAAACATTACTCTTTAGCACTACTGTTATCATTATGAAGTATTCATCTCCAATCTCTACTTCCTCTCTTTAACCCTTTCTTTTAATTGCAACATTAAAGGGACAGTTCACCCCAAAATCAAAAATGCATATTTTCCTCTTTCTTGTTGTGCTATTTATTCATCTAGATTGTTTTGGTGTGAGTTGCTGGGTCTTGGAGATATCATCCGTATGTCAAATACAGTGGCACCAAACAGAGTTTCGCTTGCGGAAATCAATGCACGAAAATAAATAAATATTATGAAAAACTCAACAGCATTTTCTATTTCTGGATATCGTGACCCAGTTACTCAGGCTTACCTGCAGACCTTGCAGCAAACTGTTTAATATAGGAACTGTTTTTTTTTTTCAATCAAACTTTCTAACAAACTATTCTCCTTTTTCTGGACTGCACCTGCCAAACATATCAAAGCACAGAAGCATGAGCTGTGATACATGCATCCCTTTGTGCAGTGATATGGTACTTCTGTGCAGTTTGGTAGAATTAAAATTGTTGTGGAGACAGTTAGAAAAAAAGGAGTTCCGATATAAAACTGCCGACAACAAGGACTGTGGATTATCTTGAGTAACAAGGTTATGATTTCTCTAAAGAAAGATTGCTGTTGAGTTCCTCACAGGTATTTTTTTGGTGCTTTAAGCACCACGAGTAAAACTCTGTTTCGTTCTATTATATTCGAGAAAAGGCAGAAATCCCTCTATACAATATCTCCAAAACTCGACAACTCGCACCATAACAATCTAGCTGGATGAAGAAATCTGTATTTTTGATACTTGGACGAACTGTCCCTTTAATGACAATACTATTAAAACTGCAACATTTCCATTGGCTCAGTGGAAGAACCAGTAGGATTCATGGGTTGGATATGATTTGAGACCAGAGAGTTGTTAGTTATTGCATAATTGTGCCAATGACCTGAATTTAACAAGCATCTCTGGAGCTCAAAACCCTACCATGTGGAAGCAATGCCACGGAAGAGTGATGCTCATCTACTTCATTTCAAAGCGATTGCAGCATTTTACGGTTCAGACAACCCGCCAAGAGCTAACAGAAACCACAATATAATGTGAGTTCAGTGCCTCTCATTTTTTTTTTTTTTTTTTTTTACTGTAACTCCTATCAGAGCTACTGCACTGTGTCATTAATTATTTCATTTCTCCTGGAAAGTTTTCAGTGCTCGCTTTAAATTGGCTGAACTATTTTGGCTTTTTATAGAGCAGAGGGTAATTGTGTAATTTCCTCAGTTTCAGTTGGGTGTTTTCTGGTTGGTCACATGATTTTTCCAATAACAAAAACATTGATTGGTATCTACGGTGAGCGGTTGCGGCATTTCAATAATGAAGAGACAAATTATGCACTGAACATCGCTGTTGTGACCTCATCTTGGAATGAGAGCACAGGAAGGAATTGGAGCTGGAGTGAGGGAAGAGACAAGGATAGACGTCTTCCTGTAAGGTCCTGACCTCATTTCCTTGCACAGGTTCTACCTCGCCCTTCCTCATCCCTTCCCTTCGTTTAACTCCCTCTCTCCATTAATTTTGCTTTCATGTATTCACTTGCTTGCGTCGTATCCAGATGAGCTTACTGATTCAATCGAAGAAAAATTTCAAATATATGTTTGCCTTTTAGTGTAGGGATGTGCCAGAGTGTCAATATGGAACTTTTTATTATAACATTATAAGACTCAGTCACTTTAAAAAACAAGATAAATATTGATCATAAGCAATGCTGTTAATTTAAAATCCAATTAAATACATGTCATCTGAGACCAACATAGAGAAGTCGGCTTAAAAAATTGATTTAACTGAGCAACCAGGCTGTTTAGAATGCAAATATTTTCCTTTTTCAAGTTCCAAGGGACTCCCATTATTTATTATGCAAGCTCACCTTTTAAATAAATGATTTTTTTTTTGCTTATTTATTTTTTTTCCAATTTTTGTTATTCTCAAAGATCTCTCTCCCTTAGCCCCAGCCTTTGTCTTATTTAATCAGGATGATGTTGCAGTGATAATCAGATCTTGCTTTTACTGCACCTATACAGAGAAAAAAGAAATATAAGTAAGAGAAGGAAGTGAAGAAACCTGAATGAGCAGAAAGCCACACAAACGTCAAACTTAAGTTACAACGGCATACGTAGCTGATACATAGAAAATGGAGAGAGTTCAAAGCACAGGTGAATAATTAATACACAACACATTGCAGAATACACAAAGAATGTTCTTGTCTTTTCTTGAGCAAGGTATTCTCAGGGAATCCTTTATTCCTTTTTTCTTCCACATCTAATGGATTAAAATCTCCTGTATGATGGTCGACCTTCATCGATTTTGGGGTCAGCCATAAGGATGTCAAAACAGTTAGAATGTGCCCAGTGTTTCTGATCACTATATATACAAACAGTTCATTTATTCATTAACTGTGAAAAGAGCTCCAAGAATCCATGATGGAGGGATCAAAAGATGGTTCAAAAAGGGGGAACCAAGAGTAGTGAGAGGCAAAAAGAGATGGGGAGAGGTAGAGTGAGACGGAGAGAGAGGCAGATCTATAGAAAAGGAAAAAGAGAGGGAAAGGAGGCAAAGAGAAGTAGTGAGTAGGAAAGAGAGAATGACTCTCAGAGTCTGCTGACTGCTCTGTCAACACTCCTGTCAGGTCTGTGAGCTTCGGCAGAACAGAGGCCCAGACTGGAGCCTGGCAGCCCATTCATCATGGATCATCACTACTCCGAGTCCGGACAGCGGCCTTGGAGAGGAAGGCAGTGTGTGTGTGTGTGTGTGTGTGT
This sequence comes from Gymnothorax reevesii, assembly GCA_029721435.1. Classification (NCBI taxonomy): domain Eukaryota; kingdom Metazoa; phylum Chordata; class Actinopteri; order Anguilliformes; family Muraenidae; genus Gymnothorax; species Gymnothorax reevesii. The sequence goes on from CM056590.1 coordinate 34,824,652, forward strand.
GTGTGTACTTGAAGTGTAGGTAAATGCAAGCATCTTTAAGAAGGGGATGATTAGGATTACATTATGTAGCCAAAAGTATGTGGTCACTTTCCTGAAATTCAATTGGCATAGACAGAAAATGGCCATTTAAAATGTCTAAATACCAGAGATTTTAATTAATTACCTCCGCCAAATGAGGTTGGCAGGAGGTTATGCGATCGCCGTCGTTTGTTTATTTGTCTGTTTGTTTTTTTGCAAGATAACTAAAAAAGTTACAAATGGATTTTGATGAAATTTTCAGATAAGGTGGATATTAGGACAAGGAACAGGTGATTAGATTTTGGCATATCAAGGCCAAAGTACAGCTGAGATATACGCCAAAATTCAAGATTTCCAGTCTTTCCAATGAGTTGGAGTTCCAATCGCGTGCTTTTGGGTTTTGCTGTCACCTGGCGGAGGTCTGCACTCTCTGAGTGCTTTTCTAGTTTGGAATGAATTGGTCTGAATAGGCTGATAGAACAGACTTTCACCTTTCATTTGAGCCCTACTTCCGTACAATTTCGAAATTTTTCCCCTTGCTGTATGTTATCCTTCCTAACAAGGGAGGATAGGGAGGGGGTGCAGGGATAGACAAAGGGCTAAAAAATCCTAATGGTAAAACGGATTTGAATGGCAATGCACACAAATGGAGGCTCAAAGCTGTGACCTTTTCATTTCCGATTCATGCAACACATGCGGATATTTTACCTTTAAACCATAGAGCCCTGAATATATTTCCAAGGAATTAAAGATGTAATTATCCTGAATGGTTGAAAGTCTATCATGTGGCAAGTTGTTTAAAAGAGCTCCCGGGCCGGTCTTTTAAACAAGTTGCCACATGATAGGTTTTCAACAGCATCTGATTATGATATCTTACATAATTGGGCAACTATAGTTGGCTATAGTGCTCTAAGGGTTAAGATTTTAATTTAAATTTTCTATGTGTTCAGTGACGTGTCCACTGACTTTTGGCCGCATAATGTTTTTTTGTGTTTTTTTTTTTAAATTTGGCATCTCCAATCCCATCCGAATTTGAAATGCCCAATCTGAGAACTATGTACAAGAGTTGCTCATATACAACCCCCTATTGCCAGCTCAGGAGAGAGAGACAGTTCGCGGCTTTACTCCGAAGCACGCGCCTGTCAGGCCCTGCATCTTTACACTCATTGGTTGAAACTATCGCAAGTTCAGAACGAGGCCGGAGGATACCCGAACATGAGCAAGCTCAGAATCTCACTGATGAGCGCCCAGCTGGCCAACAGGAGGCGCTTGAGCAACGAACAAGGCAATCATTTTTCATTTTGCTTCCCAATTTGCATTTTTACAGCACTTTAGCCAATCGTGCACTGAAAAAGCTGCCGACTATTGCTGGTTGGTACGGCCAGGGATCGAACCCGCGGAGTAGTAGTCACTGCTGAAATCTCAATTGCGATGCCTTAACCGAGCGAGCTAACCTGGCAGCTTCACATAATGTATTCTTAATCCTGCCTCTCCCAAACAATTATGCAGTCACCCAGACCACATGTGCATGCTCTCACGATGGCTCGATTTCAGATTTACATGTCTACAGGGCCACACACAGGTTTGCAAATAACAGGGTTGGAGCCACAAGCCAACCCTAAGGACATGAGTGGCCTTCAAACGTTCTCTTACGTGCTTCCCTCTAATGCACATGCAGAAATATGCAACACTGAACCTTCATGCAGATGAGGACGAGTGTTTGCTTGTGTTTTATCACGTGACCGCTCACGCCACTGAATTGAATGACCTTTCAGACCGTCAAGTTGAACCAAGTGCAAAATTTGCATCACGATGAAAGGCAGTATTTCACAATGCCATGACCTTGATGGAAGAGTGATATTGGATCAACTAAGGAAATGCAAAGCTTTAAAACTGCATGAAAAAAGCAAATGTTCTGAATTCCAGATTTTCCTTTGAACTGGTTGAAAAGCAGGCGATTCTTGGCCTATTTCTTGATGGCATACTGTGTCTTGCCACAGGCAAGTGGATGGCAACTTTCCATTTGGGATTTGTCAACACCTTCAAACATACGACTATAATTATAATAACCTTGGAAATATCAAATGCAATTCCCTTAGAGTAAAGTCCCAATCCAGAGCTGAAACAAATGTTTTATTCTGGGGGTCATTTCTTCAAAATAACGAAGATCATGCTTAGCTGCTCAACTCAAAATGCATGCAATGGGTTCTTTAGCTTAAACAATTCATACAAGTAGATTTGTGAGTTAATTGTTCTGAAGAATGAACATACAGTACAGTCTCTGTGTAAATAGTTTCATATTATCCACGCAGAGATGCACATGTGTTCACTGAACCCCACATTGACCTTTTTTTTCCTTAGAAACCTGTCTGAAGAATAACTATAAGTTATATATTGTCAAGAAACAAAAAGTATGTGAAAAAAGACCAATGGAATAGGTCCACTAATGTCAACAGCTTAAAGTTCTTGAAAGTGTGTTGATTCGGGGATGTTTCGGTATTGAGACAGAATTAGGTTAAATGTTGCATATTTCTAATTTGAAAGGTTCTGAGAGGAACTTCTGCCCAATAAAGTAAATTTTGTCCTAGAACCAAGGCGGTGAAGGCAAATTGATTAGTGTCATTTCTCTCCCTTCCCCGCCGCCCCCAAAAATGTTATAGCTTTTCGAAGAGATTATTTTTTTAAATACATTTTCATTTATTGATTTATTTGTTTGAATATTAATATTTTATCAATTAAAAACTCCACATCCTTACAGGATCAAACCTTGCTATAGTTAGAAACTATATAATTTTTTTATTGGTTAAAAAGAAGCCCTTGAGGAAGGTAGTAAAGGGCCTGAAACAGGTGGTGAAAAATTAAAAATAGGATTGATGTACTTGCATTCGATTTGCTCTTCAATGCTCCATTTCAGTCAAACAGGACAAGGCCCAACTTTAACATTAGCGCATATATTTTCAGTGCAGCATTGGTTGTTCAGCACATAGGGTTTGAAATAATTAATTGCTTGGTTAAAGAGCAGACAGGCAGTACATTCTTTGTAGTGTGAGGATGTAGGGATGTCCTATAGTAATGAGTCGGAATGAATTTTTGTGCTTTTTTCAGGCTGTTCATGGCTCTTGTTTATTTTTGTTGATCTTCTCAGTTTATTGAATGTCTGTGTCATTATCTTCCCAGGTCCAGTGTGCCTTCCTCACACCATTCCTGCAACTACGAGTCATGGGTTCTCATTGGTCTCCAAGTATTTCAGCCTGTTTTGTTCAGTTCTTGCCTGCCAGACACTATTATGCCGTCTCAGCGTTGAGCCCAGCTCTCCTGCAATTTTTTTCAATCCCTCTGACTGTAATGATCGAGATAAGGAATCAGATGCAGATACAGGGTACAATCCAATAATGGGTGTATCAAGCTTGGGTGTAGTTAACTGGAGAGATTTGGGGGCGTGTCCACGCCTGTCCAGTTGCCGTCTCAAGGCAGAAACCAGCTGGTGAATTCCCCACACTGAAGCAGCTCTGCTTGACAGCAGGAGCACAGTCCCTATCCTGAAGACTCCTGAGGGCGTGGGAGGTGTTCCTAATAAAATGGCTTAGTAGAACAGACTGGAACAGATTATTAACAGCAACACAGTCCCAATCCTGGACACTAATATTAAGACTTGGGAGTATGTTCCTGTCAATAAGACTCTGAAGCGTATACATCTTCCTCTGTCATTGAAGTGCTGAAAAACACGCGCAGACAGAGCTTTGCTCAGTGGCTGAGGATAAACTGAGTGATGGGCTTTGTGGGGCAAAGCATTACAATCCAGCAACACTGCAAAACAAAATGAAAGCTAAAACACACAGACCACACGCACAAGGTACGGGACACATAACTGGATATACCTACCTATACCTGTACAGGAGGAGATAATTAAGAAGACACAGGGGTTCTGACAGTCCCAGAATTCTGCTGCTCTCTGTCCGCCTTCGTCTCCTGATTTCCCTGCTCCCAAACTCCAGCTACTTTGTTTTTGTCTGCTCTGCTCCTGGGTCCTTCCATACCTTCTCCTGTCCGACCCTCTTCCTCCAACTCGAATCCTTTTTTGTGACCTCCGTGTGCCAGTCGAACTTCGCCACGAATGCCCCACTACTCATCGTTTGCTCTGCCCTTGATCCATTGCCCAAGCACAGGATTTGGGCATTCATTATTGTTTTTATCCGGAACTGTGTGACTGAGTACTTCATGTAATAGTTACTGATCCTGCTCTCCACCACGTTTGTGACTTTGAACGTGACACAACAGAGAATAATAATTAAAAATAAGCAAACAAACAAAAAAAAAAACGAAAGCAAATTTGTCTATTAGCAATGAGAAAGGAGGGGCCTTAGGGGGAGAGATCAGGATTCAATGCATCATTTAAAGTCACCTAGCAACTGCAATGGCAGTGGAAGTGGTGAAGACCAATTACAGTAAAAGAAAGCGACAAGCCAATGTGAAATATAACAAGTGAGGGTTGAACACGGGGCAGGAAGCTTACATGGCACTAACTAGGACTACAGCAAAGCTCAAAATGTTGCAGAGTATAGCTTAAACATGATATTCATTGATTCACTTTAAATCTGCCATGCTGGAGTACTGACCCTGTACTACAGCAAATTAAGTGCAGTCCACAAATTCAGCTTTTCTGAATTTATCTGTATGCCGTTGTCTTAAGTAACTTTTATGGAAACACTCATCACTTAATTGGACCAACCAGTCCTCTTTCAATAGAACATAATCAGTGGTATCAACGGCCAGCTTCTAAACATTTATTAAGTGTTTATGAGTGGTTACTAGACCTTCATATCTCACCATATAAATTAATAATACATTTTGCGAACTATTCTAAATGATATATGAAAGATTTTCTGGGGGCCTGCCAAACATGCTCAGAGTAATTCAGTCATTGGAAAATCTCCCAAAATACTGAAAGTATATGTTTCTTATCATTGTAAGAACATATCAGAATGCTACATAATTTCATCTACCCTATTACATGACTGCAGTTGGACTGTGCAATTAATCATTGACAACACTTCCAGGGATTTTTAAAATAAATATTTAATAAAGGCACTTTTCTCTATTGCCCATAAGACTGGTTAAATCCATGAGAAGGAAAATGTGTTGTATAAGAATGCATTGTCCTGAATGAACATTGGGATATATACTTAATGATGAGGTGAGAGGGTGAAGAGATTGACGAGAGGAAGTTAAACAACTCTAGCAAGGTGCACGCTTGCGTCAGCTAATTTCTCTCCTTTTATCCCTCAGCATCAATTTTAGAACCTCGTTAAACACTGCTGACGAACCGCAGCTCATCAATCACAGGCATCGCAGGGTCGTCGTCCCCAAATCAAATTAATTTATGTCCTGGGAGCAAATCCTCGCTGCCACATTCCTGAACAGTAATGGCTCTTCTTTATCAAATAGGAACCTCCTGCCCCTCTTCTCTGTAAGTCAACACAAAACAGGGAAAAAAGCAAAGAACAGCTATGTCGAAGTCACCTCATTTTTTAATACTGCAAGAAATATGCGTTTAATTGTCCACCATTAATAATGTTACAAATGAATTGTTCATCGCTGTTCTATGTGTTAGTCATTTGGAGAGATATTAAATTTGAGTATGTTTATCTGATGCCTTTCACAGATGTGAAAGTTTTTTTCCGAGTCTCAGGCAACATCAAATATTAGACTGGAATAGCTCTGCTCAAGGTGGCCCCAGGTCAGTTGCTAGTGAACTATAACACAGCCTGCACTGTGAAATACAACCAACAGCCACTGCCAGAGTCTGATCATTAAATAAAAAATATTGACCTGACTTGACTACATGAATCCACTATTCCTCTTATGACCTGTATTAAGAAATGTTTGCCGAGTTATATCATAAACATGAATGTATTCTCATTCACAGCACGTCACCTATAGGTTAACATTTAGTCTTAAGCCCTGGAGTCACGTTACAACAGAAAAGGCATAATTTCTGGACACTCAAGGTATCCCTACAGACTTCAATAAAAACTCCCTCCATCAACATTCTTCAGCAGAGGAATCGGAGACTTCAAAAGAAAGTTTTGCTCTCCACGCCTCACATTCCCTTTTGCCAGACTTATGGAAAGCAGATAATACAGAATACATTTATCTTGTTATCCTTGATTCAGGCCACAGGCGGATACCTGTTCACCTTTAAAGATGATTTGGATTAAATAAAAATGGATTACTGCACATTTTTCACTGCATGCCCTTTGAAGAAACCTGGTAATAGATAATAGCCCCTTTCCTCTCAAATACATAATGGTCTCTAATAAGATTAACAGAATGGGATTACAGGCTGGGCACTTTAAGAGGCTTCCGACAGATTTACTGTAGTTGAATACCACAGCTGACTGTATTCTTTACCTCATGCATGCCTCAGCAGTTGATCTTACTCATGAAGTCAGACAGACACCCGTATTATCGCTGCCATTATTTCATTACCGCCATTCATTAAAAGGCTCAAAGTGAGCTAAGTCCCTTTATTGGAATAAGATACCTGAGCTTTTCAATCTTTCATTCATGCATAAGATTTTTTTTCCCTTCAGCGTGTATATATGAAAGTGTGATCGGAGACGTTGTTAATATAAGGAGATGCTGCACTGCATCAGTTTACAATGGGAAATTTTAAATCACCAAAGAAGGTGGCACCCTTCAATTTTGCTCAACTTTAATATTTTTCATGGACTGTACAGTTTTGGAGCACAACAACGATGCAACACGTCTCTGAGATGTAAATATTTTGGCTTGAGAATAAGGAGGGATTTACAAATTGAAACAAAAAAAGGCATATTTTAGTGCCTTTGTCCATTTCAACATAAATAACATTTCATTAGCAGTTGGTCCCTATTGTATGGCCAATTGCAAGCGAATTAGCATAGATGCATTGATTCATGCTTGTATCTGTAGCTAAGCATCATCACTACAGACTGATTTGCGTAGTCTACACTTGCTGCTTACTGATGCACGTGTGATTGTGATAACTAAAAATTATGATAAACAGCTTGGGTTTTACACACACAGTACCAGCCAAAAGTTTGGACACACTTTCTCATTCAATGCGTTTCCTTTATTTTCATGACTATTTACATTGTAGATTCTCACTGAAGGCATCAAAACTATGAAAGAACACATGTGGAATTATGTATGTATCTAACAGTTGTCCAATAGGGCTGTCGGCTGTGTATCAACCTGACTTCTGCACAACACAACTGATGCCCCCAACCCCATAGATAAGGCAAGAAATTCCACCAATTACCCCTGACAAGGCACACCTGTGAAGTGAAAACCATTTTAGATGACTACCTTTTGAAGCTCATCAAGAGAATGCCAAGAGTGTGCAAAGCAGTTATCAGAGCAAAGGGTGGCTACTTTGAAGAAACTAAAATATAAGACATGTTTTCAGTTATAGGTATTTCACACTTTTTTGTTAAGTACATAATTCCACGTGTTCATTCATAGTTTTAATGCCTTCAGTGGGAATCTACCATGTAAATAGTCATGAAAATAAAGGAAACGCATTGAATGAGAAGGTGTATCCAAACTTTTGGCCTGTACTGCATATACAGTACACATATGAACTACACGAGACCTGAGCGAGCTAGGAAGTTACATTTTTATTCAAATTCTGCAGGTGAAGAGAGATAATATTCTTAATGACTCTGGATGATCTGACAGTTAACATCACAATGGGTACAACAAAGGTTAAGATTGTGTCAAAGGTGATCTTTCTGTTCCTTGAGCAGAAGATATCACATGCATACAAGCCTCAGTGAGAAAGATTGCCATGTTTTTGTGGCATTTAGTTCTTCAGAACTTGTTTTATTACCCCCTCTCATTAAAAAATTTGACAATGTCGATAAATATGTGACCTGTGATACCAAAATGACTCAGCCTCACCTGTGCATTTCCAGTAAATGCCAAATATGTGCTCAAGGGCGTAAATTTTCAAAACCAAGATTTGTTCATTTTCAGCCACTTCATAATATTAAAATTCTACCTGGTACACTTTCCTGGTGAAGAAACATTCATAAAACATTGAAAATGGGCTCTTTGTAAACATTAGTTCCCTTCATGATGGAAAAATGACCTGAATTTAAGTCGTCAATTAAACAAATTCATTGATAAATTCGTCCACGTGTTGTGCCGGGAAATCCCCATCTTCTATACACCAAAATAACATGCAGAATCTTCGCTTTCCATGCACAGTACTCATTACACGTCACAAGCAGCCAATAGCAACCTTTGAAAGTTGCAACCAAATTAGGCCCAGGACTTCCCAAATTCAAAATTGAATATCTCGTCTCGGTGATCTAAGCACCATCTCAAAGCTGACAGAGTCATCTATATGAGGGTGCAGTAAACTCTATTTTGAATTTTAGTCATTAAGTCTCTTTTAGCTATCACTGGTCATGCATGGAAAACATACAGCAGTGTATACACCAAAATGCCAGATTGAGGCATTTCCCCATTCAAACAGGCAGGAGTCTGGTCTTGCTGGTCTCAATCCTGCTGCCTGAGGACGTTTTCAAGATGGCACCAGAGTGTGTTGTCTATTCATATTTACAATATCTCTTGTGTTATTGAATTATAGGTCGCTACTCTCTTGTAGTCTTTTTTTTATTCATTTATAGTTGAGAAATGTTTTAAGGCAATGTTTTAAGGCGAGTTAACTTGCCTACGTGGAGTTCAGCACTTTTGTACCAAATTTTTGTACTTTTATGCGTTGCTCTGAATAAGGGCGTCAGCTAAGTTCCTGCAATGTAATGCAATGTAATGTAAATGCAAGAGCTTACAATGATGTTACCAATCAAGCAGTCAGTTTATTTATCACTACCTGTACCCTGTGGGCATGTGTATGTATGGGCGTGTGGGTGTGCGTGTGTGTGAGTGCACGTGCAGCGTGTGCATGAGAGAGTGTGTGTGTGTGCGTGTGTGTGTGCGCACATGCGTGCATGTGTGTGTATTTGTGTGTATGTGAGATGAAATTCCTCCCCCACTTTAGTCACTAGTCAAGCAGCAAGTAAAATTGATGAGGATGTTCAGCATGAAATAAAGCTATGAATCACCCAACACCAACCCACGCCCACCTTGTGAATGGCCTTCGATAAACACAAGGGAGAATGTGACAGACATAATATTCAGCCTTTTGCGGTACATAAAAACCCAAGCAAAAATGTATACTGGGCAGAGAAGCAGTGAGTGGAGAACTGTGAAAGAGCAGGCTTCCTAACTTGCCTGTCAGGCTATCTGAGTGCTGCCATTACTGTTTAAATTTTTTGGTTTTTATAGGTACGCTGTTCAAGTTGGATATTGTAAAAACACCCAGTAGGAGATGGTCTTTATTTCTGAAGACAGTTTACATATTTGTTTATGACCCCCTGATTGCAAGGGTGCATGACCTCCATCCTTGCTTGTATGAGATGTTAGTAAATGTTTGTATTTGAAATATGAAATGACTACTTAAGTTCAGCACAACACACAAACACATTCACACACATACACAAACACACACACAGTTAGGTTTTCATGTCTTGTGGGGACATTTCATAGACTTGCATTCATTCCCCAAACCCTTTCCCTAACGTTAACCCTCAACAGCACATACCAAACCCTAACCCTAACCCTAGTCTTAACCTAACCCTAACCTTATCCTAACTCTAACCTAAACCCTAACCCTAAAATTGTTCAATTTCTTAATGGGGACCCGAAAATGTCCCCCATAAGGATAAGGAAATCTGGAATTCCATGGCTTATGTGAACATTTTGTCCCCACAAGGGTAGGTAAACACAGACCATGCACACGCACACACACAAACACACACACAAAAGTGTAAAAGGGAAATCTGTCAAAGTAGAAGTCTCTAGGAGACGTATTCTCAGTAAATGTAGGCCACGCTACATTTATAAATAGAGTACACAGTACTTGGATTAACAGGACAATTTGGAACTGTCTGTCTATGATCAAATGTCCTCCTTTTTGAGGTCTTAAAAGAAACACTATTTTGAGTCGGATTTTTTTGAACGCAATATATTTACTCTGAACTCAATATTGATGTAGACAACAGCAGTCTTTATCTTTTAATTTTTAATCATATCATGACCTTGTCCTGATTTCCAGGCAGTATTTGCAAAATTAGTGTTTACTGTTTTGTACAGTCTTCCTATAGCATTTTTTTGTTGTTATTCGCAACAATTCACTTTTAAACTTGACAAATGTTGTTCGTAGATGAAAGCCGAGTATAGTGCTGAAAACGCAGCTCTCTCCCCAGAGGGGAAATGCATTGTTTGGCCTTGTAGAGGCACCATAGGAAAGGGTATACAGTTTAAAAAAAAATCAACAGAAGAACAACTTTAGGCTCCAGGAATGTCCAAAGTGAATTTTACATGATTCATTTGACAGGTTTTGATTAGTAACATTTTGAAGAAGTTGAGCCTAAAAGGGCTGCAACAGTAATGGTCATATTGTGAGCAGAACAATAGGATTGCTCTTTTATGCACCCAGACATTTCCTGCAAAGTTGATCTGACTCCTATTAGAGCAGTTTGAATCGTTGTAAATGTAGCTTCATCCAATGGTGGTGCTATCGTAAAAGTAATACGGCCATAAAAATCAATGTTTCCTCCTCTAACTGCCAGGAATGTTGAAATCCAGATGTTCAATTAAATTGGTTATTGCAATTTCATAAAAATGAAACGATTGGCTTGGTGACGGCACCACTGCTAATCTCATAGGGTGATCAACATCTATTGTTGTACAACAACCATCAACTATGCATCTGAAACAATCACAAGAAGTGTAATATGATTTCCATAAACGTTGTTTGAGTTATTGTATTTGGAAACGCAAAGTTTGACCTGTGGTGGCCCTACAGGAAACATTTCAGAGTCACTGCGATCAATAACTCCCTCCTCTATGCATCAGGAAAGTTGAAAGCGGATTTGACAAGATTCTCATTGAATGTATTTGTGTCTAATAGTCTGGCCTGGTGGTGGCACAAAAGAAAAGGCCACAGGGTGACCAAAATTAATAACAGCCCGTTCCAATGCACCAGAATTTTTTGCAAGAAGAGTGATATGATACCCATCTAGTCTGTTTGAGCTATTGCACTTTGAAATGTAAAGTTTAATCTGCTGGCGGTGCTACAGGAAAGGTCTGCCCTCCGAGCACTTGGAATTGACACAAGAAGTTTCATGTGGTTCCCATAAATACTGTGCTAGCTATTGCGATATCACAATGAATCTGCAGTGGCAGTGACAGCCAAGGTAAATCCATAATAACCCTGAAGAACTCCATTGCTGGAACATGATTTACATTGATTACCAAGTAATGAAATATTAGACATGAATCCTATTTATCTCTTAAGTATCAGGAAACCATGAAATGCGTAATAAAGATATGTAAATATGTTAAAGATACAGTGATGCATGTAATGCCCATGAATGTGCACCATCATAAAGAATAGATTAGTGTATGCTTCATATGGAATGAGGCATCATAATATTTTTATTCTGGTACTAAATTTGCTCATGTATGAAGATGTCCCATCCCCATAAAAGAAAGGTGGTTGTGGAAGTTTACTGGCTCACAGCTAATTACGTTGATATACTGTATAGGGGGCAGAATGTGGGGTCCTTAAACTGAATGAGGTTGGGTGCAGTTTACATAATGAGGCTTCAGTTTATCCGGATGCAAAGACACTCACCCATATCTTCTCTTTGTCAGTCGTTGAGCGGTACTGTTCGCCCACCTGCAAAGCACTCCATTTGTTCATGTTTATGAAAGCACCCTATTACATGTGGTGCTTACTTATCCCATGACCCTCAAAGATAATGAAATCCTCATTAAATCCACATGATGTCGCACATTTTGATCCCACCGATGTTAGAGGGTATACAAAAAAATCTTCATTCTACTGTGGGTTCCAGTAATATTGGCTCTCCTGACAGGAAATGTATGAAAAATATTATAATTATGAATAACATTTTGGAGATAAACTCAAAATGGCAACATTTTTTTTGGCAATAATGTAAACTAAAACTCCATTTCCTCCATGTCATGGTTTCACAACTACCGGCACCCCTGGTTAAAAGGTTAAAAGTTAATTCCCGTATTTTTAAACCTGGGCCCTATTTTCAACAAAGTAATTGAAGCACCTATTACTAAAACCCCATAAGTCACACTTGACTTGATTTTACTTATGGGGTTTTAGTAATCAGTGCTTCAATTTACGTATGTCTGAAATGACTGATTGGAACAATTTTTTTTAAAAATTGATCCAGTATTGAGAGTGGATTCTATTATCTGGAATCCGCGAAAAAAACAACAATGTAATCCAACGGGGCATTTTTTCACATCAAATGATGTGTTTAAGTGCATGTTTTCACCACTGACAAGCTCAGATTGTTATTCTCTTATGGGTCATGACTCTATACTTTTTACAAACTTCTGCGTTGTTGTTGAGTGATTGTTTTTGGCCATATCCTGCCAAGCTTTTGAGTGTACTGATGTCAGGTCAATTCAATAACTTTATCTAATAACATTACCTCCACTCTGACTGCAGCAGGTCTCTCCACTCTTGGAACAGCATTTTACCTCTGGGAAAGGTTCTGCATAGGCTTTCCTCTCCAATTTGACAGGCAATAGTCATCCTGGTCACTGCAAGCATGATGGTCTGCGAGATGCAGTTTAAAGACAGTGGTGTTTTCATCCACATGTAACATAAGTAGCCACAACTTTAATGTGTCCCTGTCCCACAAACGTTGCCAAAGAAAGCCTTACAAAGTGCGACACGCCATTTTGTTGCCAAAATTTGGAAATGTGCAAATGTTTCTTTTCTTTTTTTTTTATAGTTGCAATAACACTAAGCTACACTTTATGGGCTCTCTCTGACCCTCACTCATGTTTACACTGCTGTCTTCCTGCAGCAACTCACCTCCCACTAGATTTCAGAGCGAGGCTTCTTCTTGAGTGAGACTTCTGTGTTGGTTACAGGACTCTTCGTCCCTGGATTTTTCATCCCCTAATGATAAAGAATCATGCCACCATTGTTGACAGGGTTAGGGTTATAATCCAGGAAGAGGGCAAAACAATATTGGGGATCAACAATCCAGGAATGAACAGTCCAGGGACAAAAAGTTCATGTAGATGAAAAGTTTGGAGAGGAAAGGTCCACGGGGATAAAAATTTCCAGGGGAATAAAGGTCCTGGGACAAAATGTCCGAGGATGAAGAGTCCTAGACCCTTCTGTGACATGTCCGACACACTTCTTTTTTTGTGACGATTCTTTCCATTATATTGTCAAATACATATAATGACAGTAGACATAATTTGATGTGGACAAGTGCCCTGTTGGATTAAATTGTAGCAGTTTCAATTTCGCGGATTCCGCCTTATAGGGTTCTTAATATTGAACTGATGAAAAAAAAATTGTCCCAATTCATCTTTTGGGTTTAAGAAGATGGGGGCATGGCTCAAAATTACTGGAATGAAGGCACACATTTGGTGGGATGTTTCACCATTCTCTTTGCCGGTGGATCCTAAACACAGTCTCCAGTCGCCCCTGTGTATGCTGATTTCTGCAATTGTAGGATTTTACCAAGTTTTCAATTTGTCTTCATGAGGTGCATTTAGAGTAAAAGCAGTTATTTATAATCTTTATCCTGTTTTTGGGAACTACTGCTCTATGCAGATGTTTTCAAGTTCAGTCACATTCCAGGGTTTGCACTCTTCAATTGCCCTCCTCGGTTCAGCCCATAGGTTTTCGATCAAATTCAGGTGTGTTGAAGAGTCGGCAATTACAAAGCATTGATTTTTTTATCCAGGAACTAATTCTGTGTGGATTTTGAGGTGTTCCTTGTCTTAGTGGATAGTCCATCCTATGGCCAAGTCACAACTTCCTAGCAGAGGCAACCAATTTGTCAGCCAAACTGCCTGATACTTGGTGGAATCCATTATGGAATTGATCCAATAAAACATCACTGATCCACCAACATATTTCCCTATGGCTATGGGATGCCAGTTCTTAAACATGATCCCTTTTTGACACAAAAAATTTCAGATGGTCTCCTTTGACCAGGCTGCCTTGCTGTCAGAGATTGTGGTCAATTATGGTCAAATGGGGCCAAAATGGAAAATTATGATCAATTACAGCATTGACATACAAATAGGGCCCAAGTTTTCTGTGTGCATGATGCCTGATGATGCGTAAGCACATGCGTACTCCTGTTTCCCTCCAGCTGCAGGGACTAAACTTTTTATTTATTTTTTGCCAGGTTTACACACAACTGGGCAGAGAGGTGAAAGCTGAAGGGATAGTTATATTTCAGGGTGTGTTTTCCATGTTTATTTTATGACACCAATAGGAGGTTGCACATAATGATCAATGGTATATTTCCGATACATCAAGCAGACTGCATTTAACTTGCCAAAACCTCTTCTGAACTGCTATGCAGCCTATATCTAATCTCACCAGAAAGTGCCAATAAACAGAATAATCTGCATAAATATCACAGTAATAAGATAAATAATATAACATGATTGCATTGTGTTTTTTTCTACTTCTATTTTTATTACTTGCATGCAGGCTACATTTGGCACTGATACGACTGTAACTTAACAGTGCAGGCTGTGTGTTATTTCTCACAGGCAGCTTCACCCCACTGTAGGCTAATATTAGGTAAGTTGCAACATGTGAGAATGAAAAATTATGTTTACTTGATTTTATTTGCTCTACCTACTCAGTTTGAAACTGTTATATTTGGTATACCTACATTTGTGTCAACTGACAGAGTGTAAAATAAGCCTATATGTTTCGTACATACAGGTAAAGAGTTCTAAATGAAACTGATGAGGAGAACCGGAGTCATCTATCTATGCAGGTTGTGGACATCTGAAATCCTCGCAGGCCTAATTCCCTCACTGGTGCAGTCAAAAAAACTACTGACTTGATCTTTTAAGCCAGGTCTAATTCTACTGTTACAAAATGATATACATAGATATACATTTTTTTTTTTATTCCAGAATTGTATTTTGGAGGAAATTTACACTGACCATGGACAACTAGAATGTGGAAGACAATGAGACATAAAATTCAACAAATGTCGAAGATGCTAGAATGCTACACTTCCGTGGTCGTATTTCACAGTACGCACTGACCGCTTTTTAAGATTGCTGTATTCCCCAAATTAACATAGTTAATGGTAATGCCCTACCAGCACCAAGGTGATTGTGATAACTTGGTGACTGAGTAGCAAAGGACATATTTGTGGTCATATGCCAGCTGCATAGCTACTACTATGCAGAGTAACATGAGGTTTCCAGAAACACCTTGCAATATGTTGTAAAGTCCTGTACAATTTCTATCACAATCGTTGTTGCCTTTAATAGTGAACACCTTCCATTTAATGGACCAACCTATAATATTAGATATTCAGTCAGTCAGTCAGAGTGCCATCCCTGGTCTGGGGTTGGTGGCTATACACCTAGATGCATAGCATACTATTGAAGGAAAGATACACGGTGAGGCTTTAACCTCTT
This sequence comes from Gymnothorax reevesii, assembly GCA_029721435.1. NCBI lineage: Eukaryota > Metazoa > Chordata > Actinopteri > Anguilliformes > Muraenidae > Gymnothorax > Gymnothorax reevesii. The sequence goes on from CM056590.1 coordinate 34,840,252, forward strand.
CCAGAGAGAACATTCACTCCTATGGAACGTCTCCAATTAATCTGACATGTAGGTCTTTGGACTATGGAAGGAAAACAGAAAAACACAGAAGAAACACAAGCAAACATGGGCAGGGCATGCAAACTCCACCCAGAAAGGCCCAATACCTGATTTTCAACCCACAACCTTTTGGTTATAAAGTGGCAGTGCCTGATATTTTATTAAAGCCCACAAAATAGAAGCGAGTGCCATAATGGGTCACACTTTAGATGAAGTGTTGCTCATAAAGGGCTTATACAGCACGTATAATGCCTTCATAAATGAGAAATAATGTCTTCATAAATCATACATAAACAAATGTCATGCTTTGTAAAGGGTGAAATAGCACATCCCTATTCAGCATGCAATGCCATATCTGATATAATTGAGAATATCACTTAGCTAGTGGCTAAATGCTGTAAAGGGTGACATTGTCAGCTAAGTAATATTATCACAGCTGGCGTCACATGCTGAATAAGGATGTGTTATTTCACTGTTTACAAAGTATGACATTGGCTTATCTATGATTAATGAAGAAAGTATGTCTCATTTCTGAAGGCATTATACATGCTGTATAAAGCCCTTATAAGCAATACTTCATCTAAAGTGTGACCCCATAAAAAAAATAAGCGAAGTCAGTCAAACGACGTGTACCTTTCTATTGTGCGCACCTCAGAGCCCTGATGTAGGGTGGTGGTATTAGCACTGAAATCACGTCTACTTGGGGTTGTCACATAGCACCTGAATGCGTTCAATTTTTGACAAATCGCAAATGAGGTTCTGGCGGTTATTCCATGTATCGCGTATGATACGAAGAATGGGGCCACAGTTGTGCAGATTTTGCTGTCCAAAATGAGGCTTTTTTTTACAACCACTTTAAGCATGATAAAGGACATGTTTTAAAATGATTATTGATGTATTTACTTATATTCCTGTGGGGTCTTCTATTGTCATTGATAATTACCATTCTTAAGATATTTTCATTTTTATTTTTAGTCATGTATGGGTTAATAAATAAAATCTTAGGTTCTGCCATACTATTGTAACCATTGTGGAAAAATGCTGATGAAAGCAGTCGGCTGAACCCTATGAACCACCAGTAGTAATTAAGAGCCAAAACTGAACATAACATTAGTGAAAAGAACAACAGCTTACAATGCTACAAAAGCACTGAACACAAAAAGCAATATTCTGGGAAACACACAATATTATGGTTTCACAGGAGGCAGAAACCCAGACATGTTGCGGTATGCTTAGCCCACTTCAAGCAATACACTTATCTAATTCTTTCCCTCTTACTTGGAAGGCATTTAGTCGAGTGTAATATACGCATAGAACAGGAACAAACCCCAACCTTCCCTGTCTCTCCTCCTTGCCCCCCCCCCCCCCCCCCCACCTCCCGGTAACTCACCTCCCCCCCACCCCCACCACTCCCAACCACCACCCACCCCACCACCACCCACCCCCCCGTAGATGTGCTGATTATGGCATTTTCTACAAAATGAAAAATTGCTCTTTCATAACACCATAAAGCCTACTCTTTACCCTGCTTTGGATTTCTGCTCAGAATTCCACCCTCAACAACTCCCCCCACCCCACCCCACATGCAGACACACACGCACACACTCCCACCCCCACCCCTCGATCTCTCCACCGGGTGGTGCGGCCATCAATATGTAGTCAGTCGGAGCTCCACACTCTGCTGAGCAGCCCAGGAACCAGGCTTCTCATTTACATCTTACAATATCCAGCCATGCGCTGATCGAAACATGGCCTCAACGCTCAGGTCATGTAGTGTTGCAGCGTCTAAATTATTCACTCGAGAAAATGCAGGGATTTCAAAGACAGGTCTGTTGCGATGTACTTGTACATTCAATGGTATGTCATTATGAGGCAGGTCTGCAGTGTCTGACAACCAGCAGCGTTGCTATTGTAGGCAAATTGCAAACTGCCGTCATGGGTAAGCAACAAATCTATCTCTCTATACAGATAAAGCACACTAAGTGTGCGTCTATTATGATTAAGTACTGGCAGTTAATTTATGGAATCCCTACTGCCATAATCTTAAGTGCCACATTAGAATGGGGCTCTTACTTATATCTCTGTCCTCTGATGTCTGTCATGACCTTGCAGAAGGAGAGGCACTGTGTATGCTATTAGCCCCCACAGAGAAGTTAATGGTGATTTCCTATGCCATTTGTCAAATAACATCCCTTCACCTGACAGATGGCCTACGCATAAATAAGGTGTTCCATGTTGATATAGAAATCTATTTAATTTTACGTTACAAAAAAAATTTGAGCTAACGGAGCATTCAAAGTATTGTGTGTCAGTGTCAGTATTCACTGATACTGCAATGTGAATGGTCATGAAAAAATGAAGTGTTAGATTTACTTAAAACTTTTATGTCAAATGGTTCCACACAATTGCTTTGAGTAACTTCTGATTGAATTCTAACATTTTTGGCACGTTTAATTTAATGCATTGAGTGGAATGTACTTGTCTCAGCTTTGTGGAACCAGTTGACATAATATTATTTAGTAAATCTGATATTTCATTTTTTAGAGTGACATGCATATTTTCTCAGCAATGCAGTTGATTGACATTAAAATCCCTGAAAACGTAAATAATCAATTCTCTGTTGTATATCTTTTTAGGCCTTGAGGGTGCACAGTATAATAATACACATTATGAGAAGATATCAGCTGTTCCCTAAAAAATGAAATGTTAGATTTACTCAATAAAGTTATGTCAGCTGGTTCCACAAAACTGGGGTAAGTAAATTCCACTAAATGCTATTGATTAACCAGGCCAAAAATGTTAGAATTCAATTAGAAATAACTGAAAGCAATTGTGTGGAACCACTTGACATAACATTTTTAAGTAAATCTGACACTTTAGTTTTTTGAGGGATAGATCTATGAATGATTTATTTTCCAGTGACTGGATTCAAATTAGGCATAAGAATTTTCATCCCAAGGCGATCATCCAACTTCACATTGTACCTGTTTAATCAGCCAAAATTCATTGGTTAAAAGCTCAACCAGTCACAGAGTTAATACAATTTAACCCTTCCCCATCCCCAAAAATGTTCATTAAGGCCACGACCATCCAACCTGTGAAAAAGCTCAGATGAGTCTATTCAACTATATTTGTTATGGATTTTATGTATGTTTGATCCCATTCAAACTTTGGTGGATGCTGCAGATTTCGTGTTCCCAGGGACTTGAAACTCACTGCATCGGTGAAAGTTTTCAGCAAAAAAAAGTCTAAATCTAAATGGAACTTTGGTATTCTCAACAAATACAGCAAAACTCTGTATCCATTTCTATCCTTACCACATGATTGTCAAATTCTCAGTCCTAAAGGTTGCTCTGAGAGTTCCCAATGTTCTCCCATCATCATTGAGCAGCGTCTGGATGCTTGCCATGAGACCAGGTGGAGAAAGAGCCGTGAGTTACCATGGCAATTAGGACAGTGACCTGTGTGTTGTGTGATCATAATGAGCCCCCTCACTGATAGACTAATGATCAGGCTCCTGCTCATTGACTCATTCATGTTGATGACCTCATACAAATTCTCACTTTGCCTTCTGCGCCTGTTTCACCCTGGGCGACCTGAGCCAGTGCTGGGCCAATGTTCAGCCTGCCCACATGCACACCTGCAATTGCAACAAAAACTGGGAAATTAAATAAAAATAATAATTAAAATTAGAATAACAATAACAATAAACATGTATAACACCTTAAGTACTAAACAATCAAATGTAAAGCAACATTCCAGGCACCAGGTGACGGTCTACTTTGCTCCATGAAATCTTTGTTGGTGTGAAGCATATGGTTGGCATGAATGCACTGATGGTCTTTATGTTGTGGCTATAAACAGAATGTGGCTATTCATTTGCCTTACTATAATGTAGAAGTAGGGCGGGCTGCTTCTTAACTCGTTTTGTATGTTGCCACCAATTATCCTGTCTCAGCTGGCTAATTAAATGTATACACCAATTCTGGCTCACTCACAGATTAGACAACGGTGAAATATTTCCCATTGAGAGAAGGAAATAAAAACTTTACCTACCCTTATCTAATCCAAATAGTATCCCACATTACACAGCTAAATGAATGATTCAGGACTGTCGATCGCCTAAAATATGGCCTGCATTGCTAACTGATTCGGTATATCAAATAGTTTGCCTGCTGCACCATATTAATAAATTAATGCAGAGGAACAATTCATATCATATGTGCAAGCAAAAGCTAAAAAAAAAAAAATATGTATTGATAGAAAGGTATGGTTTCAACTGGAAGTGGGTACAAATTCATTAGAATTGGGGAGTAATGGCGTGTATGATTATTTGGTTGGCTGGTTAACTGCATTGAGTCAATACTGGAACCTCCGCAACAATGAAACATGGACAGATGCAAAAATAGAGCCCTTGGTTTAACTCAGTGCCTCCAACAAGCTTGGCAATCCAGCTTCATAACACAGGCCTCAGATGCATCAGAAAAAGAAAGGGAAACAAATTGACCACTTGAACTGATGTCCTAAACAGCTTAATGACAATAATAAATTAACTTAAATACGCAGCAGATTAAAACATTTTTATTCTATTGGAAGCCTATGGGCTCTTGAATTCAAATAATATTTTTAAAAAATTTGGTTGGAACAAATATCAATATAAAACCCAGATTGCAAGCACCTCCGCTTCGGATCTGCCCCGGCTGTGGGCCGGATCAGCTGGAGTCAGCACTGAGCCGGGCCAGATCGGGAGTGGAAGTGCTTGCTACCTGGGAACTTACTATTTCCACTTTATTGAATGTAGAATTTAGATTTTGGAAACAACCCTAAAACATTCTGTAAATTTCAAGTGAGTATTCAAGTTGTGAATATACAAACGTAGTACTTTTTCATTTCTATGTAAAAGTCAGAAGAGATTCATAGCTACTGTAATCATTCCATTTGAAGTTCAATAACATTTGGTAATTTGATTACAATATACAGTGCGGTGAAAAAGTATTTTCCCCTGTGCAAATTTCTCCTAATTTTACATATTTGATGCGCTTAAATGTTTTGGGTCATGAAACTAATTTTACAATTGGACAAAGATAACAAAGCACACACAAAATGCAGTTTTGAAAAAATGATTGCATTTATTGACTGAAAAAAAGCTACCTGGCTTTATGTGGAAAAAGTAATAGCACCCTTGAAATTAAACAAATTTATTCGGGAGGCACCCAGACATGATTATTGCCAACCCAGTTGAATCTAAACAAAACTTAATAAATAGAACTTATCTGACAACGAGAAGCAGGGAAAAACCGGCATATGATGCCATGATCTAAAGAAATTCAAGCACAGATGAGAAACAAAGTTGTTGACATGGATCAAGTAATAAAGGGCTACAAAGTCATTCTGAAAGCTCTAGGACTCTAGCAAACCAGATTGAGAGCTATTATCTACAAATGGAGAAAATTTGGATCAGTGGTGAGCCTTCCCAAGAGCGGCCGGCCTACCAAGGGCGTATTAATGACTCATTAAGGAGATCACAGGAACACCCAGACAAACATATTAGAAACTGCCCAGCTCACTAACCTCAGTCAAGGTCAGTCACAAATCCACAATACAAAAGACACTGGGCAAAAATGACACCCATTGGAGAGCTGCAAGGCAACCACTGCGGCTGAGCAAAAGGAACACAAAGGCTTGTCTCGCATTTGCCATCTTAATGACCCCAAATATTTTTGGACAATATTTGAAGGACAATGAGTGGAACCTTTTGGAAGACATGGGTGTTGTTACATAGGTCAGGCATAAAGCTAAGACAGTATGTCACAGAAAAAAGATCATAGTCAAGCACGATGGTGGTAGTATGAGGGTCTGGAGCTGCTTTACAGCTTCAGGAATTGGGCCACTTGCCATAATTTATGGAATAACCCTTTTCCTTCTATAAATGATCATTTAAAAGCTGCATTTGTGTTCACTCATCTTGTATTTGTCTTATATTTAACACAGTTGGATGATCTGAAACGTTTAAAAATGAGAAGCAAAAATATAAGAAATTATGAAGGGGGCAACTACTTTTTCGCAGCACCGTACGTGTATATTGAATATCTGGAACCGTTATTTGATCTTATTTAGTTTGTTTCAGTTTGATGTTACTTATTTTGTTTCATTGTATGTTTCCTTATTAGCAACTAAGTGATGATGCGTTCAATTGTGAGAATCTGTTAGTAGAACTTGCATTATTGTTAATAGCAATAACCGTCAAGTATGTTCCTTTTCACATTAATGGTGACATAAAAAATCTACGTCTTTCAAATCTTGTGAATTCCCGTAGTTCAAAAACTGGTGTATTTTTTTCTGCATCAGTGTCTGATTGGCTTAATGCGCCTAACGAAGCATTTTTTTTAAATGCAGTTGTGCCGACTCAGGTCTGTGTGTTAAGTTTGCTTAAGTAAAAATAAAACTTTTTCTACACAATGTGACAATACCAAGATGAATGTTAACTCTCAATCTGTTTCTTATAAGGAAATGGACAATCAATTGAATTAATTAACCAAGCAAATGGGCTACACAGAAGCTGAATAGCCATTGATGATAAAGACAAATGTCATGGTTATGGTTTTTGGTAATGTATGGTCATGTATGGTTCTGTGTTCATGATTTTGTCTTTTATTTATTCTTTTTGGTAATTGTAATTCTCAGGTTTTTAGTTCATTCCATTTCTCAGTTCCATTGCACCTGTGTCCCCTCTTGTGATCTAGTTGGTTCAGTCCATCTTCCCTGTCTGTCTGCCCAATACACTGACTTCGGGTGATTTAAATGAATTCCGGTGTGAAAAATATTGCTTTGATTCTCGTTTTCTTCCTTCATCTGACTGTTATGATTACTAGCAAGACTAACATTTGTATTTTGTATCATAGTCTATTAACGCAACTAATCCATATGTATAAGATTACTAACTTACTAACGAGCACTCTAGTTTAATATGTAAAGTTGCACCGCTACTAATTTAGACTAGGGATTCCAGGGAGCCGAGATTTTTACCAAGTTAGACCTTCGTAATGCTTACCATCTGGTTCACATCAGGGAGGGGGACGAGTTAAAGACGGCATTTAACACGCTCACTGGGTACTGGGAATATTTGGTCATGCTTTTCGGGTTCTCTAATGCACCTGCCGTATTCCAGATCCTTGTTAATGATGTTATTAGGGACATGCTTAACCATTTTGTCTTTGTTTATCTTGATGACATACTGATATTTTCCAAGAGCAAGGAGGAACATACTAACCACGTTTGCTAAGTCCTCAAATGCCTCCTGGAGAACAGGTTTTTCGTCAAGGCCGAGAAATGTTCTCCGTGACCACCACCACCTTCCTGGGCTTCATCATTGCCACTGGGAAAATCAGCATGGAACTTGCTAAGGAGAACGCAGTCACGGAGTGATTTTGACTTTTATTTATTCTTTTTGGTTATTGTAATAGTAATAGTCAGGTTTTTAGTTCATTCCATTTCTCAGTTTCATTGCATTTGTCTCCCCTGTCTTATGATCTAGTTGGTTCTGTCCGTCTTCCGTGTCGGCGTGCCCACTGACTTCGAGTGATTTAAATGAATTCCGGTGTTTAAAATATTCCTTTGATTCTTGTTTCCTTTGTCTTTCTGTTCTGATTACTAACAAGACTAACATTTGTATTTCGTATCATAGTCTACTAACACAACTAATCCATGTATATAAGATTACTAACTTACTAACGAGCACTCTAGTTTAATATGTAAAGTTGCACCGCTACTAATTTAGACTAATTCCCTCTCCGCAATTGCCCTGTTCTAATCTCTGCCTCTCAGCTGTTTCTGTCCTCTCCTGAGTTTCAGAGAGATCTCTCGCACGTGCTAAATCACTCTCCTGCGCTCATTATTTGTGCACATAGAACTCCTGGACTGGAGCTGTTTAAATGTCATAGGCTTTTGTGTGATTCCCGTTCGTGTTTTGTCTTTCGCCAGTTTTCGTGGTTAGGGCTTCCCTCATGTGATTCTCCTGTAGTAATTAGTCTGATTCTCTACACCTGATTCCTGTATAGCATGTGTGTATTTATGCAGTCTTTTCACTCACAGCTCCTGTCAGAACATTGATCAATATTTCTTTGTGCAGAGCGCCTCGTATGCCATTGAGTATTGTTTCTCTTCTACTGGACTGTCCGACTTTGATTCTTGCCATTGCCCTTTTTGTATTGTTTTTGTCTTTCTGGATTTCGACCCATTTTTGTATCACAACGATTTCTGTGTTTGGATGCCCTGTGTATGACCCTTGGCTTTGCTCATTGACTACGACTTTTTGCTCATCGTTTTTGTTCCTCTGGTCATCTGTCTTACTGGTTCTGACCCCTGCCTGTCTAGTTGACACTGTTTTTTGATTTCGTATTGTGGCTTGGCTATTCCTGTGTTTTTTTGGCTTTCAGACCCCATTAAAGGCATACGTTTTTTGGATTTCTGTCTCTCGCGAGTGGTTCCTGAATTATACCTCACACAAATAGCTTTGAGTCAAAGAGGAAGGCTACAATATGAGATTGCATGGACAGCCAAAGCTTCAATATAAGAAGTATTGGTAATTTAACGAAAAAATTATCTTCGCATCACGGCTACCAGAGTGCAACCGCACGTCCCTGCAAATGTAACCTATTTTTTGAATGCTGAAAGCATTTTGATTAATTGCAATCTTAAAAGAAATAAGATGAAAAAAGTGCAGAAATGGGAGATGGAATTCAGAGAAACCACTGGATTAATTATTTCTTTTTTCCATCCTAACAACATTGTCAATGTAGCCCATCAGTAATCTCTGTCATCTCTTAATAATTTCTCAGAAATTACAGGCTCATATATTAGTCTTGATTATTCAGTAAATAAAATGTGTGATTATTTATCATGCTTGAAAGCAAATATGCTTTTAAGGGTCAGAGGCTCACGGCACGCCATTGAAAATCCCGTAATGCCGGCATTACCTTTAGAGGGACGTTCAGCTGTTGGAAGTTGTGAGGTGAGATGCGGAGAGGGGATGAAAAAATGTTTGCAGACTGCATGCAAAGCACAACATCCCCCCCCCAAAAAAAAGCTTAGTGTATAATTTGTTTTTTTGAGACTGCAGATCCAGCAAGTTCAATAATTACTGTATGTCGGGAGAAAGGTGGAGCAGAACCCGGCACAAAGCACAAAAGAACGGGAACAGAGCAGATGTTTTGTAATAACACACTGCCATTAATTCTGGGAGGCATGCAGGGTGGTAGTGGAGTTGAAAACGTGACACCGCTTATTCCTGTGAGCCTACTCTGGTGGAGGCCAAGTCAGTCATCGTCCGCACACGTGGTGAGACTAAAGCACAAAAGGACGAAGGGACATTTCCCTGAAAGAAACTTGGCAGAGACAAAGCATCTGTGCTATGTTTGCACTGATAAATGTGACAAACAGAGCACAGTCATGTGTAACTGTCATTCCAATCATTACCAATTCAAAACACAATTTCTGTCCAGAAGAATCGGAAGAGATGATGAATTTGGAAAGAGCTCTCATCTCTGCTGTGCGAGCTGAAGATTATCAGATAGAATCTTGAAAAATCTGATTAAAATGCTTGACTGGAACAAGGAAATGCATATATTCCTGAAAAGCATCACCTGTTTAAATATTATTTGAAGGGTTGTTTACCTTTTTATGTTGCATTATGTAAGACATAGCTTTGCATGTCATATTCTCCACGTGCTGGAGGATAACACAAATGTACATATGAAAACTGAGGTGAGAATTGCGCACATGACCAATAAAATTTCTCATTTTGTCACCAATGGAAAAAAAAACATATATATTAAAAGCAAATTGAAGCACCTATTACTAAAACCCCATAAGTCACACTTGACTTGACTTGTGGGGTTTTAGTAATCAGTGCTTCAATTATAATGCACCAGATCCTTACTGAGGAACATGACACCAAAATGTATCATTATGTATTTTAATATTAAATACCGCAAATGTACATGTATCAAGGTAAACCGCATAACACTGAGTCCAATATATGTTGTATAAAGATAATATGGGTATACATATTGTACATTTGCTCACATTGGGTCATGGTTTTTTGCAAACATTCATTCCATAAACTCAAAAACACATGGAAATGTGATAGAGTTGCATTAGCTATTTCTGCACTCTTATGGTATTGTAATTTGAGATCAATAGATTAAAAAAAGGATAGAGCACAGCTGATCATACAGCATATCTGGCTATGCACATGTACAGCCCATATGCCTCAGTATATTCCAGTGTAAAATGTGTGGGTTTCCTGCTTAGTAGTTTCCTGCATTCAGAGCCATAAGTTGGGTCAAAATGTTCTGTGACTTTTGAGCCCAAGATTTGATTCTAGAGGATGAGGATGCCTGAGAGCTGACAGGTCTTGTGTGACACCTGGAGATCAGACCCAAGCGTGCAAAATTTGAGAGAGTGCGTTTATGCTAATAAACTAAACAGCTGCTTGTAAGCCTCTCCACTAAGGCAGCTATCTTCTTTATCATGTAGAGTGTAGATGGTCAATTACAGTTGGCAACTTCTCACTAATATAAAACAGTATAACCTCTGGGAAACATTTACTCGCTTGGCTGGCTAGCAGTATTTTCTATCATGTATAGCCGACTGCCAAATTAATTATGGCAAGATTCTGAGAATTATTGAATGGATAGCCAATAGATTGTTAAAAGTCTTAATATGCAGTAAATGCCTCTGTAGCCCTCAGAGTCATAGACCGCTCATAGTGGTGCATGGGTGCCTGGATTCACAAACAAACAGAGCAGTTTACGTCTACAGCTCAGCAGAGTTTGCGCTGTGGAGAGGGCCAAGAAGCCCTGAAACTAAGCACAAGCACTAACATTCGGTTTGGTTCTCGTTAGACAGGGGACTAATGGTTGGTAAAGTCTGGGGAATGAGCGATGAATGAACTCTTGGTATTTTGAAAATACAAGATTGAAGTATTTTGATATAAATTGTATTGCTATTTTTTTATTACAAAATTTAAAAAATAATAAATTACAAATTAGTTTTTTTCATTTCAAATAAGAATTTCAGTTGTACATGCATATTTACCAAACCTTCATGATGCGATTAATAGGTTTGAGGAAAATATAATCAAATTACTTCAACACTTGTGTTAGACAATCTTAATCGAGAGAAACTGCTTTTAACCAATACATGCAGGGGACTCTCTGGACCAAACCTGAGATTCACCATCCTGTCTGACCGTTTTTATTGCTGCACCAAAACTGCTGCGATGACTAAATTTCGGGAAAACTGTGGGTTATGTATCACAGCGCATTACACTGTCTCATTTCCCCAGAGAATGCAGCAGCTGTCTCTGACCCCTCTCTTTTTCTTTATATTTTTTTTTTTTGCCAGTGAAAAGTTTGCATTTTTCACAAAATAAAGTTTTTAGAATATGGCTTCACTAGCCCAGTAAATCAAGAAGGATTATGCAAAATTCCAGTTTATGTGCTTGGAAATCTGCAAGAGATACATTTCTTGAAAATAGACTGCAGTAAAAAAGAAAAAAAACACACACACACACACACACACACACAGAGTGTAAGAGTGTTATGGGCATCATTATCTAGGCCGTAAAAGCAAGGCGCAAAGTTTTTTGAACAGCCAGTAATTTGCAGGTCCCTCAGCAGTGAAATGGCAATCATCAAGGCCAGCTCTCTATGCTAACACCCCCCCATCCCCCACCACCACCACACACACACACACACACACACACACACGCGCGCACACGCACACACACACACACGCTGTTAACTCATCCACCACACAGACACACATCCAAACCCCTGCACACAAACAGTACAACAGATGCAAAAAAAAAATAAAATAAATTATATATATCACAAACGCACATAGGCTGACAACATTCCCATACACATTTATACTGAAACACAACCACACTCAGACACACAGAGGTAAACGTTTAATGATTACACAAGAGTGCCTTCATCGGGAACAATTTTCGATGGCATGGGAACAGAGACAATAAACACGGCACGCGCTGGCTCACCTCTGGGACTGAGACAGTCTTTCTTCCCCCTTTCATCTATAGAACTTGCAAGGCAGTTTGAAAATGTGAACCTACACACACTAGCGCTCAATGGTTTGGAATCACCGCCGATTTTTACAGAGATTAAATAAAGGAAACTTTGTTTCACAGCAAGACAACAACCTAAAACATAAATCTTACCTCAGCAAAGACAGTGGGGGGGGGACAAAAAAAAAACTAAATATGGAGTACCCTGTTCGAAACCACGCTGTACGCCGTGCATACACTATTCTCTCTACACAGTAGTCACACTACACGCTACTCACAACGATTAAACTCTTCTTTTTGCTTCTTCTTCTTGTTATTTCTCAGCGAGTTTTACTGGCAGTTTACATCGCGTTGCATCTTGGGCAATTAGTCTACGGATAGTGAGCTTACAATGCACCCACAAAATATCTGCCAGATCTAATATACATCCGGTAACTTCTTGCGTACACAAACTCACTTCCCACGCATAAGTGAACACCTTAACCCCTAAATCTGACGTCGTCGGTAGTGCGAGTAGTATGTTAGTGCGCGGTTTCAAACAAGGCCATAGTCTATCTTGAGAGAGCTAGTGCTTCCTGAACAATGGCTGGCCAGTCACAACAGAGTAGACTTTAAGTTAGGGGGGGTCTTAAAGGGACAGGTGCGACACGGCCCACGTCAGGCTGAGAGAGCCTAGACTGCTGCACACACAGCCTGTACAGCTGTACTGAATACTTTTTCACCATAAAAATTGGCACATTTGTAAATAGACCACAAAAAAGAAAGTATAAAACTGCAAAAAAAAGATAGCCATAACACGGCCCCTTTGAAATATATTTTAGTGTTTCATTCATACAATTTATGATTGCACAATCACTTTAATTTAATAAAATAGCAAAAACTATACTTTGATCAGATGTGTGTTGGATATAGGATCACATACAGAGGTAGCCCAGGTATGATAGGAAAAAATTGGACTTCTGGATCGATAATACTCAGACCTTTGTCGCAAGAGAGCAAAATAAATAAATAAATAAAGAATCAGATTTGGGCCACATTTGCTTGTGAATATAGCCACAGTATCATTGTATTTTTGACCGTTTTTGTGGTTTTTAGTTTCATTTTGTTTATTGATTCTAATCCTTCACTCATTGCCTCTCCAATCCCTGTGTGTGTTGCTCTCGCCTTTCCTACACCTGTTTCCTATTGTGACTCATTGTCTCTGTGTATTTATGTTTAAGTCCATCTACATGTCAGTGCCAGACTGTTTCATTCCTGCCTTGTGGCTGTTGCCTGCTCTCCCAGTTTTGTAAGTGATCCTAAATCCTAGTTTCTTGCTCCTGCCTTAGCCCCTGTGTATTTGCTCCAGTCTTATGTCCTTCATTCCCTGACTCAAGGTCTCCGCCCCCTGAATCCCTGCTCGATTTTTTTGGCTTCAACCCCACCATGGATTCACTACCTCACCCTGCTCGTCCATCTGGATCTCAGTTGCCACTGTTTGATCCCTGCTTGTCCCCTCGACCACAAACTGTTGTCCTTGCATTGCTCCGGCTGCTGTTTCTCGACCTGGAACAGTTGACCATCCCAATAATGCTCTGGTTGTCACAATTCAAGTTTCTGCTCCCGCCTTACAATTCTGCTCCTGTAGGTCAAGAGCATTGATCCATAGACATGAGTACAAACACACATCAAACCATATTTGCTGCTGTTTGGTCTCGCGGGGCAGCACACTATATGCACTCTAGCTCTGACCCTGTGACCATGAAGGAATTCTCCATTAGTTTATAGCAATACTTCAACAGAAGTTGGGGGTGTGGGGGTGGGGGTGGGGGTATTTATACACAGTAAATTCAGTGTAGTGTGAACTGCTGGCACCACTAGTAACCCTTCCTCAATTAGTTGGCTGGGGAGAACGGTATAAAAAAGGACTGGACAGCAGCTCCCACAAAAAAAGATTCACAGCTCAAATAATGAGAATTTTACTTTTTCGCGCTGGGAAAAATGCTGACGTGTTTCAGCACTGCTTTCTTAGAACCTTGCACTATATAAATGCCAACGTGTATGAATTCAAACACAGACAAATTTAAAAACATACGGTACCTACAAAAATATTCAGGCGAATCTATGCTTGCACAACTGCATGCACCTACAAATATGCAAGCATGTGAGCAGGCGTACGCACACACACTCACCCAACCACACACACACACACACACACACACATAAAAAAAGGCCATAAAATTAACAAGCACAGGTTGCAGTCTTGGAACGTGTTAGTGCTAGCAGAAGGCTAAGAATGATAAACTATGTTCTGAGAGCACTTCCTGCTGATGGGACAGAAGAGCTGGGCAGCTTAGTCTCATCACTAATGCTCAGCCATGCATGCGCCAAGTATAATTGCCACCCAGAGAGAGAGAGGGAGAGAGAGAGAGAGAGAGAGAGACAGACAGAGAGAGAGAGAGAGAGAGAGAGAGAGAGAGAGAGGCAACCCAAAGCCTTGTCCTAACACTGCATGCTTTTATACAGTTTAGCTCTGCAGGAAACAAGTGATATGCTTTCGATGACAATTCAATCTGTATCATCAGGATGCTCCCGTGCCACCAACAATAACATAAATCCCTGTCATGCTTACACAAAAGATCTAACACACATATACACATCCCTACTCAGCTCGCTGTTCCCAATGTGTTTCAGCAGAAAAATGGAAGTATTTGATGTACACGGCTCTTCAGCAACTCTGCAGTTAACCACAACTCCAGACCCCACCCCGCTCCTTCCTATGGGCCCATATTGTTCAAACATTTAGAATTGAGTTATTGCCGTGAAAGTAATAAATTGGCAACAATGACAACGTAAGATGTACTTCCATTAAAGGTACTCTCAATCTGAGCTGCTGGGCGCATGAATGACGCATGAAATGTGAATAAAAAAAATTTGAAATTGCAGTTTTATTCTCCAGTGCAGCCACTACAAATAAACAACAAAAAGGCTAATCGTAACTCATAAGCCTCTTTAGATGAAGGAGTATGAGTGAGGGCAAAATAAGGCTTGTCCTTTTATTCCTCAGCACTGCTGAGACAAACTGGTGATGATTATGTCAGCTTTGTGCACTCTTGCTGATAAAGCAAGGGAGAGAACAGTGAACTCCACACAATTATCCTGACTGGCCGAAAGCGGATATGGAACTGGGACAGGGAGAGCCAGTGTTTGTCATGAGAGGGACTGTGGTCCTCTAGGGGCACACGCGGCTTTGTTAGGATTGTCTTGGCAACTATATCGGCATTGCATGGGTTAAGATTACCTTCTTTGTTGTTTGTGGACCATGCAAGGGACATCCAGACTTTTACTCACAAAAATATGTTTTGAATCTTACTATATCATACCTTATCTTAAGGTTCATCTACTTCCATAGTATTTAATTAATGCTTAAATGCAGATACGGGGCTTTTTGTGGTGTATTTCACTCTTCTATTAAACTGGAATACCACAGGTGATACTACATGAAATTAATACAACAAAACAGTGATACTAAATCACTAACACTGATCAAATACACCAATGTTCAATCAACTGGCAACCAAAAACAAAATAATGCTGGCACAATGCTGCTTGTGGTGTATTTTACTGTTGGCTAACTCTTTGTGGCTTGCCATTGTCAAAGTTTAATGTTGCGCTTGTTTTGCGTTCGTTTGTATCGGTTCAGTGTCCCCAACTTAGCTAACCGCATGAGTTTTGAATCTGGGGAGGAGAGGTGAGGGTAGACAATGCTCTCCTATATTTTGAATTCGGACTGCAGTGCAGTATCTATTTTAAATGCTTGCTGTCTGTATAACATAATGTAGTTTTCCTTAAAGTTTAATGCAACAGCAAAATACACCACAAAAGCACCTCATCTGCATTGTTTTGATGTTGGTAGCCAGTCAGTTGAATCTAGTTAGGAATATTCAGTCAGTGATCAATCAGTTAGTGATTTAATACAGCTGTATTGTTCTGTTAATTTTAGTTAGTTTCAACTGGGGTATTCCTGTTTGTAGCAGGTTTTCATTACCTAATTTTATTAGTAGTTGTCTCAGACCCCTTCCATCTACAACTGTATCTGCTGAATATCTTGTATTGCCCACATTTTGCCCTATCTTCTCCAAACATCTGCATTGAAGTCACCTTTCTAATCATATTTACTCAACAACAAAAAAGCTAAGGAACACTCGATTGTGATCCAAGTGCTATAAAAGACTGAACGTAAATCTCAAGAGTTGTTTCCATCACTGGTGTTAATCCAAGACACAAAATGCAACAAAACATTTAATCAGATGACTTTATACCCTCAAAACAGGATATTGACAGGGAAGATCAGAATGAAATCAAGTCCAGGGCAATAAATTAAAATGTCAAACGATTTCCAAAGTCAATTCAATATCTAGTGTGACCACCACATGCTCTCACCACAGCTTAACAGCGTCTTCCGAAGCTCAGAACAAGAGAAAATAGTAGAGAGAAAACTCAGTAGTTTTTAACTTTTTTTTTGTTGAGTATATCTCACTCAAATCTCTGTGCGATTTGCGCTTCATTCCAAAAGCCCAAACCACTGCAGGCACATCTGGTCCAACCAAGTCCGCCAACTCCCGTCCTCATGTAATGGGCTCTCAGTGGTGGGTTAACTGTGGAACAGTCAGTCAGCTATCTAAAACTCCACAACAATCGAGGCAGAAAGGGGGGGTTACTGTCATGCCACGCCCACAATACTTTTTGCCACCAGAATACTGACCACTGGAGTTACACAGAGTTAATCCATTATTGCACTAGACAGATTGACCACTTAGGAATCAGTTTAAGATTAGTGCTTAAAAAAAGACAAATATGGAGTGAGACTACTTTTGTTCTCAGGGGCACAATTATTCAATTATCCAACTAAGCCCTTTATAAACCCTTTTCTCCCTGGTGTCCATGCCAAGTCTTAGTAGCCACACTGCAGTGTAACTCAGTGCATTTACCCTTCGCTGCCCTTTGTATCTTTGAATACTGTTTGTAAGCCTTAGTAGGTCCCCCTGTGCTGTCTGCTATTGTTATTCAGACAGCTATTGATAAAATTACCTTCATCTTCCAGTGGCATCTCGCCTTTGCCTCATCTATTGTATTACAGTGGCAATGGGGACAACATAAAGAATGGAAGGAAAAGATACAGATTTTCTCTGATTCTAATACAGTCTATAATGTATAATGTGGGAAAGACTGAAGGAATAGCTCAGTTTAGTTTCAAAAGTGGAACACTTTGAATCAAAAGGGAACTTTCTGAATCAAATGTGTCCAGGTGCAGAGCCTTACTGTTGCCACTAACAATGAGTCCTCCCACAGCAATTCTACTCTGAAAAATTGCCCACGAGTCATGGATACTGCTTTCTCTGCTTGATTTGGCCAGTTTCTTCTGAGTAAACAGAAAGAAGATCAAAGGACCTTTATAAGGTTTGTGTCAAGAATCCGGTCTCGCGTCAATTGCGGCCCTAGTGTCCCTAGGTTGCCTGCTAGTAAGCCGATTCAATTTGAGGAAACAAGGTCGTTAGAGGGTAAAATGAAGCAGAATAGCGCTCAAACACAACTAAAACAGTGGGGCAGTACACCCCTTCAAGACTACAGTTTTGACATGCGTGCATTGCTGCTGATTAGTCACTGACAGTTCATAAAATGTCTGCCACATTAATTTGAGGAACCGCTCTCTTCAGTTTGCCTGTGCTGTTCAAGGCCTGACTCTACGACTGAGGCTGTCACAACAGCCACGACACAAAGGGCACTCTTCACGTTCAACACTTACCCGACAAAAGAAATTTACCGCCGCAGAGTAATGGAAAAAGCTCTAATCCAATTCCAGGTGATAAATCTGGCACAGCTGAACCTAGCCCAGTCAGACAAAGTGCCACAGCCAAACACATGTAAACCTACCATGTGCATCATAAATCAACAAAACATTTAAAAAATAAATAAATAAAAGATTTGGTAATATCAGTGGTTACGCAATACCGCAGGGCTGCATTTCAACTAGCAGGGATGGTCATAACACGTGCTGTCAGGCTGATGAATCTTCTCTTGGCTGCTGAGTCCTCTGGTTCCAATCAGCCAGACTTATAACATAAATATCCAACAATTTGCCAGTTTCTTCTGCACCTCTCTCAGCGAGCCAAAGAAACAGCTCTGATTTCTGAGGAGCAGCAGGTTCAAGGAATGGGCTGTTTCGTGAACAAAATTGAGTGACACTCCTGAGAGCAAATGACTCCATATCAAATCTCAACCGATTCCGGCCTGAGGTCAACAGGAGTTGGCATAGATCCAGCCCTGAGTCACTTGCTACCTGGGACTGATTAAAACTAACTAAACATGTTACGATCCTGATCTGCCTGACCATGTTTTTGTTATGATTCTGCCTGACTGCTACGTTTGATTATGAATTCTGCTTTGTCTGACCATGCTCTGTATTTGTGATTAGGATTCCATGCCTTGTTTTGTTTCTGTATGTTCTGCCATATGCCACTCCTGCAGTTATATTCCGGTCCATGTTTTGTGTCATACCATGCATTGCACTTTGTCTCCCCCTGTCTGGTCCTTTGTCATGTGGTCGCTCACTGCCCCAGTATTGTGCGCCACACTTTTGGGTGATTTCATGGTTTCTGGGATTTCAACCATTCCTTCCAATCACGTTTACTTCCTTCACCTTCCTTTTCTATATTACTAGCAGTACTAACAGTCTGTTGTTTTAGTTAAACTTACTAACCAAGACTAACATTGTTTTTAGTAATAACTTACTAATAAGCACTAGGGATTGTATAGTTGCACATTACTAATTGACTAACGAGCTCTCAGCCCTCCCTCTGCTCTAGTCTCCGCCCCTTGCCTTCACTCAATTTACTTTCCTGTGCTTCAGCAGATTTTCTGCACCCTGCTAATCACTGTTCTGTCTCTCACTCTGTGCACAGTAGAACTCCCTAACCGGAGCCGTATGTTTGTCAGTAGGCTGTCTTCGTGATCCCTGTCCGCATTTTGGCTTTTGCCAATTTCTTGTAATTAGGAACTTCCTCATGTTCATTCCTTTGTAATTAGTCTGATCCAGTTCACCTGTTTCCCTTAGTAGCATGTGACTTCGCGTTTGTCTATTTCAGCCAGTCTTTTCACAGCCAGCTCCTTGTCAGAACGTTTCCCTTGGTTTTCCTGTACTATGCTTGTTTTCGCCAAGTATTCTTTTTGATTCTCTTCTGACTGGACTGTCCCTGTATTTTGATTTTGGCTCTGTTTTGGATTACTGTCTGCATCTGTGTATCAAACCCTTTTTTGCCAGACTGCGAGTGCTGTGATCGCTGCCCTGGTAACAACTCGGATTTCGCCCTTTGGATTTAGATTTTTGGATTGTGGACTCTGTACCGTTGCCTCCTGCTCTGCGGGGGTTCGCCCCCTTCCATAATAAAATCCAATTTTACTGCACTGCTTAGTTCTCGCGTCTGGCTCCAGATCACTACCTCACAAAGCATGATACATAAATATGCCATTCACTTTATCTACGCAGCAACAGATGGACTCTGTGCATTTATGTGTTGATTCTGCTACTTATAAAGTGAGTTTAAATGATCGGTTGTTAAACAAGACAAATTCTGTCAGTATACAAAAGTAGTGCAGATCCCTAAAACTATTCACATTTTGCCCAGTGCTGGCATTACAGGAAAGGATATTGGGTCCAGAAATCAACAGGGCAACAAATCTTCACTTCAGGAATATTCACAGCAAGTTGTACCCGATTTCCATTAAAAAAAGTGTTTGACTTTTTTTTGACAAAGTTATGTTTGGCCAAAAGGTGGTGCCACAGGAAAAGTCAAAAGTTTTACCTGAACAGTAGGATTGCTCTCTGATGCACAAGACATTCACAACAAAATTGATCTGATAAGTAAAAATCAGTGTTTCCTCCTTTAAATGCCAGGAATGTTGACAGCAGATTTGGTTCCCAGTTAATCTGAACAAGTTTTTGTATTTTTAAAAATAGTTTGGTATTAAACAGCAGGCTTAAAATATAAGCTATATTTAATTGTTCCTTCCTGTCTAATGCGAAAGTGCTGTTGACATACTGCTGGCCGTTACAACAGAACAGACTGGCATCAACTCACTGCTGAAAGCAACACATCGAAATGCCTCAGTTTTCGTTTCATCATATGTGGTTTCAACTTTGCTCATTCACACATAACAGAATTTATACTCTCTTGAAATTTGATTATAATGTAAAATATAACCTGAACTCTCTTTCATATTCATTTCATACTCTCACACGACATCTAAATAGTATTCTGACCCGACATCTTGTGGTGATTGCTATCAGTTTCGTAGCCCTCATGTTCTATTACACAACATATTGCCTGTTCAGAACTGTGCTTGCCCATTACATTGTTGATGGCTCACCTTGAATTCATCACGTTCCTCAAACAATCCCCAAGTGATTTGTTCAACATGGCAGGGTGCATTATAGAAAATAGAAAAAGGCAACTTCCTTCATGGAAAACTAGTGTAAGGAAGGTGTTTACCTGATGTGCAATAATATTTATAATAATATTGGTGGGATGCCCAGAGGTGCCCAGAGCATCAAACTCCCTCCACTGGCTTGTTTTCTTCCCACAATGCATCCTGGGGCCATCTAATCCCCAGGTGAATGGTGCAAATGTCATTGGCATCTGTACATGATGTAAAGGAAAATGGGACTCATGGGACCAGCTAATCTTCTTTCATTGCTCCAAGGTCCAGCTGACCCCTGTGTGCTGATGGTAGGCACTTTGTTCCTGGGCAGTGGTTTGCATGGGCACCTAGAGTGGGTTGCAGCGGGTCCTGTAAACAACACAGTGCAATGCAGCTTGTGTTGCAACACATTCCCTGCGTAAACATCGTTAAAAATTTTGACCGGTGCCACAGCAGCCCTGTCGTGAGTATCTAGGGAGTACCTAGTGACCGTAGTCTGAAGAGGAAAATACCACTGTCGGTGAGTACTCACCACTGCTTACATGCTTTGTCAAATCAGAGTTATCAGGCAATAACAGTTTGGCCCATATAAAAGTCACTCTGGTCTTTCCCCAGGTAAGCAACACACACACATGCACCTTGCCATCCACATGAAAATGTGATTCATCAGACCAGGCCACCTTCTTCAATAGCTCTGCCAATTGTCGGCGCTTTCAGTGGTGGATAGGGGTTAGCATGGGCACCCTGACTGGTCTGCGGCTCTGCAATCCTATACGCAACAAACTGCGATGCACTGTGTAAAGTGTTGGGCCTACTACACTAGCAGCCAGATCATCTTCAATACGCCTTTGCATAGGCACAGAGTACAAAAGTGTGAAACTTCACTGTTCGCTGGATGGATGGGGTACCTTTCATCCAGGAAGTATTCCCTCATTTGGTGTCATGATGATAACAATGTTGTCAAACATGTTCCAAAGTTCCGATACAAATTCTTTTGGTTTGAGATCTGGTGACTGTGGAGGTGGTGACATATGCTTAGGATCATTTTTATACTCATAAAACCATTCAGTGAACCCTTGTGCCCTCTGGGGTTTGAGAAATTGTCATATTGCGAGAGACCCATCCTAGAAGAAGTGCTCTGTCATTGGATATGAAGGTGATCACGCAGAATAACTACCTTGATGTGCACTGACCCTTCCACCTTTGAGAAGACGTGTGTACAGAAACTATTTTAGGAAAATGTGAGGAGGCATCTGCATTACGTTAGTCAATGTATGTTATGTTCTGTCTGCCTTTTGCCTGTTCCAGGTCCTGTTCCACACTACCAAATGGAATCCTCCTCATGTCTACGTTCCAGTCCACGTCTCGTTTTCTCTGGTGCATGTACTGCTTCCTCGCTATTGGCTGGCCGCGGTATTTCCTCTTTCCTTCAGTGCTGTTCTGGCATCAGTTCTTTCTAAGCTTAGTGTTTTTAATCACTAGCAGCTACTAACATTCACGGGAGGTGTTTTTCTTAGACAGGCACTTTACTAACATTACTAATTTAGGTAGGGCGTTAATTGTAACGATTTCCTGCTTTGATATTATCTCAGATCTTGCTTTACTTTGCTGCATAACTTTTTCACACTTCCTTCAATCTGCATACTTCATTGGCACTCAGCTGAGCACGCCCATTTTCTTAATGGGCTTGTTATGTCATCAAGTCCTCGTCCAATGTCTTCTGTTAATGCTTTGTTACCTTCCTGTTCTGCCCAGGTGTTCCTCGTTCCATGTTTAAGCCTTGTACCTTTATGTTCAATGGAAGCATTCTTATTGGCAGTCGGTCTGTTGTTTTCTGCAATCTTCATGCTAGTAGTTTCTTGCGAATTTCCTTGCCTATATTCATGCTCAGTCATTGTATTATGCTTACTCTACCCTATAATTCAGCTCTTGGAGTGTATTTTTCTGTTGGCTTCGTGGCCTCCTTTTCCCTGCATTGCTCAGTTCAGTTTGTGGTATTTCTGTTGGCCCACGTGCTGTGTTTAATTGCTTTTCTGTTCAATAAAGCTTATTCATTGGATTCAAGACTCACTACTGGTGTCCTTCTGCGAACGTAACAATGTATTTATTTAGGCGTTATCCTCTAATTCGTGACCAGTTTTCTTGGCCAGATGTTGCAGGGTGCTAAAGTGGATTTGAGTTTTCAAAGGAGTCCTTCTTGTGTAAAAACATCCATATTATTCAGACATTTTGACATTAATCAAAACTTCAAAATGTGGTTTCATAAATGCAGAAGACTACTTGCCTCTAAACAAAGACAGCAACTTCTTTTAGATGCTGTCATCCAGTAGATATATTTCACGGAATTTTCGATGAAATTTCACTGGCTTTGTTCAGTAATGGAATTTTACTGGTGTCCGAAGGGTTTAATTACCTTCACCTGGGTATAATTCATGCTGTCAGTCTGATCTCTCTGTTTCACTCAATTCCCACAACTCGGAACATTGCATTGTGACTGGGTTTTAAACACAGATTTCCCATTGATTACATGTTACAAATTCTTAGCACACTTGTAGCTCCAGGGAGCCAGTAACGTGTGATGTATGTGCCTTGTGAGAGTGGGGGTTTGCCTGGGCCTCGTTTGCGGAGTTATTTATCGTAACGGCCAATGGCACACACGTGCGTGACGGGGAAAGGAAAAATGGGAAAATTGAGAACCAAGCCCTTTGGGATTTAGATTACCCCCAACTTAGTGCGGGTAGAAAAGGTTGATTCCAGACTGAGGAGATACTAAATGAACCACCAACCTTTTATCTGCTAGAATCTGATTTCTCTTGATCTTCAGGATGCCATTAATTAAAATGCAAATGGCTGCTAATTACTGGAGGACATTACTCTTCCTGTAAACGCATGGCTGAGATCAACTCTTCGCAGCGCAATTTTGTGTGTCCGCAGATTTAGCAGAGATGTTTCGGCTCACACCACCTAACACCAGGAAACATTAAAGAAAGACATTATAATGAAGCATTTCTAGCAGGATTACAAGCGTGTGTGCGTGCGCTTGGGAATCAGTCTGTGGCAAAACCTGGCCTGGAGGATAATGATACTATTACAGCGTGTGTGAAAATTTCAGAACCTATAACTAGGATAGCAGGTGTGCTCTGGCCAGTGTATTGATGCTTGAGCTAGATAATAGCCTGCAGGAGAGAATGCAGGGCAATACTTGGAGCTCTTGGAGCTACAAGCCAAAATAAATGTATAAATTAAACTTAAAAAATAAACAAATAAATCAGCAAGTTTTCTTCCATCGTTGAGATGCAAATTAACACATTGAATGGTTCACTCACAGTTGTACAAAGAATACAAGCTTCCAGATTCATCAAGACTGGGACTTCTCTGCTGGTATATATGTTACAGCCAGATTGTGAAACCAGTCATTTCGTGAAATTACTTAAAAAAAAAAATGGTCATTTCATGAAATGACTGAGGTTTAGCGCTAGCCATTTCTTGAGAGGACTGAAATTTTTGCCCATTTCATGAAATGGCTGGTTTCAAAATCTGACTGTAACATATATGCTCTAAGCGTTTAAAAAAAAGAAAAAAATTATTTGGGGAGTCTGAGCAAACTATAGCTTCCAAGTAGCTTTTCCAACATGGCTGGGCCAGACAATGGGTCTGTAAATTGACAGAAATCAGTGGAAACAATTTCTGGAAAATTAGTCTCCAACTTCTCCTGTGAAAACAAATTCACAGTGAATGATCACAATGAATTCTTATTGGTATAAATATCCCCTGCCGTATACAGTTCGTATACTACATGAGGGAAGTAGCAAGGATAAATGAAGGGTAACTGTTTTTCTGTTTCATTTCAAGAAAAGTAGGGTAGTCGGCTAGTCGGACTCCACTCTGACCGAAACAGTGGGCAAAATTGGACAAATTCGAGGTCTGTAAAATAAAATGCATTTGTTGAAATACAGTAAATCCTGATATATTAGCCAATAAACTGGTCCTGTAAAACTTAATTTTGTAATTCACAATGAATCCTTTTGTGTTCAAATAGTTTCCTGCAGGATATACTAGATATTATGTTTTGTATACTAACATTTACAATTAAACAGTTAAAACTTAGAGAATAGAAGTGAAATGTTTATGAAACCCCGATGCTTTGTTTATCATTTCAACATAATTCACAATCACCAGTATAATAAACAAGAGTCATCAGAAGATGACATATCCCTCCGGTGCCCAAAATCAAATCTGAGAAATCTGCAAAATATCAAAAAGCACCAGGACCTGATTAATTCGCACAGCAACTTTTTTAAAAAATAAATGAATAAATAAATATAATACTGTGCGGGATTCCAGTTCTGCTCCAAAAATAAAATGTCAACTGACAGATAAATGTACGGGCAGATGGACAGACAGACGACCTCACTGACGACTGTATTCCCTCGCACTATGTGCATTAACATTTTTTTTCCACATAATTTGAATAATACAGCTTCAAAGAGTAAAAATGCAAGAGCAACAAATGCAAGCAGACCCAACAGCTGAGCAAGTGAATATGCTGCCATTTACGTTATTTTCACAAGGTCTGAAAAACTGACAGCAATCGCAAACATTGCACTCTATGCTGCTTAGCTTATACATCACCAAAGCAAATCCTAATCTGCGCCCTATACATTCTCACAAACTACCTCTTTCAATGTTTATCCCTTTAGGAATAAACCACATCAGGGAGGGAGGGGGGGAGGTAAAAGAAAATGTAACTGCTGTTCTGTTTCATTTGAAGAAAAATGAAGTGCAGTGAGCTCACAGCAAATGTACTACACACTTGGGGATAAACTACAACATGGTGAGATCTCATTTTTCACGCAGAGTTGATATACGTGGGTCTTGGAGGGTGTCCAGGGATTTTAGCGGCCTGTGGAGTCGAGGGAACATAAAGCATATCCAGCGGAAGATTACCCCAGTAACTGCACGCCGGTTCCAAGAACTCTCAGTGATGCTGCCATGATACAGAACTCTACACGTTAATATTCAATTTATGAAACAGAGCAAGTGATTCTACAATAGACTTGTTTCTCATTATAATGAATGCACTTTCATGTCTACCTGGCTTCAGGGCCCTGATGATAATGACATGTAGGTAGAGATGAGCTGGTTATAACCCGTTTTCACCCCCCCATTTTTTAATTGATTCGACAAGACAAATCAGCGTTTCGACAAATCAACTGTGAGTTTTATTTAATCAGAAAAGAAAAAATAAATAAATGGTGACCTAGGGCTGTTGGTATGGTGTTATCTTTCAGTGGATTTATTGTGGTCAGTTTCATGCAGACAACATGTTATGAGCCACAGAACCTTCAGAATTGTCAAAGGTAATGTACTTTGCGATAGCTAGGACTGTGTATCGTTTGAGCTGGCTAGCAGCACAGAGATTATGGGGTCAACATGTGGGATGCATGTTTACAAAGAATCAAGCTATTCTTAACAAATAAAATGGAGCAAGAGAAGACAATAACATTAGCATTTCCATCAAGCAAACATAGTCGCCACCAGCACTGCATGATGAGCAGAGCTGGCAGTCACCAGCATCTTCCTAATGGGACATTACAGCTGTCCACAAACAGACAGTTCAGACAATGATTCATGAACAAGGATTAGTCATTAAAAGGGACCAGCATAGCACAGTGATGACTATTTTTTAATTTATTGGTAATAAGGTAGTTCAGTCTTTGGCAGCTGGGCTCTGTCCATCAATCCTGCCCACCATCCACACAAGCTTGTGTCAGTAAAGGCCAGCTGCCAAACTCCCCACAGAGAGTAAACAGAACAGTCCTAGCAGCTATTCAAATTTTAAAATCATGTGGATTGCAGGATTGTCTTGATTACGGAAGGAACCAGAGTACTTTTCACATTAGTCCGGTATTACTGTTACGAGCTGTGTGTCACTCCTTTTATAGTTCTGAGACCTGGGAAGTTTGCAGCAGGTTTGATCATTAGCCAGCATGTTTGGCGAACTAATGTATGTTTTAGCATATGAGGTTATCCTAGCTGGAATCATTGTCAGATCACTATGCGCAACTGGTTACTAAAACTGTTTGCTTGGTTATATAACAGAGCTTTTGTTGTATCGATCGGTACAGTTCTTCATTTAATTGCTCGTATGCTCAGCTGTTGGGTGTCAGCTTGATGCTTGGTGTCTTCAGTGAAAGCCTTTTTATTTTATTTATTTATTCATTTATTTTTTAAATTTGCCATCAAGGAGCTATGAAGGTTAAAGGTAAAACGGCGAAGTCTGTGTTTCAATCCGGATGTCTAAGGGCTCTAAATTCGTAGACCAGGCGCAGGCGCGGCGAATGGGGGGTGCGCCGCGCCAACGGGGTGTGTCCAGGCGTATGTTGCAATTTCGTGCCCGGTGCAGCCTGGCGCAAGTACTCCTCTGTCCCGCCTCGGTCCCGCCTTCGGCGCAAGTGGCACAAAGCAGTGTTTGGGTAAAACACAGCCAAGTCAAATCTTCACCAATCGAATGAGCTCCTCTCCTCACCTTTAATGTGTTGGAATATAGAAGCCTCTGTCCTATATCTGCATGATGCGTTAATGTTGCATTTTACTTTGCTGCTTCAGGCATGTTTTCTGCACGGCTTACGTCTATATTAAGCATTACAAATATGAGTTAGCTGGCTAGCTAGGGCATTCGCATATTATTACCATTAGCGAACTTGAATGGAATTTCAAAACAAAACTACGTCAGATCATTCAAACTTATGAAGTTGGAATGAAATACAACGGTTGCTCATTTATTTCCTCTTCCAGCATCATTGGGAAGAGATACGATGGATAGCGTGTTTCTATTATTTCACCCTGTTGCAGCTTAAAATTTTGGGATTAACATGCATGGACAATAATGCAAGATACATTACACATTTATTTTCAAAATGTGATCTTAACTCAGTACGAGAGATCATAGCAATCAGGCTGTATTCCTTTCCCCGACTAAAAACAATAAAACCTTAGTGACAATAATAGTAGCCAAGTATTAAGCTGCTTGCACACTGGACGCCAAACAAATTTTTCGCACGCAGTGTCTACATGTCCGAAAGTCGGACAGTTTTAATATATCTCTGTGTGCAACAGTCGGATGCTTTCAATATAATTCTGTGTCTGACGGTCGATTATTGTCAGGGGCGAATCCAGGATTTTGGAATGGGGGGGGGGGCGCAGTTACTGAAGGCCGACACAGTTGAAGGCCGGCCTCGAAGACGCGAAGCCACAGAGGGGTCTGGGGGATCTACCCCAGAAAATTTTGAATTCTAGATGCGCTTAGATGGGATTTCCACGCATCTGGGTGCCATATTTTACTGATCTATTTGATAATTTTTTCGAAGTAATTGACTATGTCAAACCTAAACCGTTAAGCAATTATTGGACTTCGAGATACCTCAGAATTCAGAAAAAAATCTTCTTTGTCTTTCTTTGTCCCCCTCCCCCAAAAATTGAACGAAAAACCTCTCAAAATGGTGTTATCGGACCCGAAATCATCCCATCAAAAGAAAAATCAACAATTGACAGAGATTAGTCTACTAAATCAATGGAAGTTACATGCCGATACCTTGCTACTCTATTAGGATCGAGGTATTAACTTTATCGATGAACAGATGAACAATGAAGTTCTGAAGTGCTAAATGATATTCCTGCACCTGCCTCCTGCATCAGCAGTTTATCAATCGAAAAAGATCTAATGCTCCAATAACGGTGAACAATGAAATGGAATATTTTATTTCTGCAGATTCAACAAAATTCTAACGATAAATTCAGTCTGACAGTGAGAAATTTGAGAACTCCACAAAATACTGAGTAATGTCAGTTAAGTGCATACTGGTACATAACATGTATAAGGATCAAAATCAGAATACAATAATATGTGAGATTCGTTCACGTGTCCAGAATTCATCAAACTTACTCAGTGAGGGGGTTTGCAAAAAGCATGCGTCTTGGATACTTCTGAGCATACTTGTCGATGATTTTAATATAGTCTTGCGGAATATCTCTGTGGACAAAAAGCAGCACCAGGGCGTTAAACCGTTCCTCCCCCATTGTGGAGAGATATGATGACTTTATGAACCGCAGAGCAGAGTTTGTACGCTCCACACTTGCGCTAGAGCCTGAGTAAGTCAGAACAATCCAGAGTATCACTGTCACATTTTGGTACAACTTTTCAATCCCTTCATCTGTTATCATTTGTAAAGTTTCCGAAAGGGTTTTTGGGAGGCCCGTTAAAGTCAACTGAGATCGTTTTCCTGCCATGATACATGCTGCAAAAATGAATGAAAGCGAAATCGAACCGCCGACACGCATGCACGTAATGCGTCGCTAGCTTGTCACTGAATTACTAATGAAAAACCTTGCGTATCATTTTGACCTTGGATCAAATCTGCGTTCTCTTATTAGTCAGTGGGTCGTCAGGCTTACGGGAAGGATTGCAACACATACAACGCACATGTTGGATTGCTGGTGTTCTTGTTCTCCTTTACAGCGTCTTGTCAGAGGATATAGCAGCAAAAAAAAAATTGTTGGTCATCGAAAAATAGGGGGGGGCGTGCGCCGGGTGCCCCCCCTCTGGATCCGCGCCTGATTGTTTTTAATTTCTTCAAATCTACTGACTCTCTTAGATATTAAACGTGAATGTTTTGATTAGAGGGCTCAGTTCTTCAAGATGAGTACCGAGAATTTCAATCAATGTTTCTGTTTAAGCTCTGCTCAATAAAGTGAGTCGACATTGGCGCGGTAAAATGCACAATGCCTCCGTTTCTGACAGCCAAAAAAAAAAAAAAGAGGACGGTTAAAACAGATTGGTAACGTAATAAAGAATATTAAGAAACATTTTATCAATAGAAAATCCAATGAACACTGCAATTTATTTGTTTACGGGTCGTCTTTTTTGGATGTTCTGTTTGCTGGTGATGATTTTTATCCCCCGCCGCGCAATTAGGGCGAAGCGGGGGATATAGCATTGGGCTTTGTCCGTACGGACACATAAAACTGAGGTGGTGGGGGATATTGCCATGTTAATGGCAGACACTTTTTATTCTTTATTTCATTATAAATCTGTTCTCATATCAATACTTTTACTTTTTGCTGGCTGCCGGACATGGAGTATTTTGCATTTCGCATCAGACAGTGTTCATCGTGCATGCGATAATTTATTCACACTGTCAATGGTCATAGAATTGATTTGCTCACTGACTTCAAGCACTATTTTATCTCTGCAGTGGAAATTTTGTGTGAACCTTTTCGATCCATCTGACTAATTTTCAAAAGAAAGACCGAAAAAAGACTGTTGTCTATCTTCAACGGAAGAAAACAGACAAATAAAAAGACCAAGAAAAGTCAATAGCTATCAATTTGCATTTTGTGAAGGTCGAACACAAACATGGACAAGTTTGCATGTCTCATAATTCCTGGAACAGTCGAAAAATTAGAACTTTTATAACTTTCGGACACAGAGCTATATTAAAACCCTGTTTGACTGACACAACTTTGCATTGACTTTGACTCTAATCATTCGTGTGAAAAATTTGTTTCGTGTCCAGTGGGCCAGCGGCTTTACTGAGCATAGAATGCAAGTATTATACACACTGCCCGACGCCGAGGCAGTTTGTGGTTGGCTGAGAAAGAATTGAAATCGTTAATTTGCTTCACTGATTCAGCTGCTTTGATAAAGCCAGGTCGAGTTTCCATTACGCGTGCCAACCGCCTTTCATCTGACATCAGGACAATCAATATAGATACTATAAGCAGGGCTCTCAAGTCTCAGGCATGGAGCGTGAGAGTCATGCATTTCAGTGAGTTCACACGCTCTCACGCCACACATGACATTTCTCATGCTGAGACGTGATAAAATCGCCACACATTAGTAACATAGACTGCATATAAAAGAGATAAAAGTAATCTATGAAAGGATGAGGTGAAGGCAGACTGCTCTGCTTGAATCAGCCCATCAGAAAATAGCATTTCTTGTTGCTTGGTGAAATAGCAGTGCCGCAATCACGTTCTCCACACGTGCCCGAATGCTGCTTTTGTGTGCATACGTCAAAGAAGAGCTGTACGTGGAAGCCCGAAATCAGGTCATCACTTCATCACTTAAATTTTTCTTTACAATGGCTGCTTATTAAAGTCGAGGAACTATGCAGGATATTTGCTTTATGGATAATTTTTTGCCTCAGTTTAACAGCTTTGGATGGTTATGGTTTGATGAATTGACTTGTAACCTGTTACAGGGAGAGTGAGGACTCTGCCCTCATTTGTAATGTATTTTGGATTAAATTAAACCCTGCTCCGATCCGGTGTCACAGGTGGTACCGCAACATCTCTTGTTTGTGACAGACAAAACGATTCTAATACACAAAATAATTATTTAATTTAGCCTTTATTATACTGGGGAGTCCCACTGAAAAAAAAAAGTACAGGTATGGCTAAATATTATCTTGTTCAAAATCTAACAACTACTGCAAGGGTAAATGTTAGCAAGTTGAAATCAAATTTCTAAGCTCATGTCAAATAGCAATCACGAATGCCGTAGCCGGCCAGCTAACCCATATTCGTAACGTTAGCTGTTAGCTGTGTTGTAAAATGCTTGATGTTGCAGAGTAAAAGGAAATATATGCGCAACATGTAGATATAAGATAGATACTTGAATATTGCAACGTTTAATTGCTCGTCTACTTGAGCTACCTCTTCTGACAACAAGATGCAATGGATAATGTAGTCAGCATTCATTCTGCAAATAGCCTACAATGCGAACAAAACGTCCGCGACCGATCCTGGTGTGCTATCTAGAGATAGAATATTGTAACTGCGTGCATAAATTTGCAGTTCCAGGTCCACTGGCGGACACATCTTTGCAAAGATACACCTTTATTCCTCGCGGACGTGCCAAATCCGGATAATCCGTAAATGATGAATTCAATTAATATTTTAATTTGAAACGAGTAACTAAGTTGCTAGTGTCAAAGTAACGAAGTGAAAGTATACTTTTTATCTTTTAAATGTTGTCGAGTAAAGGCTCCTGTAAAAAAAAAAAATCATAAGTAATGCACAAATCCTCAAAAAAATAAATAAATAAAAAAACTTAAGTGGTGTAACGAAGTACATGTGCTTAATAAATTCCTATGCACCCCCCAACCCCCCCACCCAAAGAAAATCTCACACGAGCCTGCATTCAAAACTTGAGAGCCCTGCTATAATTTATGTGCTGATTCAGAGAGGTAGACTAAACAGTGGTTGCTGTAATTATTTACTGTATTGAAATGTGCCTGACATTCTGTCTGGATACCTGCCTGTGAGGTTTCGGTGACGTGTGCGCACTGTGAGCCGGTCAGCCAAATTACTACTGTACAGTAAGTAAACCAGGTTGGAGCTGGAGAGCTTTCTGCGCAACTGCAGCGAAGACTTTATCTATGAAATTGTCACTGCGTCTTAATGAATTTGTGACACCTCCCCGTACTACGCCGCCACACCCATCTCGGCGCACTTTCGTCTACCAAAGGCTGCGCACGGTGTTGCACCTCACGAAATTACCACTGCGCGGGCAGCACCAGATGAAATTACCACTGCGTAGGCTGCATCAAGCTATGCCAGGCTGCGCCACCCTGCGCTGCGCCAAGAAATTAGAGCCCTAAGTATTTATTAATCCGTTCGGATTTACCTCTAAATTACTGAAGACATATTTGGTAACACCTGCGGGGCAGTTCTTTCATTTGCAGTTGACTTCAAATGAAGGTTGTTTTTCCACTTTAAAGAGCTGTTATATACTCATAAACTACCCAATGTGGCTCAATTTTAACATTTTTGCAAATAAGAGTGGTCCAAAATTCCTTGAGAGTAAAGTGAAAGACTGACCTTTAGGTATTGCAAGCACTTGTTGCAGTTGTTGCTGACGAAGGCTAATTAGATAATCATTTGAAAACTGTATTTTGTGAATTACAGTATATGAATATGTGAAACCATTTAAGGTTAAAATATGCAAAAGTAGATGAAATATGGCAGGGTAAAAATACCTTTTTCACAGTTTTCATTTAAAAGGCATCAGAAACTAAGGTTTCTGACCTATGGTGGCTGAGACTGAAACAGAGTCACCTTGTGTTTATTAAGACATAATGCAGTCACTGTGCTGTTGCAAGCTGACAATGCACCAAAATCTTCCTGATCAGCAGTAATGCTGTCTGCTAGTCGCAAAGCCATTCACGGACACTGCTGTTTTTTTTTCAGTGGTTTACCCTTAGCTGGAGCCCGTTACCTTAACAGTCTGCCTGTGGACCGCAGGAAATCATTATCAAGCAGCAGGAGCATCTCCAAGTGCAGGAACCACAGGAGGGCAAAATAATTGTTTTAAGACCATTATGCAGCAGTGCAGAGCAAAAAAAGAACACCAAAATTAGGGGAATGCAAATTCAAAACAAGTAGCATAAAACAATTATTTCAGGGTGACAATATAACTTGCACCATTTCTTTATTCTCTTCAAATGTGGAGCAACATCATGCAACTGTTTTGCCTGACAATATCAGCTTAGAAATCATTTTTTATGGTACACTGGCTTGTACAAGGGAGAACGGTGCATCTTTTACTGCCACTCCATACCCTGAATGGCTGTCTTTGCACTATGAGACTTTAGCCGATTGCTTGCGGTCACCCGCTAAAAGTGCAGAACACTTTGCAGCACTATCTACAACATACCACCAACTATGTGTCTTCAGCTAGCTGATCCAGTTTTCCCTCTACAGAATTAATGGCAGAGGCGAAGAGACTGAAGGGGAAGTTTGCAGAGGAGGCGAAGGGGAGAAAACAGGGACTAAGCAAGAGGTTGGACAAGAGTGTGTTTGGCTGTGTGGGCAAAGTCGTCAAATTGCAAGTTTTTGATCATAAGCTATGTAAATTGTAAATAAACCTCTGTCTAAAATCAGTACTGGTAACAATTGTTGGCTAGCTTGCCGCCCAAGTTTACATCAGTTTGTGCCATGGGAATCCAATTTTTGTCTGTTTAATTTATTGACTCAAGCTGTTCTGTATCTGTAAGCATATGCCTGCATTCATATATATTATAGCTTGACGTCAGCAGCTGTGCTATGTATTCATGGCACTTATATCGCACACAGAAACTGTAGGGGGAAAACTTTTCTCACATGCACAAAAAAAAAAGAAAGAAAAAGAAATGCAGTTCCTACTTAAAGGAGCTTTAACTCAGAGATTTCATACTCTATTTTCCATTAAATTTGTCAGCAGGAAGTATACTCAGCCAAAATAAAAACTTCACACTCGTTTGGAGGTTGATAAGTTGAACATACAAGAAATTTTAAATAATGATTTTATTTAATTCTGTACCCATTAAAGATGGTGTATCATAAAAATAATGTCCATAATGTAGCCAGTTCCACCGGAAATGCTACGAAAATGTCCAAGAGTAAAAATGGTCAGGTACAACTTCAATAAGAGTAGTGCGCAGGCGATTGGGTATGGTTTGGGCAGTCACACGACCTCTAAACAATTCATTCCTAGTGGACGTTGCAGTGACAAAGCGATTGGGCAAATGACGAAAGACAATTTGTCGGTCTTCTGCTTTTGACGTCACACGTGGGCTACTAGAACGAGGTCGGTCAGCTGTGGTGCCACAAGGTACATCAATGAGACAAAATCAATTTGCTGTCCTACTATCACTCAAAAATCGCCACAGGAGAAAAAAACAATTGAAAATTCCTTGGACATTGGCCTGTATGGCTGGCAAAATTATGAAAAAAAAAATTAACTGGACTCGAATTAGATTACAATTTATCTTTGTTGCAGGAAACACTGCATTTGTGGCCGTATTTATGCAGAACTTTAGCAACTGTAAATCTTTTTAGCAGTATTACAACTAAAAACTGCAGAAATAACACAAATTAAAGGGACATTGTGTAAAATTTTCAGTTGTTTATTGTCAAAAATCTAAGTCTGCATTCATACATACGTCATCATTGGTGTATTATGACCTCCGCTAATAATCAGACATATTCTTGTAAACGAAGAATTTTAGATTTGTTCGTACATTGGACTGGTAAGCTGGCAGGGAAGCGCCATGACGGTCGGCCATCTTGAAACTACAGCCGCCGAGAGGGGTCCAATAAGCCCTGCCAGCCAGCGCAGAGTGATTGAGACACCGGAGGAGATCAGCAAGAGAGGCTACCGCAGCAAGTTTGAAAATCTGCACTACAGCAGCGTAATGCAGGACCATGCATATGCAGCAGCAGCACAGGAGACGGAATCCTCATCGCCAGGATAGTGAAAAAGAGAATTAAAAAGGCAGCGCGACTGGCGCTTCAGAAAACGAGGGTCAACATCGGGCTAGCCTTCCCCAGGTGGAAGGAGCTAATGAAAGCAAAAGATTTTCCAAGGGACGCTGAAGTTGTCAGCTTTCTGATCGACAAGTAAGTCAACTTCAAATTCAGGTTGTGCGAACACTAAGGGGACCTTGTCTCTAAGCGCGTTCTCGTAAGCAGTGCAGCAGCTGCGGTTCTCTGCGTGTATCGCTGGTCAGAAGATTCCGTGCTGTCGGCTTACGTTATCACCAAATCGGTGAAGTGAGCAGGTGTGACGACACCATTGTTGTCAGTTATTGTATTTGATGAATGGATTTGTTATGTAGCGTCTCGACTGCTTCACCTGTCTTTTATGTAACGTTACATAATAAACCTTAAGGTAGCAAAGGCTGTTGTTGCTTAACTTAAGTTGGATAACGGGCGTGTATTCAGTGACTATTGAAGGTGACATCCTATAAGCGTGCATGTAGCGAACACATGCTTTGCTTTTTCGTATTAAATTGTTCAAGATGCACCTGAGCTGAGTCGTTTATTTCCATTACTTTGAATATCTTACATTGATTCACGGAACTATATTTTGCTGCTTCATGTATTACATACTTGCTAAGTAGCACTGATTGCATCCACTTTTAGCATGGTATAATTTCAGCCCAAAAAACTACACCGCTAATCATTTATTTTCCATTGCACGCTCATTCCTAATTATTAAAACAATAGCAGATGTGCATACTTGATGTTGTGACTTTTCAATAACTTTTAAGATGATGAACTAAGATGATAGAAAAGAAGTGTTGAGTGGGTTGGAAACACTGGATAGGATGAGATGTGAATGACACACTGTTAGTGAGGGGCATCAGTGTTCAGGAGTGATGCAGCGGAGATTCGCTATTGCGGCTGAACTCTGCCAGAGAAAACACGAGAGCTCCAGAAGAAACCGATGAGAATGAAACTAAGAGCGACTTTATGTATGTTTTATAACTGGGCTGCTGATCATGTGCGGACTTAGGAATTTGCTAATCCTGTATGAGGGGAAGGAAAATGATTCAGAATTGAAACTCCATTAATATCGATTGAAATCAGCACTTTTCCAGCTTACCTTGATGTTTGAGTACCCAGAGAAACATTCGGGTAGTGAAAACCTCAAGCGTGAATTTATTCAAGGAAATTTAGAGTTTATTTTCCAGTGCTGATAAACGTGGTAATAAACGGCAGTAGCTATGTTACGGATGACACGCCGGGTTGCAAGAGCATGCGCAGCATATGCATTCGCAATATTAAAATTAAATTCTACTGAATGGTGTGTGCGCCCTGCGAGTCAGCTGGGATGGGCTCCAGTTCCAGGTATTGAGAAAGGATGGAATCAATCAGCTTTGAGCAGTCGTACACTAAAAGTAATTTTGCTTGTCAGAATCTGTTTCCCTGTTAAATAAAACTAGTTCATCAACATTTTATATCCCTGTTAGCTATATACATTGTTTTTCCAAACTATATTTCAGCCGAGTGCTATGAATGCCTGTTCGGTGCGGAGCTGTTGCATGGGTTTTGCAGTGGACATAGCTACATTTCCAGAGAACATTGATGTCCGGTGGCTACCGTAGTTGCAACATGTTTGAAAAAGTGAGGCTCTCGGTTGCACTATTAGTTTGAATGTAATACATGATTTCAAGTCTGGATGGGAGTAATTCCTACACAATGTCCCTTTAAGGAAAAACAATTACAGTTGCATACGTATCATTGCTGATGTTATTGGATCGTGTGTACATTTCAATTTTAAAGATGAAATCTGATGTAAATCTGATGTAAAAGATGTAAATCAGCCTATTGGTTTGGACAGGAAATGGCCTTGATTAGCAAAGGCTAATAAGAAGGCTCTACATCAGTGACCTGTATCACGGTTTTTAATTTTAGGGAAAAAAATCATGGATTTAATGTATCAACTTTCTCTCAATTCAAAATTCTTTGCACACAACACATAGCCTTCTGTTTTCAGATATATTACAGATTTGTAGAGTGATGAAGTGAATCTGCGGAGGCCCTTCTGAATCCCTCAGAAAGGTCAGCTGTCCGCAGTCTAGGATTATTTTTGACAGCGGCCTCATTTATCAGTGGTAAGTGTTATCCATTAGAATATGTCCCCCAAAATCCCCCATCCTTTCACCTGTCTCATACTCGGATTCAATTATTTGACTTTCATAGAGCCCTTGTCCAGCATCTCAAGCGTTATTCCTCACAGTTAGAAGAGGGGGATTTATAATAACAGATGTTCCACCAAACTGTAATATAACTGCAGTGTAGTGGGGAATAGATTTGCTGTAATTGAATTATAGGATGCAAAGAATTACATCAAGAATCGGCTAATAAAAAAAAAGCCATACAGGAAAAAAAGAAGGCGATAATCTCCGTTGACAAACTGTACATCGATGGCATACTCTTCCGCGACAAAACAATAACCCCCTGGCTATTCTAATCCTACATCGACCTCCAATCCAGCACTTACCGTTTTTTTTTTTTTTTCACTCGATTTCTTTTCCTTTTTTTTTCTCACAATATGGTTTGCTGGCGCATATTGATGAATATGTACATTCACCCAGTCTCTCTCCAGTCTCGCAATGCACTTCACCTCAATGCCTTTTCTCTGTTTTCCTGGTAAAGTTTTACAGCCTATGGCCTTATTTTGTTTGTTTAGCTTTTTTGTTTTTTGTCTACTCTCTTTGCTCTTCCTTCTTCCTGTCCTCATTAGTCATAACTCTCTGACCCAACTGAATTCCTTGCAGCGTTTCGCTGTGAGGACCTATAACTATTCTTTTCTGATACACGCGAACATGTGCAGACACACTCATCCACAAACCCAAATATTCTACATATGCTATCTAGCCATTATATTTACATTCAAACACAATCAAATTAAAATACATACATGCACAACACTAAACATGTACAGAAATTTACAAACAACTCACTCACCACACACACAAGTTATAAACTCCCCTATATTATCACAATGAACTCAATTAAAGTTGTATCATGGAATATCCGTGGAATTGGTGCACAGGCAAAGAAAGTCAAGGTATTCAACCACTTAAATAGTCTACAACCAGATATATGCCTCCTACAAGAAACTCATACTTCAGAATCTGATAATAAGAAATTATTAACCCCACAGTTTAGCCAAATCTTTTCTTCCCATTTTAACTCAAGACAAAGAGGAGTAGCCATTTTAATACACAAAAAAGTCACATTTACTCATAATAGCACAATATCGGATCCAGATGGACGATTTATCATCATCAATATTTCGATACACAACTACCCAATCACTATTGCATCTGTCTATGGCCCAAACAATGACGACGCCTCATTCTTCAATTCATTTTTTACCTCCCTCTACAATATTTCCGATTCACCTATAATAATTGGTGGAGACTTCAACACAGTCATGAACCCATCATTAGATAGATCTAACAACCCAAATAGTACACGTACCTCCCAGTCCACCGAAACAATAAAGCAGTTCATGGGGGATTTTGGTCTTGGCGATGTTTGGCGGCTAAAACATCCAAATGATAAAGAATTTTCATTTTTCTCACCGGTACACAACTCCTATTCTCGTATTGACTTCTTTCTAACTAGTAACTCACTCATGTCCAAAATATCAGAAGCACTAATACATTCCATTAGCATCAGTGACCATGCTCCTGTCTCATTTGCCATGTGCAATAGCCACGCTCGCAAACCGTCAAGCAGATGGCGCTTTAATTTATCACTTCTAAAAGATCCCGACTTTAATAAGTATGTTGAAAGAGAGTGGGCATCCTTTCTTGAATTAAATGACTCACCAGAAACGGCACCATCACTTCTTTGGGAAACGGGGAAAGCAGTTTTGAGAGGGAAAATCATTTCATACTCCACACACAAAAAGAAAAAAGACAATGAAGAGGAAAAATTTTTAGAAAAAAAGATTAAAGAGCTAGAAAACATCAACGCACTACATCCCACGACACAAACCCAATCTGAATTGCAGAAATATAAATTACAATTAAATGAACACACCAATAGAAAAGCTCTATTTCTCTTACAAAGACTCAGACATGAACACTTTGAATTCAGTAATAAATCTGGTAAATATCTGGCTAACCAAATCAACCGAAACAAAGAAAAATCAACAATCCCATCACTCATGAACTCAGCGGGGAAGCTGGTACACACACCTGAAGAAATAAATAAAACATTTCAAGATTTTTACATGAACCTCTACTCTTCCTCACATCAACCTAGCCGAAGAGACATCAACACTTTTTTAAGCAATATTAATTTGCCTCAGCTCAATAAAGACCAAGCAAATGCTCTGGACAAACCATTCACAATAACAGAATTCTATAATGCTCTTAAACTCATGCCCAACAATAAAGCCCCTGGTCCTGACGGCTTCCCTGTTGAGTTCTATAAACACTTCTGGAACATCTTTGCACCAATTTTCAACAGATTAACAGCAGAAATCAAAAAGCAATCCAAACTTCCCTCCGACATGAACACTGCCTCTATTTCACTTCTACTGAAACCTAATAAAGACCCTACCTCTCCTGCAAGCTATCGTCCTCTATCTCTCATCAACACAGACACAAAAATTATAAGCAAAGCATTGGCATCACGAATAGAAACAGTTATTCAATCTATCATTCACTCGGACCAGACCGGATTTATCAAAGGAAGACATTCATGTAACAATCTACGCCGATTATTCAATTTAATCCAGTATACTTCTCATACAGATGCTCCAACAATCATACTTTCACTTGATGCTGAAAAAGCATTTGACAGGGTAAACTGGGAATTTTTATTTGCGGCACTTAAAAAATTTGGCTTTGGGGAATCTTTTATTCACTGGGTGAGGATTCTTTACACAACGCCAATGGCCACAATCACTACGAATGGAATCATTTCACAGCGTTTCACTTTGCACAGGGGCACTCGGCAAGGATGCCCGCTCTCTCCTTCATTATTTGCCATCTTTATCGAACCACTAGCAGCAGCTATACGTCAGAAATCAAACATTACAGGTATCGAAACACAAAATATTCACCATAAGATTAGCCTTTATGCCGACGACATACTCTTATATTTAAGGAACCCATTAACCTCCCTGTCTGAAACCATTCAACTCATTAACACTTTTTCAACACTTTCAGACTATTCCATTAACTGGTCCAAATCCACGATTCTCCCTCTCTCTCCTAACAGTTGGGATGTGGCAGCCCAATCTCCACCTTTCTCCCTGCGCACTGCTAACATCACATACTTAGGAATCAACATTTCCCCCAGGCTATCAGAGTTGGTAAATCTTAACTTCAACCCTCTCCTTAAAACAATAGAAGACGACCTTAAACGCTGGATGAATTTACCATTATCACTTATAGGTAGAATTGCAGTAATAAAAATGACTATCCTTCCTAAAATAAACTATCTCTTCTCAATGATCCCAATCAAACCCCCTCCTTCTTGGTTCAAATCTCTCGACTCTCTCATTTCAAAATTTTACTGGAAAAATAAGCCACCTAGAATTAGATTGTGTACTCTACAGAAACCCAAAAACTTAGGAGGACTGCAGGCTCCAAACTTTTTCCATTATTTCACTGCCCACCAACTTCAGTATATTTATAAATGGATTAACCCAAAAGAATCTGACACCTCTTGGACAGACATCGAACAAACATTCTGCAAAGAAATCAGCATCTCAGACCTTCCATTCCTGAGCCCCATCATCAAACGCCATCCCTGTTTTAAAAATCCTACCATAGCTACGGCTCTGACTGCTTGGTGGAAATTTCACCAAATGACTAACATCACAACTTCTCCCTCCATACGCACTCCCATCTGGAACAATCCTGACTTCCTAATGAACAGGAAACCACTCAACTTCTCCTCATGGATCTCCAGAGGTATCACGCACCTCGAGCACATTCTCCATAACAATACTTGGGCCACATTTTCTCATTTGGTCCAGAAGTTTGGCATCGAGAACAACCAGTTTTTAGAGTTTCATCAAATGCAATCTGCTATAAAGTCAAAAATCAACATTAAATCCTCCAACTTGGAACTTGCTCCATTGACCTCAGACTTGATCAATATCACCTCTAGGAAGAAATTGCTATCAAAAATATATAAAATAATTTCCAAATCTGACCAAACAGTTTCAGTCCCATTTACAAAATGGGAACAAGACCTCCAGATCACCCCCAGTGCCGACTTCTGGACCAAAGTATGCAATAAAATCTTCTCTATGTCCACCAACACAAACATACAGCTCATACAATACAAGATCATTCATAGAGCGCACTACACGGGTGAGAGGATGTGCAGAATGGGGTTCACTGACACTGAAATATGTTTGCATTGCACACAGAACACCGTAGATAACTACCTTCATGCCACATGGGACTGCACACCAATAAAACATTTCTGGAAAGATATCACAGATCACCTCTCACTTCTTTTGAGCTGCCATATCCCACTATCACCCACGCTCTGTCTACTTGGAGACATATCAGACATCAACCTGAACACCACATCCAGCAGAATACTCTCCGTTGCCCTAACCATCGCCAAGAAAACTATCCTCATGAACTGGAAATCAAGAAAAAAAATCAACATCGCACTTTGGAATAACCTGCTGACAGAATACATATCAATGGAAAAATTATCTGCCGCCCTTAGAAAACAACCTACTGAACCTGACATCTGGAATTCAATTTTACATAATATTAATTCTTGAGGTCTTGAACATTCACGCCCACTGGCTCTTTCTGCCTGTGTACCAATCAAGATGCCCACACACATAAACCATTACGCACTCTTACGCACACACACACGCGCACACACACTTGCGCACACATACGCGCACACACACACACACACACACACACACACTTTACATACTCCACAATAAATAAACACACCATATCAAGTTCTTCTTTGTTTTTCCCTTCTTTTCTTTCGTTGAATCTACAGTTTCTTTCAATATTTTTCATGTGGCTGTTTGAATTGTATTGATGATGATGATGATGATCATTATTATTGTTATTGCTGCTGTTATTTCATTGTATTGTTATTTTTCCCACCTCTTCCTTTGTTTCCCTTTTCTTTTTTTATTTGACCTGCTTTTTTTTTTTTTTTTTTTTTTCTTTTTTTTAAATTTATAAATAAGTAAAGCTGACCTCCCCTGTAGGGACTCTGCTCCCTCCATCTCACCTCCCCAGTTATCTTCTGCTCTTTTCCCCTCCGCCTCCATCTCTCCATTCATCGCCATTATCCTCACAACTCTTCTATATTACATGTCTTTGATTCTCATTTTGTTTCTTTTACCTTATTTATTGTATTTGCCATCTATTTATTTATTTATTTATATAAGTACACAACAAGAGCACATTTACCACACACACACACACACACACACACATACACGCACACGCACGCACACACTCACACGCACACACACGCCATGCTTTAACCCCTCCCTCGGACCCCCACCCTCTGCCTAACCCCTGATCCCCCACAGCAGTGTCAGGCAGCAGTGCTGGGCTACAGTATATCAGCCTCTTCCCTGGAGTCAGCTGGTGGCATCAATGGCTGGATATCAGTCCTGCTCACCGCAGAGCAGCTGAAGTACTGCAGAATATGGGAATAAGGCCCCTCCTGAGGGTGGTGCTGCTGCCCATCACAGTCTGGCATAATGGTTGAGCCCGAGTGGTGCACCTAAACCCTGACAGGGAAGAAACACCCAGAGAGGGCGAGAGGCGAGATTCTGGCCGCGCTGTGGTGGTAGAGAGAACCATCCACTCACTGCAACACCCCCCCCCCCCCCCCCCACTGCAACACCCCCCCCCCCCCGACCCACTCACTGCAACAACCCCCCCCCCCCCCAACTCACTGCAACAACCCCCCCCCCCCCCCACCCACCTTTGATACAGCCTCCCCCTCCCTTTGATACACTCACTCTTTCGCACACACGCGCTCACACACAAACACGCTCACACGCGTGCACACACACAAACACACTCATTCGTACACACACACACACACACACACACACACACACACCTCTAATACCATGACTTTCTTTTTTTTTCTTCTCTCTCTTCACTAAAAATAATTTTTCAGTTTTTTTTGTTATTTTCTGTTTTTTTTTGTTTTTGAATCATTATCACTTTTCTTTGTTTATTTGTAAATTTATTTTCTCCCCCCCCCAGCCCTAGTCATCTACCTCCTTATTTACCCACCTACCAAAAGACCCTTTAAGAATAAGAATAAGAATAAGGGGAGCAGAAGGGAATTCTTGTTTCTTTTTTTTTGCTTTTTTTGTGCTTTTTTCTTTTTTTAATTCATTTTACCCTTTGTCTTTCATGATCATCTCCATTTCTCATGGTATCATTCCATTACTATCTGCAATTATCTTCACCTTTCACCATATCAATGCCTGTTTATGTGTTGTTCTTGACTTAATGCTGTTAAAATGTCTTTTTTATTTATGTTTTTTTTTCTCTCTCTCTCTCATCACTGCCTTCACATCCATACGTGTATGCACGGCACACACACACATACAGACCTACTCTTTTTTTTCTCTCTTTTTTTTCTATTTCTTTTCAGCATCATGTTCATTAGTTACCCTGATGCCGCATCCCTTTTGTGTCCAGTTTGTGCTTAATTATGTATCTGTTATGTCCACTTAGTGTGTAATTGGTTGTTTGTATGTTATTCTGTTTACTTTTTAAGGCTGGCTGTTTTGTATGTTTTCTGCTTGTTTCTTTTTGTAATAAAAAAAAAAAAAAAAAAAAAAAAAAAGAATCGGCTAATAAGTGACGATCATATCATTTATCACTTATTCCCAGTTGGAGTTCAGCCACTGTGAGAAAACCATATCTCAGCACTCTTTCAAATCAGAAAACCAAGAGACCACAACCGTGTCATTAATTCCAAATTGTATTAACTATAATTAATTGGCAAGCTCATTTAAGAGGCAGGAACTCAGTGTTTAGCAGATGTGCTGTGCGAGAGAACCTTGCCTCTGGGGTTAATTGGGATTATTATCATCAATACGCATGGTTACCGTCACAGAATGCAGTTGATGGTGGATCGGTGGTTCGGCTTGATGTCTGGAAAGAACTTCATTAGAAAGCCATGGGGTCCAAGCAGGAAGACTCACCATTTTCTTTTTTGGTCCAAGGGCTGTCCTGTGCCCTGTTTTGAGTAATTGCAGCTTTGTCTAAATCT
The DNA here is from genome assembly GCA_029721435.1 of Gymnothorax reevesii. Lineage (NCBI taxonomy): Eukaryota > Metazoa > Chordata > Actinopteri > Anguilliformes > Muraenidae > Gymnothorax > Gymnothorax reevesii. The sequence continues at coordinate 34,884,434 of CM056590.1, forward strand.
TAGAGGGTTACTCACTGCATGTTTCAAGCAAAGCTGGCTGGCAAGAAACAACCTTATTAGGCTGGTCATTTATCATGACCATCATTGGTAAATTGTAAAAACTGAAGTTTATTGTTATTGTACAGTTACCAAACAATGAAATGATAATTAGTGTTTACTAATAATTAGTAATGCAGCAATTAATGTTATTTTGTCATTATTTTGCAAAAATGTTAAATTTTACTTCACCCCTTTGCGCAGAATACAGATAATGCCAATTTTATAACTCAGTATCTGGTCACATTGACTCTGGAAAATTATTTCAATGAAGCATGACAAATGGTATTTCAATTGCAGAATTATATCGGAATTTACGGACGCCTGCGTCTACATCTGAGCAAAGGGGTTAATAAAGAACATATTTATGATAAGAAAGAACATATTTATGATAAGAGATAAGAAAAAAATATAGCATTTGTAATAATTAAGAAACAATGGTAATTACAATTTCATTGTTTGTTAACTTTAAATCATTATTAAATATAGTTTAATGAATTATGATTTTTCCACTTATTCAGCTCAAAAACTTTAGTTTTCGCTGGTTTTATTTAATTGCATTTGATAAGGCATTACCTTCTTGTCCAAAAAGCCCCAAATCCTGATTCCTGCATCAACTCTGTGGCACATCCCTCGACATCATCACCCAGGATTAATGTGGAACACAGAGAGAGATGCCTTTACCTCATTCCCCTTCCCCAAAGTCAGAGCAGACTAATGCAAACATAGCAACGGTGACAAAAAGTGCTGAACGAGCAAAATAATTTGAGCCACACAACTACAGGACAGAAAAGTATTGCGAGTGGGGGGTGGGGGGTAGTGGTGGGATGAGGGAAAGAGGTTGGGGAAGCAGAGGCATAAAGGTACCGCAGTCATGCCATTCTCTCCTCTCTTTCCAGGTCAGGGGATTAATGCCTTCCATGAGCAGAGGAAGACTATTTGCAATATTAATGAAAGAGTATAAAGTCAATGCGTGAAACTCTTTATAAATCTGTGGAACACTAGCGGTGCAGCTTTCCAGGAATTTGTACAAAGCCGAGGAACAGAGCTGCAGCTACAGTTCTATGCAGGACACAGACAAAAACCCTAACATTAGATAATTTCTTAGCAGTGCTTCAAGAGTCCTGTAAGAAACATACGCTCCATGTCTAGTTAAATGACTCAAGAGTTGCACATGCTGCCATGATACAATGACATGTAATCTGCTGTGCTCACATTAAGCAATCAGCTGGGGGCTTTTCCCACACATTTTTGGAGGGATATGAGTCCCATCTAGACTCTTTACTTTTATAAACGTCCAGAAGACCATAGGCGAATGTTTCAAATGATTGAAGATGTCTCCATGACTACAACTGAGAAGAATGGCAGAGTTATGGTATTTAACAGGTTTTGAGGTTCTAACAAAATTCACCTATTTGCTCTCAAACACTCACCCACAGGAACAAGACATTTCATGCCTGTGCTTTGGTGGGTGACTTATTTAGCAACTTTCCCTTTAAATGAAACAATGAATAAGACCACTGATATTAGCAAAATAGCTGTCCAAGCAAGCTGGGATGAGAAAAAAATACAGGCTAGCAAGCTGGCTTAACCTAGGCCACAGAAAGTGAACTTCGGAAGTAGGCAGTCATTGATCAAGCGATGTGATCCAGCAGCTTTCAGTTAGCCAGTTTTTTTTCTTCTGCTGTTTATATTGAATAAAGTCTGGCTCTGACTATAAAATATGCAAAAACAGAGCTGTGTGTGTGCCTCCCTAGTTAGCAAACCAAATTTCAACATTTGCTACTCTCTTTGAAAATATTTTTTAACATAATAATTACAGTGGTCCAGTCCTCGGTGTCCTCATAGCTGGCTACGGCCATGATTGAGGTCAGCTTGATAGCCAGGAGCATTAACAATCTAAACCCATTTAAGCTCCTCTCTCATGCTGTTCAATGTGTTTGTCAATTTTGAGCTCGGAGTGTTTCACTGACCTCCCAAGACAGGCAGCCAAGGTTGGTTCCCACTGGGATGAGATTGACAGCAGCTTCCTGTTTTTTCCCCAAGGAGTAATATAATATTGCAAATGAATTCACTGTCATGTTCTCACCTTTGGCATTGAAAAAATGAAAAGGAATCTGACCAAACTTGGATCATACTGGTGATTATCATGGCATTCTGTCTTTGGTGGAGAATAACTACTATGTGACTGTCTTCAAACTATTTTTTTTTTTTAGCCTAGCAACACCAAGACCTGACACCCAGAATGTTCCATCAGTGGATTTTATGTAAGCTTGTGGCTGTCACTTGCACCTGCCACTACTTCATAACTCGGAGACAATCCACAGCAGATCAGTTTGGTCCAGAGATGAAGGCATCTCAGGTCTCACACATCAAACACCTGTCCTGAAATTTCTTTCATTTGGGACACAGCTGGCCTCTCAGCTGCCAAAATGGCAAAGCCAATGTATCATGAGAAACAGACATAGTTAAAATTGGTACATTCGAAAGCAGAAGCGCGTTACATAAAGCCTAACCTTCCGGCAAAGTGTTCACAAAATGTGTCCGGTCCAGCCCCAAAAAGCTGCCCACCCCATCAACAATTAGTCTGATGCAGTTTAATTGTGAGCGCTTGAGATGTATGGCTGTGGGCATGAAGCATGCAATTGAGTTTTCATGTGAGAGATCCTGTCGACTGTAATGGACTGACTGAGGCATGAGGCTCAGCGAGAACCACTGTCCATATGTTCATAGTAAATGAAATATTGCATTAGCATTTTGCAGAATGGAATAAACAAACATGACTCAAAATCCCCAAAGGACTAAAGAAAGGGAATGTGCACAGGTGAAACTGGCGAATAGTGTGCACTCTTCCGAGTGTGATTTCCTTCCTGGATAAAGAATGAAACAGCTTGGGCCGATTATTGTCCGTGCACATGGTTATCAGATATGAACTGCCTGTCTGTCTGCGATTCCCTGGCGCAGGGCCAGTCTTCACATTTTCACCTCCATCACTTTATCAGCGGCTTCAACAGATGCTCTGGGGCTCTGCTTCCTCAGGCACCATATACTCCTCATTCCGGCAAATCCTATCGCTTTATATCATGTGGCGTGTATTCACAGGAGTCTTGCAGTTCTTTTTTGTCGGATGAAGTTGCGGCTAATGACCGTAGCTGATGGACTGTGGTTAGCGGTGAACTCGGTGAGCCAGGTTTATCATCCTGTCATTTTTATTGGTGATGTTCAATATAGTCACAATGTGGTTGCAGTCTGTATACTTGTAGATCGAAAAGAATTTAACTAGTTTAAGGATGATTAATAATCACAATTTTCAGTTAATCATGATATTTGAGAACCTGACACGCTGCTATAAACTGGCACCTTTTTTGCCAGTCATTTCAACCGTAATTTTACAATCAGTTTATAACAGAGGTTCCAAGTATGTTACCTGTAAATCACTGTTAAATGCAAGCTGGACTCTACTTACAGTTCTAATAACAAGGAGACAATGGATTAATTTAACTGTTAAATTCCGTCACTTTACAACAGTGCAGAATTATAAAAAAAAGGCCCTTTATGTCTCATGCAGCTTGCATATTCCACTTTGGAATAATACATGGATTATTCAAAAATAAAAGGAAAAAATTAAGTCATTATTTAATTAAATAATAAAAACAAGTGGTGCTAGGCGCAACAAACCCCGGACCTCACACATACTTTGACCTACTTTTCCTAAATTCAATAGGCATCTATTCTGGGTCAGTGGCAATCCCTATCCTGAATTTGGAATGAATCTTGCCATTAGTTCTGCTGCTAAAGTTTTCACAAACAAACACACAAACAACCAAACCATAAACAATACCCCTTGCCCTCCCCCTTCGGGCGGGGCGGGGTAATAAAAAACAAAAAAATATGGTAAAAAAACATGGAATATATTTCTTGCCAAGAGATCCTGACATTGATTCTGAAAAAAAGGAGACTCTTCAAAAGGGTGTCTGAGCAAGTTTGTTCTGCTATATGAGCAAATTTGATAATGACACTTTTCGCATTATCCTCTTCCAAAGTCAATTATAAATGCTGGGAACTGAAAAATGCAGTAATTCAATTGTCTGATAGCTCTATTGTTGAATTGCATTAAACATTACCTCTTGCCTTGTGAATACAAAACTGCTTTACTAAAGGAGAAGCAGAACTTCATAAATAAGTAGAGAAAGTGGAATTATTCTCTAGCAGTGGGTGAATGTTTGCTGTACATATGTTTAATATATTTAATGGAATTAGACATATTCAATTGAATTTGACTGCAACCCCACCTTTCTCTACTTTCTTGACTGGGTAACACTTTACAGTAAGGGTGCTCACTGTGTTTTATTAACATAAGCTAATGCGGTAAGAAGCATTAACTATCTGTTAATTAACAGTAAACTAATGGGTCTACTTATCATTCACTAATGGTGTTCATGTGAACTAAGATATTAACTTATACATTATTGAATAGTTTGAGAGTTTGAGGTGTTATCTAAGGGATGTTTACAACTTCATAATAAGAATGTCAGAGCATTAATAAATGGTAAGTTAAGGTAGCCTAATGCTTATTTAGCCTTCTGATGCATTAGTTAATTATTAATTAATTGGTAGTTCATGCTAATTCCCGCATTGACTAATGAACCCTTATTGCAAAGTGTTACCCTGAACTGAAATTGGTGTGCAGTGGAATGACATGGGCATCCAACAAAGGGCCTGGACAGGTGCAGGTTTATTGGAAAGGCATGGCTGGTACTCAAACATGAAGAGCTGAACCGAGAGATTGTGCCATTTAAAGCAATGAGTAGTTAGAAGTGAGGTCATTCGAAGGTGTGGGTTAATAGTTGTGTAACACGTACTGTTGGACACCACTTGTGAGCAGTGAACACCCACAAAAAGATAAGAGCTTGAGTGAGAGGAGCACTTATAAAATAGCAACTTTGCACATCATCACTGTTTGTTTGCATGAACAGCAGTACTTTGTCTCCAAATTTTTATAACAAAATTTCTACCATCAGCTTCTGGAAACGAAAAGAAGAAAATGGCACTGAGAAACAGCAGCTGCATTATGTGATGTTGTTCACATTTAAATTCCATGGACTTAAAGGGGAGGATCGACATTTGGTGAATATTATCCAAATTGACTAACAAAACAGGACCATATAATGAACTCTTTTATGGCACCTCATGTTCACTTCAAGCTAATTTCTATTTTTGTGGGAAGCAACAAACCTTAGCCATGGGCTACATTAGAAGACAAACAAAAGCAATACTTCACAGCTGGAATATTGATTTACCTCCTGTGTTTTTCTTTGCTTTGAGGATCTTTTGCTTTTGAATATTGTAGGCAGGGATGGTCAGTATGAATCAGAGTAAATCATAACAGGTGCAGGAGTTTTTTGATAGCAGAGATTAACCGAGACTTCACTTATCCATCAACTCACAGTGCGGAACTTGAAAGACCTTTGACAGTTAATTCTTTTGACCACCCACTTTTTTTCTCAGAAAAATAAAAAACGAGAGGCAGTTCCACAAATATGCGTGGCAATATCCATTGAAATGAAAAGTGAGTTGCATATTCTGAGGAAAACAAACCCTTTAAATTCACAGACCTGTTGCTTTTACGACCCCTGCTTGGAAAAAGAAATTGGGACTGCATGGAAAATGCACATAGAAAACAAAATTATTTATTTACTTTTACTCATATTTTTTTGCAGACAGCATGAATATTAGCATGAAGATATTTAATGTTATCACATAACTGCAATATGCCCAGCTTGTGACATATTTTTGATATTACCCTTGGGTAAAATCACTTTTGCAAACATTTCATTGGCTGAGCACATAGGGGAAACAAATTATTTTGCATTACGTCACGCTGTTCATGCTTAGCCATTGCAAAATTGAATATGGAGTGTAATCTTGGTTGAATCGGTATGGCTCAGCACTGAAGCAAGCTAGTTAAGTGCCACTCACATAACTACGTTCATGCTACTAAGCTAGGTAGCATGCACGCAATACTTTGTCAAAGCCATTATGTACCATTAGTTTGTTAGCTGGCGAGCTAACATTAGTTAGCTACTCAGTTGACTGAATTTACAAACCGTTGCTCGTTCAGCTGTGAATGTATATGGCTCAGAGACTAAGCAGACCACAGGGTAAACATACAATGCACGTAAATGGAAATTACATTTGCTTTCCATTAAATTTTGCAATTCAGTTATGTAAAAAACAGAATCTTATACCCTTGGTCGTGTCATGACAAAGTTATCAAATTAAATGAGTAAATTTTGGGTTTGTTGCTCGCAACTCAAAATTTACTCAACTCATTTTGTAACTTTCATATGACTTGCCCACTCATATAAGATCCTCTATTTCTGTCCGGTCAATTTCCTTTTCTTTGCAAATATACTTTCATTCCTGCCGGTTAGGCTTGCAAAGCATTCCAAAAAAGTTAAGATGGGGCAAATTAGGACTTAGTAATCAGGTAAAAAAAAAGCATCCTAATCGTTAAAATCCTGAATAAGTAAAGATGGGCTGACGATCACCACTTTCCCCATTAGTGCATGAGAAAATTTAATCAAAGGCTTAATATTCTTTAAATAGAAATGGGAAGGGATTTGGATATTTTGCTCTCCATGGTGAATTGAAATATTCAAGGAATCTGAAAGAATTTCTGTGCGTAAAGTGCAAGGGCTCAAGCCTAAGCTGAGTACTTCTGATCGCTGATCACCGAGACGGCACTGCATCAAGAACAGTCATTCATCTATAAAATGTGACCACATGGGCTTAGGATTACTTTGCCGAACCTTTGCCAAGTACTACAATATGTAGCTACATCCACAAATGCCGTTTGGAACTTTCCTGCATAAAAAAGCAAGCCTCATGTTAGCAGAGTTCAGAAGCATTGTTGACTTCTCTGGGCTCTGAGGCATTTGTGATGGACCATCAAATAGTGGAAATTTGTATTGTGGTCAGATTAGTCAATATTTTGGCTTTTTTTTGGCCTTGTGCTTTGTGCTCTGGAAAAAAGAGGAAAAAGACCATTCAGCTTTTCCAGCAACAAGTCCAAAAGCCGTGGTCTGTCACAGTATGGAGTTATGGCAGTGTCTTTGGAAAAGGTAACTTGCACTTTGGTTAGGTCACCATTAATACTTAAAAGTACACCAAGACTTTGAAGCGACATCTGTTATCTTCAAGACAACATCTGTTCCAGGTATGTCCTTGCATAATTAATTAATAACATGCAAAATTGCATTCTGCATGCATTAAAAAGCCTTGGATGCATAAGAGGAGGGTGCGGCTACTGGACTGGCCTGCCTGCAGTCTCTAGTCATCCCCAACAGAGTATGTGTGGTGCATTTTTGAAACATAAAATACAACAAATACAACAAATACTCCATAACTTGCGCACCATAAGACTTGTCTTCGGGATGAATGGGACAGAATTACTCCAAAAATACCTCATCACTGGGTGTCTTAACGCCCATATTGTTCATTAAGAGTCCAGAAAGGCAATGGCAACATTACAAAGTGGTGAATAATTCACAGTCATAACCTTTCGAAATATGTTGCAAGGATTAAAATCCAAATGTGTTCATTTTGAAAAATCAGTGTAATTCATGTGGTAAAATATCTCGTACTGAGCTACTGCATTTTTTCAATGTCAGACAGGTCAAAGATAATAACAAATTACTGTTTTCATTTTAAAGGTTTAATTTTATTCTAATATACTGTCCCATTTTTTTTTGCCCGAATTGGGGTTCTAATAAACAAAAATCATGATAAAAAAAAAATGTACCCAAAATGCTTGTAAAACACTTTGAACTAAAGACAGATGAGCCTTAAAATGCATAATTAAGACATACAATGCAAAGCAAATGCTAAAGTTTAAATTAAGGGTATTCATATCTGCAAATAGCAGACCATGCAGAAATTGCATCCTTTTAAATTTAGGCCATTATCTTACTTGTCCTCTGAAGTGCAGGAAAGGATAATGGAGACATTTGCATAAAAGGCCTCTTCGCAGAGCATATTAATTTAATATTATTCAACTTGATGTATACTCGTAAACAAAATGCTGAGATTTGTTACAGTTTCGGGCCTGATTTCTGAGAGTTCTGCTTCTGTACATGGCGAAAGAAAGCTCACCGTGAAACCTCACTTTTACTCATTGTAAAACCATTCCTGTATTTCTGAATTGAATACCTAAAATTCCTACTTTTTCATTAGCCTCAGAGTGTTTAAGTAAGGACTCAGGATGATTGTCTTAGGTACCACGCAAGCCCGAACCGATTTCTGTGATGTTGACAGACAAAACCTCTGGTGGTTCATTCACAGTTGAAAGTCACACCTTTTCAAGGTGCGAAACGCAAAGTCAGAGGTCACCTTTATCTAGGCTCCAGTGGGAAACTGCAAGCTCACACCTGCACATTAATTAGGGGAATGACACAGACAAAAGGGTAGTCAGAGAGGACACCAAATGGATTGTCGGCTGACCAAGGACGTAAAACGGCCCAGAGCGGGCCTAGAGTCGCAAGTGGTTTTAGGGAACTTCACCCCCTCAGTTGTATTTTTTGACCCCTCTGTTTAAAATCCATATATCTATCAAAAAATTGCCAGAAAACAACTAAATTATTGACCGGCATACATGATGTGACTATCGCTTTGCTGTTGTTTCAAAAAAATGGACAGTGTTATTTGTTGTGTGTAGGGGGTACGTGCAACATGACAAAAAAAAAACCCAAGCTTGCGTATTCACTCATATTTCGACAAATGTTTATGTTAACGTGTCACTTGTGCACTACCCGGCTTGTTTGCACAGCCATAAAATGTAGAGCAGAAATAAGGATTAAGTTGACAACATGGCTTTGTAAGAAGAAAAGAAAAAAAAATATGGTTGGGACTTTAGCTAAGGCCAGTTGCTCATGCTGCTGTAATAATATTGTAAAGGCTGGGCTAGTTCCACGAGCCACAAAAGATGTTACTCCGTCGGCAGCCATCCTTACGAGAATAAGCAAGCTCAGTATGGCTTGCTGATTTGCACGGAGAATCGTTCATTGATTCAAAAAATATTTTGAGCTCGGCTAGTGCTATGTTCCTATGTGAACGCTCTGATTAATACATGTATTCTTCAATTTAGAAAGGATCGCCACAAGCTGTTGTTATTTAGCCTCACGGAGCCTATTTTCTGGTGGAATCAAAGAATTTTATTTCATGAGAAAAAAAATGCTCCCTCACAATTTTTTACTTTGTCTTGGTGCTGGGCCACTCATTGTGGCACAACTGAGCACTTTGTTATTTAAAGAATTAAATCTTTAGTAAAAAAAAGAAAGAGATGGTGCAATCACCATCAATAATTCCAAAAATAAACAGATTATGATTTGCAGGAATGCACAGAGTCTGGCGGTACCATGATTCGAGGATATACCGGATCTGAAGCAGGGGTTGTTGGAGGGCAGACTGCTGTGTGAGTTTTATAGCAAATGTCTGGTGGGTTTGGCCAACCGCAGAAGCTGCTGTACCTGCCTCTCAGCACAGAGAGGGACTGTTTTATCACAGCAGCTGTCTGACAGGGAGAGAGCAGACCAGCCAGCACTGGAAATTATATCATTCCCTTCCTGCTGAGTGGACCCAGGATGCAGTGCAACTTAGTTGGAATTCATCTAGTAATTGTTCAAACCTGACTGCCTCTCTCTCTCTGTTTTGCGCTCTTACTCTCTTTACGTATTGAAATTTTGTTTTCAAAAGATTTTGACATTCAGAAGTTTCATTTGAAACCATTATTCAACACATTGTACACAGTGGAAACAATTCTGCTGTGTCCAGACTCCTCTTCACTGATTCTTCATGAATTTTAAGCATCACAGCCTTCATCAGCAAACCAAATAGAAAGAGCAACCATCTCAAACAATTAATATGTCCTCATGGTTTATTCTGTAGATTAATGGTTTATTATGGAGCTACTGCTGCTTAAGCAATAGAAACGCTCCAATTGTAGTTCATTTCGAGAAATGGGAGGTCTTAGTGTTTTTGTTTTAAAAATGTAATGATTAATTCCACTACAACCAAACTCATGTCTGTGGCAGCCATGGGAAATAGGAACTTCTCGGAACTTATTTCAGAAGGAACCACGGACAATGAGAGCAGAGTTAGCTGCGAGGATGGGAAGGAGAGGTTCTGGTTCTGTTTCTCGGTCTTTGCGAGAAGGTACAGACTGCTCTGCTGACTGTAGTGGAAAGCTCATTCCACTGCTAGAAGGCTCAGGGAAGATGAAAGATGTAACTTGGAGGAGCAAGAAATTGGTGACCAATGGAGGCACAGGGGAGGGCCGTGGTAGTAGTTTAGAAACCAGGGGGCCATTCAGTAAGCTATGCCTGAAGGTAAACTGCAGCAACGACCTGTTCCATCCATCCATCCATGGGTAGGTCATTGAATTTGTATTTGGAACACAGGGAAGACTGCCCCCTTCTGGCGAACCAATACTTGTGCTGGCTTACATAGTGTTTAGCGGCTAACCGTGCATTGCTAAATCTGTAATTATTCTGGTGTCAGAGCACCCTACTATTCTTCATTAAACGATTCAGTGATTTTCAAGCTCTGTTTGAAGCCATGAGCAGGATTTTTATTTTTGTTAATTTGCAGGCCGCATGCATAGCGTTATCCATCAGGGGATTAACAGACACTTTGAGTCCACGATCTATCCCTCTTAATGCATTTTTTACACTCAGGGGCATACAATAATTTCTCAGTGGTTGTTTGGATCAAATGCCACTCTGTAATCCAACTCACTGTAATGAAGTTCTAAGCATCACAGTTCTCAGGGTGGGAAATTTATTTTGAATTTATTAACTGAATGTCTGTATTAAGTGTTCCTGATCATGTAATACATTTTATGCTTTATTACCCCGCCCCACCCAAAGGGTGGGGGCAAGGGGTCTTGTTTTTGGTTCGGTTCGTTTCTGTGTTTGTTTGTTTGTTTGTTACTTTGTTTGTTAACACTTCAGCATCAAAACTAATGGCCAGATTCACCCCAAATTCAGTTTAGGGATTGTCAGTGAGCCAGAATAGATGCCTATTGAATTTCGGAAAAGTAGGTCAAAGTATGTGCGAGGGGCGGGGTTTGTTGTGCCTGGCACCACTTGTTTTCTATTTATTTTTTTGGTAAGCGAATGCTTTGTTAGGAGGCTACCTGTAAGGTAGCTCGAGTGTGCGTCAGCCTATCATCCATCCATCCATCTATCTATCTATCTATCTATCTATCTATCTATCTATCAAGAATTTGTCATGGTTCTGTGTTTTGATGTCATGCCTTGTGTTCGTGGTTATGTCTTTTCTCTATTCTTTTTGTTCATTATACATTCTGGTTTTCTGTTCATGCCATTTCAGGTTTCATTCCACTTGTCCCCTCTGTCTTGTGATCTTGTTGGTTCAGTCCTTCTCCCCAGTCTGTGTGCTGTTATGGCCCCAATTTGTTATGACATTTACGGCAGCAAGGGATGACAGTCACAATTTTAAAACTTAAACACTTAAAGACTTTTAACTGATCTACTATCTACTCTACCGACCAAGATTGATATATACAAGAAAAAAAATATTTTCAGTCCCTTTGGTTGGGTTGCCTGGTGATGTTCCGGGTGGGGAAAATGCTCCAACACAGGCAAAAATCCACAAAAAGCTTCACAAGTCTTGAAAAGAGTGACAGGTCTGGTCAAATGTATCCTTGTCCTTGCAATTTCTCCTACTCCTTTACTGTCTCAATTTTCCTCATTATATACTCTTTTGCAGACCCCTCCCACCTTTTAGACTTTTTTTAATTCTCTAGGTCTTTCCATCTTAGACATGCCCAGGACATGCCCAAACCTAGCTCCAGTCTGGGCTTAACAAAAGAAAATGTCAATACTGCCATCTAGTGGCTTCTATTCACATTACAGTGCCTACTTGCTTCGGGTGATTTCAATGGTTTCTGGTGTTTCATATTACCTCAATTCTCGTTTACTTCCTTCGCCTTGCTTTCCTAGATTACTAGGATCATAGTCCACTAACAACTAATCCATGTATATATTACTAACTTAGTAATGAACACTTGGGTTAATTACCTGGCCCCTCCCCTAGGGGGCCAGGTTAAGCAATGATCATGTCTGTGTGTGTGTGTGTGTGTGTGTGTCTGTCACTCTGTCTGTCAGCCCGTGGCTGGGGCCAGGTCTGCTATCTCTGATTGCCTTGCTTGTAAAGCTGCACCTCTACTAATTATTACTAATTCAATCTCAGCTCTCGCCCTGTTCTGGTCTCCGCCTCTTGCTTTGCTTTCTCTGCTTGTCCCTGCCTTTCCGCGAGATCTCTCGCACCCGCTTAATTGCTATTCTGCAGTCGTTATTTGTGCACTTAAAACTCTGAGACCGGAGCTGTTTATCTGTCATAGGTAGTCTGCGTGGATCCTGTCTGTATCTTGGCTTTTGCCAATCTTTGTATCAAGAACTTACCCATGTATTCTCCCCTGTGTAATTAGCTCTCATCCAATTCACCTGTTCCCTGCATAGCTCTTGTCTATTTAAAGTCTTCACTGCAGTTCATTCCTTGTCAGAACGTTGTCAGTATTCTTTTGTGCAGAGCTCCTTGTATGCCAATTGATTATTGGTTCTTCATGACTGTTTCGCCCGACCTTGATGTTGCCTTGATGTTTTTGGATTTTGGACTTGTGTTCTGTATGACCACAATTGCTGTTTTGGATGCCCTGTGTACGACTCACTGTTCTGGACTTCGACTACGATTTTGGCCTGCTGTTTATGTACAGTCGCACATCTGCTTTACTGGTTTTGACCCCTGCCTGTCTAGTCGACTTCGGTTTTTGGATTTCGTTTTTGGCTTGGCCATTCTTGTGTCCTCTGGTCCTGACCCTGTTTTCAATAAAGGCTTACGATTTTTGGAATTCCAGTTCTCGCGAGTGGTTCCTGAACACACCATCACAGAATTAGAAATTACCCAGAAGCCTCAGGGTGTCATGTCAAGAAAACAAGACTCTAGAGGTCTCCGTTTAGGTCAAAAGTACCCTAAGTGTACAGTTACTTGGCGTCTATTATAATAATTAAGACAGAGTGAGAATATTTCTGTGTATCACTGCTGTTACTTGAGCATGATGTGCTGTGATCCCTAGTTCAGGTTCATTCAGTATCAGCTCTAAATTGATGTTGCACATAGAATTTGTATCCACACAAAATAAATGGATAAATCTCACTTTTACAAGCACTGCAAATGAGCAATTCATGCACAAATTGAACAAATGTTCATAAAACTTAGGCAACACTTTTCTATTAAATACAATTTTTTAAATACAAATACTTATTCTCAAATGCTACAATTTATCCAGCATTTCAGATTTAATTTTAGAAATTCTGCAATAGCAAAATTGCTTGCATTGTGTGTTCCTTAAATATCTGGAACAAAATGCTAATTTCTATAACCATTTTTTTCTAAGAAAGAGAGTCTGCCACTGATTTGAAGTGATTTAATTTACTCCATGAACAAATCTACAAATGTGTCGAAATTGCTTCAAATCAGTGCAGGATTTTTCCTCAGAAAAAAAGGTAGTGGATTTTAGTGAGTCTAAATACAAGATTAAAATACTTGGTAAGAGTTTGTTTTTGCAGTGCAAGAAATTGTTGCCATCAAATAGAAGAAACCAAGATCTATTCTGACCACCATCTGACTGTTAAGACTATTGCATCATCTCATCCAAATGATTCCTAGTCCTCGTACAAATACTTTCTAAATAATTTAATGCCCCACAGGCATCAGAGTGGAGAACTGTGTAAAACACAGGCATGGTTCAGCAAGCCTTCTGTACCTCTGCCAGTTGCACTGAGGGCTTGTTTTACGAGACAATGGCCTTAGGCTCGATGTTGAGGATTGCGATGGGAACACGGGTGCACTGCATGTTCTACTTCATACAGGAAGTGTTCTTTTAGGAGAGAAAAAAAAAAACAGGGAGAGAGGCTCTGCCCTGTGTGTATAACCCTGAGCTTTAATTGTGTTTTCATGGACAGTATGTGTCCCTCACCCCGAGTAAATTTTTTATGTTTGTGTGTGTGTGCATGTGTATGCGTGTGCGTGTATATGCCAACTGGCATGGCAATGGGAGCAGCCTTTCGCAAAAGGGACATAACTGGATTCTCAGACTAGCAAAACGTCTTCACCCTCTGATGGCCCAAGTCGGCTGAAATTTTGCATGGAGTTAAACTGTGTGTATGAGAGGGTGCATGTTTGTGTACACGCCAGTTGGCTTGGGGCGTGGCAACGGGGGAGGCCTATCATAAAAAGGCACACAATTTTTCAATGGATTTACAGACTTGTATAGGGTTCAGTGGGAAGGTTGGTCACCAGCCAAAGGACAACTGTCTAAATGTTCATGCGAGTTGGCAAAAAGGGAGTGTGGCAGTGGAAGCGGATTACAAAACCCGAAACCAGTGAAGTTGGCACATTATGTAAATCGTAGATAAAAACAGAATACAATGATTTGCAAATCCTTTTCAACTTATAGTCAATTGAATACACTGCAAAGACAAGATGTTTAATGTTCAAACTGAGAAACTTTTTTTTTTTTTGCAAATAATTTAAAGGCAGCAAAACATTGCAAAAAAGTTGGCACAAAGGCCTTTTTACCACTGTGTTACATCACCTTTCCTTTTAACGACACTCAGTAAACGTTTCGGAACTGAGGAGACCAATTTTTGAAGCTTTTCAGGTGGAACTCGTTCCCATTCTTGCTTGATGTACAGCTTAAGTTGTTCAACAGTTCGGGGTCTCCGTTGTCGTATTTTACGCTTCATAATGCACCACACATTTTCAATGGGGGACAGGTCTGGACTACAGGTAGGCCAGTCTAGTACCCGCACTCTTTTACTACGGAGCCATGCTGTTGTAACACGTGCAGAATGTGGCTTGGCATTGTCTTGCTGAAATAAGCAGGGGCATTGATGAAAAAGACGCTGCTTGGATGGCAACATATGTTGCTCCAAAACCTGTATGTACCTTTCAGCATTAATGGTGCCTTCACATATGTGTAAGTTGCTCATGCTTTGGGCCCTAATACACCCCCATACCATCACAGATGCTGGCTTTTGAACTTTGGGCCTATAACAGTCCGGATGGTTCTTTTCCTCTTTGGTCCGGAGGACACGGCGTCCACAGTTTCCAAAAACAATTTGAAATGTGGACTCGTCAGACCACAGAATACATCAGTCCATCTTAGATGAGCTTGGGCCCAGCAAAGCCGGCGGCGTTTCTGGGTTGATAAATGGCTTTCGCTTTGCATTGTAGAGTTTTAACTTGCACTTGCAGATGTAGCGACGAACTGTAGTTACTGACAGTGGTTTTCTAAAGTGTTCCTGAGCCCATGTGGTGATGTCCTTTACACACTGATGTCGGTTTTTGATGCAGTACGGCCTGAGGGATCGAAGGTCACGGGCATTCAGTGTTGGTTTTCGGCCTTGTTGCTTACGTGTAGTGATTTCTCCAGATTCTCTGAACCTTTTGACGATATTACGGACCGTAGATGATGAAAATTTCTTGCAATAGCTCGTTGAGGAATGTTTTTAAACTGTTCGACAATCAGCTCACGCATTTGTTCACTAAGTGGTGACCCTCGCCCTATCCTTGTTTGTGAATGACTGAGCATTTCAGGGAAGCTGCTTTTATACCCAATCATGGCACCCACCTGTTCTCAATTAGCCCGTTCAACTGTGGGATGTTCCAAATAAGTGTTTGATGAGCATTTCTCAACTCTCTCAGTTTTTTTTGCCACTTATGCCAGCTTTTTTGAAACATGTTGCAGGCATTAAATTCCAAATGAGCTAATATTTGCAAAAAATTACAAAGTTTACCTGTTCAAACATTAAGTAACTTGTCTTTGCAGTGTATTCAATTGAATATAGGTTGAAAAGGATTTGCAAATCATTGTATTCTGTTTTTATTTGCGATTTACACAACGTGCCAACTTCACTGCTTTTGGGTTTTGTATAACAAAAAGTGAATAACTTCTTAACAGATTCGAGTTACATGGCCAAACTTTGGCCAAAGAGACACACACATGTTGAAAGACACACACGTACACACACCTACACACCACACCACAACCAGCAGGCCTAAGCCAAAATATGTTTTCATTATACAGCATGGTGTTATCATTTCATTTGTGTAGCCACAAAATCTGCAGAAAATCATTATAACACACTTACACATTATGACACCCAACTTCAAACATTTGTACAACAGGATGCTAATCTCCCCAGTTGTATAAAATCCCTCACCTGTTCGATCAGGCACCTTATTTGGTCATTACTTCCTGTTTCGCTGGGGTATAAATATGAGGTGACACTGGCCAAATTCCCTCAGAGATTCATCACTATGGGCCAGACCCCAGACCGCTGAGATGATGTGTGACAACATTTTGCAGGAAAAATCAATAAAAGGATTAAAAATAAAAATCGCTTAACAGTCGGAAAACCCCTTTCCACAATCAGGGTAATAATTAAGCAGTTGTTATGTTCCAGACCAATCAGGTGTGGAGGCAGAGTACAATCCCATAGGTTGGCTTATTGACAGTAGTATGGTATGATTGGGGATGGAACCCCTGAGGAAGAGTGAACAGTTCATCAAGTAGTGAGCTGATTTTTTTGAGACTGTCAGCAATGGTACAAATCACCATATTCCCGCTGGATAGAGGTAGCCCTGCGACAAAATCCTACCTTTTCATTTGGCCATTTTAGTATGTCATTCAAGTGTCTTTGACATTCTGTTAAGTTTCGTTTTGGTTACCCATTGTATAGCCTAGTTTCTACTGGAGCCACAATCACTTGCTCCCAAAATGCAATTTTGGAATTAAGATACACTGCCCGGCCAAAAAAAAGGTCGCACACTCAAATATTTAGTTGGAACCCCTGTAGCTTCGATTACAGTGCATATTCGTCTTGTCATTGTTTTGACAACTATGTGCAATGCCAGAACATTTATTTTTGATCAGAAATTCCATAATTTTTGGCTGAGATCTTGTCTTCGCGACATAATGGCTGAACCACTCGGTGGTCTTTCTTGAGCACATCCCAATAACCTTTAATGTGTTTGCGGTCAGGACTTCGTGGGGACCAATTTATTTGTGAAAATGAATCCTCTTACTTTTTTTAGTCATTCATGGTTTTCTTTGCTATGTACAGGCCAAATAACTTGCTCGTTCTGAAATACTGTAGCATCTTTTCCACCATCAAGGAAGTGTCTTCCGACATGATTTTTTAAGAAATGAGTAGCGACGCGCATCATCAGTCAGGGTAAAAATGATTATTGCCAGCTGAAACATATTAATAACTGCAATAATGTTTCCAATTCCAGATTTTGTTCATTAATTTCCAAAAGGTGACTTTTTTTTTTTGGCCAGGCAGTGTATATTACCTTGTGGTGACAGTTATTTCAAAAACTGCTCATTCCCACAGACAGAAATCCCATTCGAGCCACATCTTTACTTCTTTCTACCTCTTTTACTCTTGTATTCAGGAAGGCCACTGTGAAATCAAATGGCAGAAGCCTGACCTAATGAATCAGTTATCCGTGATTCCAGGTCAGTGAATAGTTTGGAGGGCAATAGTTTGCTGCAGTGTTCTGCTTCAATAATCCCACTGCCCACCCCCCCCCCCCCCCCACCTCCATCCCATGGTGATTCTCCACAGGGATGCAGGCCTTGGTTGTCATGGGCCTGGGCGGTCATCACTGCCTTATTTTCATTTGTCTTTTAAAACATGAACTGCAATGCAACTGTGTTATGCTATGCCATTTTACTGTTAATCTCATGCATGGTAATCAGTTTGGAGAGCCCATCTGAAAAGGCTTCCTCTGAATGCAGGTGTGGGAGGAGGGAAAGGAGGCTTGAAAGCATGAAATATAGCTTCCCTTTCAGGCGTGGACGCACATATTTTACTCCCTGCCCGCGGTGTGCTCTCAATGGGGAGAAGGGCTTGATGACGCTGGCCTCCTCTCAGGTCCGGATCTGTCCCATTCTCCATCCATCATCAAGAAAATGAATCATTTGCCACTCTGAAATGCCTCCGCGAATGATCAACCTTTGCATTTTTACCGCACCTGCTGGAAGGGAATATTGCATATTGTGCACAACTAGCCCAGGAGACCTCTCTCTGTCTTATTGAGTTTTTTTTTTCCATTTATCCTGGCTTCCTGTTTCTCAGATGGTATTTGGCTAAGCGGTAGACATCATCTTTGACATCAAATGTTTTTATTCTGAAGCGCTCTCTTGTGAATGCTGTCAAGTTTCAGCTTTTGCTCATTGTTTCTTTTGGATGCCCATCAATAGCTGAGCATTTCCACCAGGTTAAGAAGTCAATGTTGTATAACTATTGTGCCTGCTTCTTCAAAACACTGGCTGCTTAAACATTGTAAGAAAAACACAAAAATTTGCTCACCAGAGTTATTTGACGCCCACAGTGTGTAACATTGCCACATGCAATGTTTCAGGCGGTAGCCCTTCTTCAGAAATGAGATTAATGCTGCGAAACACCTAATAAACTACAAAAGTAGTTCAAAGGGGTCAAGAGACAAGTCATGATTTTGCAAAAAAAAAAAAGTACATCCAGAAAAACAAAAAGGCAAAAATGATGCCGCACAAATAAAGACCCTCTCTAAACCTCTAAAATCAGCTGTAGTAAGACCATCAGGTAAAAAACAGTAATTATTTTACGTCATTTAAAAAGTTATAAGCCACATATACGCCATTTTTACATTCAACATAAATATGTTACCTTCAGATGTATATAGATAAATTGCACACACTTATGTACAAAAGTACAATTGACTCCAAACCACGTTGATATAAAATATGAGGTCCGCAAACGATATTTATGGCATATCCATATTATATTCACATAAATATTCCAAAAAAATACACAGTTTCCTATAAGCAATAGAAACCAAAACCTCTTAAATATAACCAAACACAAATTTCAGGTTTTTTTCCTTTTGTAAAGGGAACTGGGGGTCATAATGAGTAAAAAGTTAAAAAAGTATATACACAAGAGACAGTGAACCAGGAAATGTATTGTTTAGATGTCAAGATAATAATAAACAATTGTACTATCAGAATAATGGCAGAGGTATAATACACCAGGAAAAGTAAGAAGAGGAAATGCGTTGATTTGGCCTTTTAAACAATGAAAAGACTATTTATTTGAATGTATCATATAATAACACATAGTGACTGTAAACAGAGGACCCACCAGAGAGTCTTTTAAAGTGACAATTTGTATTCCATGGTAGTGGGTATTGGCAGGTAAAGAAAGAACTGTAATTGGCTACAATTATTTCAATGTGATTTGGATGATCACTAGTGGGCACTCATTTTTTGTCCATGCAATGTTTTGAAAGAAAAGTTAGGAAGAGAAGGGATGAAGAATAAGTTCCAGGGATTCCAAGCCAAGCGGAATACTGAATTTACCAACTTAGAAAACTTATCTTTTAGTAGTTAAAAGCTGTTAGCTTGAGCTATTAAACGAAACGTAATCCAGAGTGTATGAATGTGATGTTAATGTAGCTCCCAGACAAAATCTGGCAGACACTGTAGATTCATGGTCGTCATCTTCATTGCTGCCGCCGCCAACACTGCTGCATCTGTAGAATTTTTCTTGTGGACGCTTCAGAGGGCACAAATTTCGACTGATTCCTTTGATAGTTGTTATGGGCATAAGTTATGGTTAGGTCATGACACCTCTCGAATTTGGTTGCCATAGCAACAGAATTTGCCAAGTGAACACAGTTTCATGCTGAAAATGTTCCTGTTTGTGAATGCTCTAGAGGTTTTGTTAAGAGTGAGCACCCATGGGGCTTCACTCACGCGGTCTCGGGCAACCGGACTGTGCAGTTTTAACTTAATTCCTGTGGTGTTATAAATACCATGAAGATACTTTGCCTATTGACTACATCAGACTGGCCCTTGTTCATCAAACGTGCATACACCAAAATAATGGGTGTACTCCAAATCTCCCTCAAGAATCGACATTTATCAATCTGAACGTGAGCGAACGGTCCGCAAAAATCTCCCGCCAGGTTTGACCAGGCATACGCAGGTTTGAACCAGTGAACAACATGCAGGAACAAGTGCAGCTGTCAAAATGAGTAATAAACCATATGCAGCAATGTGGACATCATGCTTTTATTAGTAAAATGAATAAATCGGCTAAATAGATGAAAAGGTTAAATTAATAAATAAATTAATGAATAAATAAATAAGACTCCTGTGTTGAGAAATTAATTAAACTTGCATTGTGAGACAACCTGCTTGTCAGGCCAGACGGCTGACAATTACAATCAGTTTAAGCACAATGCGTGGCTTGGCAGATATGCAATATGGTATGTCAGATGCTCATCCAGTCAGATATACGCTGAACAACAAAAGAAATGCAAGTTAATTAAAGGCAGACTGGAAAATAAGTTTGCGTGTAATTATTTTAGACAATCAAATTTATTACTAGCACGTGCACATTTATACTCAGTTCAACAAACTTTTCTTTATTTTGCGGTCACTTTGACGGAGTAACCATATGAGCACATTTACTAACCAGCTAACTTGTGTTTCTTTTGTTGCTCAGTATATATAGGCCTACGGACACTTTGACTGTGATCACATTTTTACGATGGCAGATCTTCTATTGTTGGAGGAATAAGCAGTAATAAGAAATAAGAAGAAATATAAGAAATAGGAAAGATAATAATAATAACAAAAATAATAATAATTATAATAATTATGATAATAAGAAGTAGAAGAAAGTACCACTTAAATTAAGTTTGGCCAAGAAAAAAATTTCTGCTTTGGATACACTTAAAATAAGTGTGGGCAATGGAGAAATGTGCTTCTTGGCCACACATGTAAGTGCGTATAATGCAAATTTCGGTCAATTTTTGTGCTTGAATGCACTTAAATAAGTGCGAAAAGATCACTTCAATTTATTAATGAGTTAAATCAAACGTCTGCTACACTCCGGTTTTCCACCTGAATAGTGGTCACCGCAGCAGCAATAGTTTTCCAAACTGCAGCCTTCTGGGCTCCCTTTATGGCACTCTTAAGGCTTCCGAATAAAATTATTTTATTTTTCTCCACCTTGGACGTGATAATTTATATTTCCTCCTCAGTGAAGTTCTTTCTTCTTTGCCGTCTTTCGAGAGTCCATGTCGTAAAGTGGGCAGGACTATGCCTCCCTGAGCATGAATTTATAGGGCCGTGTCATGTAAATTACGATGGTTTCAGCCATGGAGGAAATATAATAGAACTGGAGACAGCGAGGAAGTGCCACCCCAATTACATTCAATGGCAGATGCTAGGCTAGCTACTTCAGCCCAGGAAGTATGGAATTGACTGACGCCATCTATAAAAAAGGCGTTCCATGGGTGCTTATTTCCGGCACCAGCTGATATGTCAACTGGCTGAAGCAAAGGTACTTCCTTGTTCCCTCTGGTTCTAATATATATCTCTTTGGTTTCAGCTGCCAGATTTATCAACGCCACGCCAATTCTAACCTTAAAAATAAGCGACGTACACACTTTTAGTAAATCAGGCATGACACCTGGCGAACGCTGATATTTACCCCAGAGTCTACTCCAGATCCTATGTAAGTTTGATAAATGAGGGCCATTGTGTCTAAATCTATTAGCTGCAAAGTTAAAGCACTATTACTCACTGGGTTTAGGACAGAGGAGGCAAAATCAAAACATTGCTGTGTATACAAATTGGGAGGTTGCATATCTCACAAAAGAAGAACTTACAACACAACAACATTTTCCCTTCTTAACTTCTTTAATTAAGCAGATGAATTAATTGATAGACATGTTAAATGACCATGAACATTACTGGGCCGAATATTATTTCTCCGTAACGTTCCTTGATATTCTGCTGATGAGCCATCATGCAAATTGAAGCACTTACGTTGTACATTAATACACTCACTTTCTACACGGAGTGCCATTAACTCTCAAAATGATCATACAAAAGAAAAGTCAGAAACTGACGAACTATTATTATTGTGTTTAATTAGTTAATTACCATGATTATTCTGTGTTGTCAGAGAAAATATATTATTGCGAATGATCATTCTAGAATTAATTCATGAGCATTTATAAAGCTCATTTTAATAATGTATTCTGTTTATGGCATGTATTAAGGATGAGACCATCATTTTACAGGCCAAAGGGATTCAGTCGTCTTAAATAACAAAATGGCAGGCCCACAGTAACTCCTAAGGTGATCACCAGCCTGCAGGTCACCACCCTCTTCTTGCTCCCTGATACTTGATTGATTCGCTCAGCTAACCAGTGTTCAAGTCAAATATCATCAAAGGCACAGTTGGCAATAGAGCTGATATAGCATCACTGTTTCAGTGACATAGGCACGCTGGTAACATTCTTGTGTAGAAGAAGGAAAACAGAAGAAATATAAGCAAGGTATAGGTTGGAAAACACTGAGCAATTTCTTCTATAAATTATTAATGCACCATTCTAATTTGTGCGCTCATTTTTTTATTTTGATACTATTTTTTGTCCATATGAATTTACTCGCTACTATATCAAAATTACAAATTTTGACCACGAGGTGATCGCAGTCTTTTTTTTTTTTTTCAATTTAAGCAGAACTTCAGCTAAATTGAGTGTATTGCAAAATGATTTGACAGAGAAATTGAATTGCAAAAAAATTGACCCAACTATGAATTTGCATTTTCTGTATTCATAACCAACCCAGTTTAGCTATCAAACTACATTGTGAAGGCTTCAGATTGGTCTCAGACTGGTGCAATATGCTGTATGACTGCAGTGATTGCAAAACAAAGAGAAATTATGCCGACTCACTATATTTAGGGTATTTTACAGCATGCTGTGGGGTCGGGTTAGCACTGACTGATGCATACACAGTATCCTTGGAAAACAAGAAAGATACAAGATAAAGGGTTGTCTAAGAGCCGGATCTTTTTAAAGAAAGGTTGCCATAGCAGTTATAGCCCCTGGAAAATATTGGAAGAGTCTAAAAGTGCTGACACTGGGACCCCTTTTGGTATTATATTTAATTATTTTCCTCTCGCTAAGAGAGTCCAAACAAATTATCAAGACACTAGGGAAAAACTTAATTCTTTAACTATGATAGCAACATCACAGAGCAAATAATGAAGATAGAGTGGAATCAATAAAGCCAGCACAAGAGGTACCCCTTCAATTAAAAATTTGCACTCTGAAAATTTGGGCAGTCTTCATGATTAATGAATACTCAGCAGGCCTAAGATAATTATAGTTATGTGTTTGGGTGGTTCATAACCAAAACACTTTAGCAAAAGCATTCTTTTATGCAGCAGAGGTTTGTCATATTGGAGAGAGGACCAGAGATTTTTCTTTCAGTCTATGGGGAGATTTGGAAGGGGAGGGTCAGCCAAGTGACCTCCCCCCCCCCCCCCCCCCCCATTTTTTTTGGGGGGGTGTTGGTATAGCATATTGATGCAGTTCCTCTTGCCATCATAATACACTTATAATTTTCATCAGCAATTTGAGCACCAACATAAGGCCCTCAGGAACTCAGTACCCGCAACATGCGTAGACTTACCTAGCAAGGTGCTTCTGGTTAAAAACTCATGTGAGTAGATACGTGTCTAACTGGCATTTCAATACACAGAAATGACCAATGTACAAGTACATACCTTTGTAATTGTTGTTGAAATACTTGTTAGGAGTTTCTCTGAACAAGTACAAAACAATAGAATAGATTATGTTCATGGGTAGTTGTAGCATCCTATTAAGATGATCTGATTGAATGATACTATATACGTTTCTATTGGCAATAAACTTTTAAGGTAGATTTTATGTTTTTTCGTTTTTATTTTTTTAGGGTTGAATGTAAACCACTTGACTAACTTCATGGGAATGTTTCGGATGGAATCACAGTGATTAGCAGTTCACAGGATACCATGTCTCTTGTGTTGGGCCTCAATTATATTTCGCAAGGAATTGGTTTCGGTGCAAAAAAGTTCAGAAACACTGCATCATAACCAATGAAGAGTTGGCAGAGTTTTAAATTGCGTCCTCTTACATCTTTAGAATGCATGTGGTGAGGTCCACAACTTTTTGGACGTAATCAAATTCATTGCTATTGTTGCTGTCTAGTGCAGCATATTGGAGTTGACATTAAATAATGACTCTGAGCTCAAAATGCAGGCTTATTTCAGCTTTAATTTAGAAGAATTTAAATCTAAATAAAATGAACACTGTTGGAATCATACCACTTATGGACAGTTGGCTGCACAGCTGTTCCATTGCCAGGTGCGTACGTATTTTCCCATAATTTAATTGAATAATGAGCATGTAAAAAGTCATATATCAATTGCTGTATTTACCATTTGTGGGCTGTGTGGGCTGTATGGCTGCCAATGGAGTCATTTCTCTTGTATTTATGGATGATGGATTCATCCTGCCGACCAGAGCAGCAGGGTGAATTCTGAATTGGGTATGGGCTATATTAACTGGCCAGATCAAGCCAAATGCTTCAATACTCATTGGATTAAACTTCATAGTGCAGATGGACAAATACCCTGAAGCATATTCTAAAATCAGCCCAGGACTTTTTTAGGGTGAAAATGCGGCATTATCCAGAATGACAAAGTCAATAACCTTACCTGAGTCCAACTGAACATGCTTAAGAAGGCAAAACCAAGGGCCAAACGCTTAAAGAACAAGAAAGAACTGAATATGGCTGCCATGAAGGTCTGACCAATCTTGGGAATGTCTGTAGTTTCCAGATTGCAGTCGGCCATCAACTGCAAATGATTTTCAACCAAATACTGCAAATGACTATTTAATTTCTGATTATGTTAGTCCATTACCCATTCAGCCCCTAAAATTGGGGGTTGGGGTGAGGTTGGGGGTTGGGTTGGGCATAAATAGCAATATTTTCATCAGAAATATGATCAGGTTGGTATTGCAATTAATGCAATACCGGTCTGATGTTTTGAAATAAAGTATAAAAGCAATTACACCATCTTACCATCTCAAGATTTACATTATACTCTAGTGCCAGCATTGTAAGCACGACGGAAAAAAAAAATCTTCCCACGAATCCCCTCCAGTCTTTCTGATTCAATTCTGAGAGGATGGCATATGTAGTCTTGGTGTTAAGAGGGGATTGACATGTTTCTGTGCGATGAATACAGCATAAATGCACTTCCCTTCACCCTCTGGATATACAGTTTAATAAAACCCAGCCACTGGAAGAAGGGTCTCCTCTGTCACTCGAGGGATAACTCTATTTTATTTCAATTTTACTCCCAGAGTATGACAGTCGGTCTCACACTGCCGCATTATAGATCCACAGAATTATTAAATAAATGCTAGAGTAAAAAAAAAAAAAAAGGAAGCTGTTTCGTTCAAAACGGGTTCAATCCATACATTAAAAATTAGCTTTGGGGTGCATTAAATCATAGAAATATGCGAAGAGTGCAGAAAAGAAAGAATTGCATCCTGTTAGAGTCTATAGTCCTGGTCCTCAAATCACAGTCCCCGATGGTTCAAGAACTGTTGGTTTTCTACCCTCCATGTCCCTACACTGTCCTGACTGCAGAGTCAGGTGTAAGGACAGTCTGGCCAATCAGGGGCGCTAAATGTTCATTTACTTCCTTGGTATAAAAGGAAACCTGGACTGAATTCAGATTCGAGGTCCAGATTTGAAGATCCCTGGGGCCTCATGTACGAAGAGAGCGTACGAACAGAAAAGATGCGTACGCTACTTTTTTTGCGGATGTCAGATGTATGAAAACAAACGTGACTTTAGAAAAAATGCAAAAAAGTAATAGAATTTAACATTTTTGCAAAATTAAAGTTGATTCAGATTTTTAATTCAAATTTGCAAGCTGAAATGGTAGCCCGCTATATTATAAATTTAATACTTTTTACAAAATGCTACTTTTCTTTTTATGAAGGTACGCAATATTTAAGTATAAAATCCACGCAATTGTTGGTACATGAGGCCCCTGGTCTATAGGGTGCCTGACAGGAAGTGTCCTGGTGTGACACAGGTCCAGATATGAGTTAGAGAGGCCCACACACAACAGTATGCAGTGCTCTGTCCTACAAGGGTACAGACATCCTTGTGGGCCTCCGACTGCATTCTGGCTGATATTCCTGCACATGTGACCAGCAGTTGCATGTGCGCATCAGTATCACTAAACGCAAAAATCCAATTTAAACCATAAAATGAACCACCGACCCCAAGGTACATTAAACTACGTTATTGTAAGAGGCAATTTTTTTGTACAGCACACCTTGCTATGCAGTCAAAGCTGAGCTTCTCGTCCTAAAATCCAGCTTTCACAAATAGCTCATTATTTTCCTGTGCAACTCGCAAAAATTTTACTTTTATTTTATGATGTTGGTATTTCTTGGCAGCATCAAACATGGGTTGGAGATTCCTCATATTCAGCACATTTTTTAATAGTGTATCTCACTCATGGTGTCCAAACCCCTGATGGCCACATTTATAAAGTTGAATCTATTGTCTAGCATTGCCAAGTCAATCTCTGATTCACTTCAACCACTAAACATAAAGGCTGTAATCAAAAGTAAAGCTGACAGACACACAAATAAATGCCAAAATACTGAATTAATTGACTTTTACTATAGACCACCTGCTTTATTTGTAATAAGTGAAACAAGAGTGTGGCAGTTTGATTTTGTTATGCTTACGCTATTCTGGCAAAATGTATATGCGATTCCTCGTAGGGCATGGAGTGAGGAATGAGACCTCCACCAGAGGGAGTGAGTCTCCAGACTGCAGGCTGTCTCACGGTGCAGCCTGCTGAGAATCCCTCAGTTTACTGCTGAGAGAGGACTGGAGATTCACTCACAGGAGAAGACCAGGGCCTCTATTCATAAAACGTATTAGCGTTGACACTAAGAACAGGTTTTCATTGAACCTTATCCATTTTGAGCTGGTGGTAATCTCAGATAAGGCCTGCACTCTAGCCTCGGGTCAAAAGCACAGCTCAATAATCGAGTATCTCCACTCCTGTTCGTTGCTGCATAAATTGTGAAACTGATCCAAGATCAGGGTCAGTTTTCAGGAATCTGATCCAGGATGGGCGTCACCCTCTCCATACTAACTGGAGTTCCTGCTGGTATTTCCTCTACATCTCATAATCTTATTCATTATTATGTTAAGCTCATGTTAAGTTGTGAAACTGATCCCAGATCAGGGGCAGTTTTCTGAATTCTGATCCAGGATAAGGTTTACCCCCTCCATGCTAACTGGAGCTCCTGCTGGTATCTCCTGTCCATTTACAAATCTTATCTATTATTATAGAAATTGTGAAACTGATCCCAGATCAGGGTCAGTATGCTGAGATGAGTTTCACCCCGTCTATACTAACTGGAATTCCTATTGGTATCTCCTCTCCATTTAATGATCTTATCATTAATATGTAAATTGTGAAACTGATCCCAGATCAGGGCCAGTATTCAGAATTCTTACCCAGGATAAGACTCATCCCCTCCATCCTAACTGAAGCTCCTGCTGGTGTCTCCTCTCCAACTCATAATGTCATTTATTATTATTATATTAATTGTGAAACTGATCCCAGATCAGAGTCAGTACGCCGAATTCTGATCCGGGAAAATGCTCACCCCCTCCATACTAATTGAAGCCTGCCCCCCCCCCCCCCCCCCAACCCTTGCAGCTCTCCATCGCAGCCTGCCCGCAGCATGTCTAGTGAATTCAAAATGGAGTTTCCTTGCAAATTGGATTTGATTTTCAAATTTAGCAGTGATAGGTTTCAGAATGCGTATGAGCATGGCTTTGAGGTATCTCATTTCCTTCCGCTATTGAGCCTACTTTACATGCAGAAGCAATTTGCATTATTGAAATCGCCAGAGTAGGCATGCAATTGAGAGCTGGTGATTTATGGCAGATTTACTTGAGGCAGTTGTTTTGATAAACGTTGGTGTTTCAAAAGAACATGTTAGAATAAGTTCATGGTCAGTTCGGCCGAGTCTTTGAGAATAGATAAAGGCTTAACATTCTGATCAGCGTTGAGTGAAGTCTGCTCCTGTTGCCTGGAGACGGTGCTTTGTAGAGTGTTGACGTGAGCGAAAAACTCCACATGCTCAAGTAGGTTAAAATAGGCCTAATGCAATTTGAGAGTGCTTGAAATTGGGCAGTACTGGCCAGTGAAAGCTCTGAAATAAATAAATGAATAAAATATAAATGCGTATGAGTGTACAATATGGATAGAAATAAGAGCTTTTCATTATGCTGTGGTATTATCAAATATTATTCCTGAGGTTCTCAAATACTATGCCTATGCCTCGTCTGTATCTTTCTAATAAGCATACCCTTTCTCTCCGTTTGCTTTCCCTCCATTTACAAAATAGAACTCCAATAACTAAAAAAAAAAAATTAATTTGTGAGCCTAATCCTTTAGAAGCTAATGATAAGCAACATTGTGATCCATACATAATGCACATTTGGGGAAATGGTGGACCTCGATGATCATGCAGCTAGATTTAGAAATCTTCACAATGGTTCTGGAATTACAGGGATCGGGCTTTGAAAACATGGAAACAAATTTAAAAGGTAGCTTTTCGCAGACATTAAGTTAATTGCTTTTCAATTTTATTAAGCACAAGGGAAAAACTAAGCACCAGTGTTTAAGCCATAGATGTTGCTCAAATCAGAATGCGCAATCAAGATTTTACACAGTTTTATTAACCATAGATCCAATCCTGACATCCAAGGCTTGCTGAAAACAATTTTTTTTCAAGTTATCATTAAAAATGCAGCATCTGTTACATGACAGTTGGCATTAAAGAATAACAATGATTTATGGTTAAACTCGGTCCAGGCTATAATCCAAAGATCGTGCAGATGCAATGATCATCATCAATGCCATTATGTTGTTATTTCAATACTTCTGTTGAAATAGATTGAATTTGAAGGTAAAATGAAAGACTGAATGATATGGACATTAATAAGTGTAACTCCTCAATCTTGCAATTGGTAGCAGAACTTGATTAGCAATCACAATTTTAGTGGGGAGTGTTATTCCGCTTATATGTTAACCAATTCCACCATTTGTTGAAAACATCATTTCACTTTGTACAGAAACTCAGTGGTCAGATAGAGCTGGTCGATTTTCACGGGAAATGATTAAGCTAATTGACAGTCAGCTCATTTGCCTGGATAGTGCCTGAACCATCTACTCTCAGAGCAAACAGTAATTGGTGGAGCTTTCTATGGCCTGTCAGTTGATCTCTTGACTCTTTGACATCCATTGACCATCAATTATAACTTTGCAATGTTGTGCCCTAAAACTGAAAAGTTCGATAATCCAGGTATCTGAAATTTCTTTGCAAAATTGCCCAATGCAGTTAGAGTGGACTTTCAAGAATGTTGATTTTTTTTTCTTTTCTTTTTTTTTTGTTCCAGCATGCTAAATGCTGACACAAATTTTATGTACTTTTGTTATATACCGAATATGCACTGTATTACTTCAGCAGAGTAAAATAGTACTGATCACTAATATTTCTCTACTACAAATCCACCATGTACTTCTGTCATATGGGAAGAATGGAATTCATCTGCTGAGCGCCATTATAATACAACACTATTACTTTTAATTATTATATTTTAATTACTAAAACTAATATTACTACCACCACTATCACTATCACTACCACTACTATTACTAATAATAATAATAATAATAAGTATTATTGTTATCATTGATCTCTTACACAGAAAAATAAAGAATAGCCCGAGAGAAGATGAACAGAGCTGAATTCACCTTGTGAAATTGTTAACCTTCAACATTCAGGCTGAAGAAATGAAGCCGGTGTTGCCATTTCTCAAACAGCTGCTACTCGCTTTACTTGCTGTCTGACAATAATGAGTCTACAGGATAGATATTGCTTCTGTCGCGCAGAAAAATGATGAGCGCGGGGCCCAAAGTTCATCGAGAGTGCTGGCCCACGGACGTTCTTATCTCCATCAAAGTTGCAGATCAATCTACTGTAATGATGTCTGACAGCCATGGTAAGATCACAGGACAGGATTAGAGAGCTAATAAATTATTCCTGATGGAATACATGGGACAGGGAAACCACTTTGTTTGGATGGACCCAAAGAAGAGGAAGACAAACAGAAGGTATTTGAGCGAAGCCATTTTGTCAGAGTCACAGAATTCATTATTCAAGATCTTCATCGGTGATGAAACATCCTGCTTTTGAATTTCCATGGAAATATCTGATACAAACATTATTGAGCCAAATATCCCATCATTGTAATTATTTAGTATGTGTAAGGAGGTACCGGACTGCACTAATACATTACTATTCCAGAACAGGCGTGTGTGCATGTGTGTGTGTGTGTGTGTGTGTGCGCGTACGTGCGCGCGTGTGTGTAGATAATTTCTACATTGTGAAAGAGGATATTCTGTATACCATAAAGATTATTTTAAAATACCCCTACGATAAAAAGGTATGAAATGAAATAAAAGAGCAGTCACTGCCAGTGAAGCAGTGAAGAAACAAAACACCCCCACAGAACACGGAGAGATAGCCAGAGATAGCACACACATAGAGATAACAAGAACATTTGGTGTGGATAACTATTTAGTGCATTGTTTTTAAAAGATTGAATGCACTGGTGAGCTAAGGAACTCCCAATGGCCCAGAAATCCACAGATAACAACTGTTTTGGTGGACAGAAGAAAAATGTGATCATGTGTGAGCATGTATGGCTGCCAATGGAACCGGTTCCCTTGTATATATTGATGATGTGCTTATTGACAGAAGCAGAGTGGAATGAAATTAATCAACTGACTTGAATCTGACTGAACGTACATTTTTGCAACAGCTCATAGCAAAACTGTGGGCAAAAATAACACAGGAACTGACAATAGTAAAAATGAAGGTCTCTTAGGCGAGGATCAGGAAAAAGCCAGTGGTCTGGCAGTGTCTACGGGTTTTAAACGTCAGGCGGAAATTAACTGGAAAGGTCAACCAACTTACAAATTTTGGGCAGTTTGTATAAAAATGCTTTCACAATATTTTTGGGCTGGGCCAAGCATAGAGATATATAATAGAACCAGAGAGAACGAGAAAGTACCTTTGCTTCAACCAGTTAGCATGTTAGCATATTTGTAATTGAAGTAGCTACTTCTCCATTACGTTGTTGTACCCACTATGCCAATGCAACATGACCAGGACAAGTAGAGAACAAAGAGTTGTTGCTTTGCTTCTTCCTATGCATACTGTGAAAAATACTCTGTACTTGTACTCCGCTTAAAGTACATTTAATGTGAGCTACTTTTAGACTTTTACTCAGGTAATTTTCATATGTGTGTTGCTCTTTTCATTTTTCTAATTACCTCAAAAGAAGTTTGAAGTTTGTGACAATGCTATTTGCCAAAAATAAATTTGAAATTGTTGAATAAAATCTTATTTAAGCTCCTTTAATGTCATGAATCCCACCTAATATCACACTCTCCCACCCTCCCCACCCACTTTATAAATACATTATCAGCTCCTGCTCATTATTAAACTTGCACTGAGCTTTGCCCCATTTAGCACCCTTTTCTTGGGCCCACATTCTCATGCGGCACTTGGCAGCCCAGTTATATACTAGGTTGCACCAAGTCTTGTTTGTCAACAACCTTACAAATTCCTGATTCAAGCCCACTTATATAATTTGAAATCCATTGTGCAGGCTTACAGAGCCAAAATGAGGAAAACTGTGTGACTATGTGAAAATTAATGTCAACTTTGCTTTGGCATCTATCTTAACTCACAGTACTTATTATTGAGCTAATCTTATTCTTATTAATTACTCTAGGCTCACTTTGCCTTTTAGTGAGGTTACATTTTTGAGTTTGAAAAACTATTTCAAACTATATTTATACTACAAACTACTATGGAACTTTGTGCCTTAAATCATCACTTTTTAGACAAAATTTTGACACATTTCATGCATCTTTTATATCCTTAGATCCTATAGTTCAATCCAGGGGCATTTCGGACTGTGTTTATTGACCAGTCTACAAGCAACCCACTGATAAATATAATTTTTTGTGTGTGTGTGTGTGTGTGTGTGTGTGTCTGTGTGTGTGAGGTTTTGCTCGTGGTGGGGGCCTCTTATAACTTGCTGGGGGCCCTCAGATTTCCACTACACTACTGTATATGCATATTACCGTTCTTGAGATTAATTAAGAGACTCTTCACTGAAGGGGAAAAATCCTTATAGACATCGCAGAAAATATTCTACTGTACGACATGACAAGCGCAAAACCAGCTGACCCAATTGGCAGTGCAGCTTTTATATACTCTAAACTTCGCCTCCACTTCAACGAGCAACAGGTGTTGCTCGTTGAAGTGGAGGCGAAGACAGCCGGAGGGGGAGGGACTGCCGGGCAGAACCATCACAATATTGACGCTTATTACGACTGGTGTAGCGCACATCTTGCCACGGATGATGGCCAGTGGCGAAGGATGAATGATTTATGCACAGCATTGTAGTGCTGAGGGTGCTCGGCTGGTGCGTGGCTACGGGAAAGGCCTTGGGTGAGCTCTGGCTCAGTGCTGCATTGTATTGGATGAGCTCACTGTTGCATTCTGCAGCCTTCGATGCAGAGATAAACTGAGCTGGCAGAAAGCAGATTCTGCTGAAAGGACACTCACTAGCAGCAGTGCATTGACATCAAGTTATTGTGGAGTCTCTAATTAGACATAAACTGTGGGCGTTTGTCAGCCTATCAATAGTAATTAAGATTGTGTACCTGCCAATGTAGGAAAATTGCATGTATACTGCTAGCGCACCCCCATCATACTCTTTCAGTGCTGTGAGCCAGCTTGGCCTGAGTCACCACCTGCTTCCCTACTCTCTCCAGCATTACTCTCCCAGTGATGGAACGGAGGAGCCTGGTAATCACATAGAAAACTCAATTAGCTTTATTGATGTTGCATAATTCCATCAAGAGAAGTTCATGTAACGCTTCACTGTGTTACTGCCATAC
The DNA here is from genome assembly GCA_029721435.1 of Gymnothorax reevesii. NCBI lineage: Eukaryota > Metazoa > Chordata > Actinopteri > Anguilliformes > Muraenidae > Gymnothorax > Gymnothorax reevesii. The sequence goes on from CM056590.1 coordinate 34,917,550, forward strand.
GAAGAGCTCTGTAAATGAGAGGAATGGCTGAGATTGATGTGGGACCTGGCGCTTCTCTTGTGTAAGACGTCTGGCTGCTTCAAAGGCTGTATGTATACTGAAAGAAAAAAAAGAAAAAAGAAGGGAAATGGTTAACAGCAGACGGTGTAAGTGTTTGCAAGGTGTGTGCGCGCTTGTTTGGGTGTGTGTGAGTGTGTGTGTGTGTGTGTGTGTGTGCGCGTGTGCGAGGAAAAGAGAGGGACATGGAGAGAGGGAGTGTGAAAGGGAGAGCAGGGGAAAGCGAGAAGCCAGCATGTGTGCTATAGGTTTCTGTGCCACTGCAAAGTTTGCACCTCGCCGGCTGTGGCTTGTTCGCCGCTTCACAGATGGGACTCCGAGGCTGAATTCACAGGCAGATTAATGCCGAGAGATGGAGGAAAATGGCGTGGGCGGCGGCAGATGACTGTGAGTGTGGGTGTCTGAAGCAGGGCCGGAGCACAGATAACCAGCTGTAATCCTCCTCAGCCAAAACAACAAAAACGGGCTCAAAATACACAGTGATGTGACACTGAATATAAAGCCAGTACTGAATGTGAAATCCGCCGCAAGCACTTTTAAAAGAAATTAGCTGCAGCACGTACATATTCAAATATGTACAGCATGCCGGGGGAGGTGGGGGGGGGGCTTTGGATGCCAAGGTCCTTAAATCACCTTAGAAAAGCCAAGCTGTGTAATTGCATGCGCATAGGCCAATCGGAGTATATATCCCATGAACAATGGCTACAAATGAACTAAAAGAAACACGATAATGAACCTAATTATTTTTAAAATGTACATGGTAATGTAAACAGTTAATTAGCATCATGTTTCATTTAGTATTGTACTGTTTGCAGCCCTTAAAGCCTGACCATGATTGCATTTCTAATGTGAAATCATGATGTTATGAATGGCCATGGTTACAAGACATCGATAGCAAGAATGGAAATGCGAATTTCCACCCAATGGAATGGAAATTGGATTTTATGGTAAGTGGTGATTTTGTAATACTCATTCAGCAGTCATATTGGCTTAATTAGTACTCCATAGGCTCATGGGTCCAGTTGACGAGAATTGCTCCATCAAAACAGCTAAAACTCACTGATTTATGATCCAGCAGATACTATCCAATTAACTCTATATGGTAATGTGTATATTAATGTCATTATCATTGCAAAATTGCAGTTCATACTGCAAAGACCACATATTTTCACACACAGAAGTCCACACTAACCATATAATATTCACTGCGAGACCATGCATCAATTGACATTATGCTTTTCTTCTACATCATGCATTATGTACAGTGCTGAGAAGAAAATATTTGCCCCCTTTCTAATTTATCAAATTTTTGTCAAACTTTAAATGTTTTGAATCATCCAACTAATTTTAGACAAGCAGAATATGAGTAAACACAAATTGCAGGTTTTAAATTACTATTATTTTCATTCAAAGCCTATGAGAAAAAATATTTGCACCTCTAAACCTAATGACTGATTGTGCCACCCTCAGTGGAAAAAACTGCAATTGAAAATTTGTGAAATTTGTCAATTTTGCGTCTTTTACATCGCTGCAGAGGAATTTTGGCCCAAACTTCTTTGCAGAATTTTTTAATTCAGCCACACTGGGGCGTCTTTGAGCAAACACTACCTGTTTTGAAGTCATGCCGCACCATTTCAATTGGATTCAAGAATGGACTTTGACTAGCCACTGCAAAACCTTGACCCTTTCACAGATGGACTTGCTTGAAAACTTTGGATCAATGTCCCGCTGCGTAACCCAACTATGCTTGAGCTTTAGGTCACAAACTGATGGCCGGACATTTTCCTTCAGGGTTTTCTGATGGACAGCAGAATTAATAGTTCAATCAATTAAAGCAAGTTGCCCAGGTTCTTAAGCAGCAGAGCAGCCCTTGACCATCACACTACCACCACTGTATCAGCGTATCAGTATGATGCTCTAAATGCTGAATGCTGCGATAGCTTTATGTAAGATGTGAAGAGACCCATATTTTTAAAAAAAATTTGATTAGTTTCACTGCACAAGATATTAGGCCTAGTCCAAAAGTCTTGGGGAATAAGATGTCTATCTGGTAAATGCGAGGTAAGCCTTTGTGTTCCTTTTCGTCCGCAGTGCTTTTCACCTTGCAGCTCTCTGTTGGATGCTATTCTTACCCAGTCTCTCTCTTATTATGGAATCGTGACCACTGACCTCAACTGCAGCAAGTTAGACCTGAATTTCTTTCGATATTTATCTGCATTCTTCTTGACGACCTGGATGAGTCCTCAATATGCACTTGAAGGCATTTGGTAGTCTTGCCACTCCTGGGAAGGTTCACCACTAGTATTTCAAGATAATGGCTTTTCCCATGGTACGCTGGAATCCCAGCACCTTAGAAATGGCTTTATTACTCTTTCAAGGCTGATATATGTCAACAACTTTGTTTCTAATTGTTCTTTTTTTATTTATTTAGATTGTGGCATCATGTGCTGCTCATTGTCTGCTTCAGATTGCCAGAAAGGTTCTATTTAAGTGATGTTTAGATTCGACAGGGCTGGCAGTAATAATTACTTGTAATTGAGCCAAATTATCACGCATATTTCTTTCATTGGTTAATTAAGTAACTAAAGGGGCAATTACTTTGCGCAGCACATTAAGTGTGTGCGAACTTTCATTTTGAAAATCATTCGTGAAATTCAGGAAAAGGAGAAGACGATAAGTTTCAGTTGGGATTTCTGGTTTGATTTGAGACAGGGAGAACTGAAGAGAGAGGGATGGGCCGGTCTGAGCATTTTGGCTAGGCGAGATATGCAGCCCGTGGGAATGTGTGGACTCTGTAGTGGAAATAAACTTCCAAGCGTGTTCTGCATGAAAACTCTGTGTCAGGTCTGCGTTGAATGTACCCACATTAATAACTACTACACTTTGTCTCAGAGGACCAAGAATGGTTAAATAACATTTTTGCTCCTGAAAAAGAAATTGACATTTAAAAACAGCATTTTTGTTTACTCCGGTTACTTTTTTCCGAACTAAATTATATTTTGATGATCTGAAACATTTAAGAATGACAAATATGTAAAAAGAAAAATAATTCAGGAAGGGGTAAATACTTTTACACAGCACTGTTGGCTTTCATTTCATGTCTAGATTAGTGAACCAGACTACTACTATGAAGCTCAGTAAAATCTCTCATTGTTGAATGAAATGAATGTGCTTAAGGTGGAGTTAAAATCTAGATCTCCAGAAATTTTAGACATCAGTCAGTTAGAGATTGGGCTGGTTCAAGGCACAGCCAAAAATTGCAATGTCTTTAGTGTTTGTAGTGGGGGAATTGGCATCACCAAAAGAAGAGGAAAAAATGACAACATCTTGTCAATAGCTGTTGGAGGTCACGTGCCTCTTGCTACTTTTTTACACTAATCTGCTAATTGCTGCACATATTATCTGGTTAATGTTTACCTAAACTCTCATCAAGTACTGCTAATAAGACTTTTGTCTTAGTCTGTCAAGTGTTTTTTTACAATGATATCAACAAATGATGCATGAACCTTGCACCCTACATTGGGATATCCACATGATGAAACAAGCAAGGACCTTCCCCTAACTATTGGAGGCAAAAATCATTTAAAAGATTTTTTATCAGTCGATAAAAAAAGCCTTTCCAAAACCTTGAAAAACATCCCCAAACTAATTGGTGCCCACATATTTTTGAAACATAGAGTCTGAATTTTTTTTACAATATCACTTAATCCAGGGGTGTCCAATCTCATCCAGAAAGGACCGGTGTGGGTGCTGGTTTTTGTTTGAGCCCAACACTAACACACCTGATCCTACTCACCAAGGTCCTGATTGAAACCCCTGATTAGTTAATTAGTGGAATCAGGTGCAGTAGCACTGCTGGCTAGGACAAAAACCAGCACCCACACCGGCCCTTTACGGATAAGATTGGACACCCCTGACTTAAACCAAAATTATATAACAATATATATAATATGATTATATAATTATAATAATATAATGTAATCAAACTAATGTGAATTCCTCCCTGGTTTCATTTCAACATTCCGGACATCTTCACACACTCAAATACTGCAAGACTGATGTTCAGATTAAGCGCAGGCTGCATCAAGGCTTACATCTAGGCCAGGCGTTCCCTAACCCGGTCCTGGGGCCTCTCTGTGTGTGCTGGTTTTTGTCCCAACCATAAGTGCCATCTAAGGACTTTAACCAGCTGTTAATTTGTACAAATTGGGTGCATTTTGTGTTTAAATATGTTATTTGCTGTTTTAAGCCACATTTCAATAGAAATATCCATTTGTGCCATGAAAAATAAAAGACTGAATAAAAGACCCTTGCATATAATTTTTTTTCTCTTTCTGTGTGGCAAGCAATTTCAGGTAATAACATTTTTAAACAGATCAAATCAGGTACTGAAAAAATCAGTAACCTTCAAATTAAGTTGCTGAAGACAGGTGTTAAGAATTCTTTCAAAATAATTTGCCTGCACTCAATAGCAAAAACATAACATAAAACAGGTTTGACACTCTCATTTGCTTGTTTAGTAAATTGTTAGTTTTTGCAACCAGGTGCCCACATTTTCACCAATTAGGAACCCATTGATTTTTTTTCCTTTGATAGGGTACATTTTTTTCCCTCTATTTATGCAGTTGTTACTCATATATTGCAATGTGGATGCAGAATTTATTCCTCACAGTTTTTATGCATATATGTCAAAATACTGTTTGTCAAGAGAGGATAAATTTCTGCTCTAACTCACCAGGTTAAGACAAATTAACAGCTTGCTGAAATGGTATGATTGCAAACCAGGGTGGAGCAAAAACCAGCATACACAGGGAGGCCCCAGGACCAAGTTTGGGAACCTCTGATCTAGACGAAATATCAGCACCACTACATTTTTTTTCCTAAATTTGGCAAGTCCTGAACTCAATACATTTGCATGAAGGTTTTAGCATGCATTCCAGCTTAAAAATGTGAAGTGCAGATCAAATTCTTTGCAAACTGAAAATCCAAGTCACATTTCCAAGAATTGAGCAATGTGTGCTTATGTGATTGATTTTGTCCTTTGGTAAAGTGGAACTTTTTAATAATTGCATGATGCTTAACTTCTGGCCAGGTGTATATTTTACAGTAGAAGATGTGATTCATAAAGAATAAGGAGGAAAAAAACAAAAAAAAAGGTAATTAATTGATTCATATGTTTATTAAATTTAACTGTCAATATGCTCCCAAAACACTGTTTAGCCTTTTTTAAACACTGTTCTTCTGATTGCTCCCAAAATGTATTTCACATGTATTGCTGACTTAATGATAGACATCAATTCTTGATTACTTTGATCAGTTTCCAACTGTGAAACATTTCAAAATTTAAGATTAAGACAAGTGACCCTGGGACCATGAGGACAACTACACATTTTTTTAATGTTTAAAAGGCTTGTTTATGATTCATATTATTTTTATTTTTATTTTATTTTTTTATTAATGACTATAGAATGTCTCAGGAAGTAGATAGGCCGCATAAGCAGCAGGAAAAAATTTCAATGGATATGTTTACAAGTGTGATTAAATTAAGGACGGGAAATGACAAATCAATACAGGTGATTTTATTTTTAGAAAAGCCCCAAACCACTTAGTAGTTTCCTTTTGTAATGTCATTATCAGGAGCATCCCTTCTTTCTAACGTTGCGTCGCTATCTTATTTTTTAATCAAATTTTTTTTAGATAGGGATTATTTCATATGCTGCATGAGGTGATATGCAGCACCTAATTCAATGATGTTTTATATCATCTCTCCTTACCAGACTCATGTATCATTAACAAATTCTTTAAGGAAGACATTTTTAGAGTTGCTGATGGAATAAATTTTTGTCTATTTCCAAAAAAAAAAAAAAAAAAATAGACAGTTGCCTCATAGCAAAAAGGCTGTAGATTTAAATCCAGCCCATCAGGCCATACTGTGTAGAATTTGTATCGTCCTAGGGTTTTTTTTTTTCCTTTTTCTTTTTTTAAATATGCATTTGAGCATAATTAGAGACTAAAAATTTCAGATCGCTAGTCCGTGCGCTGAATTGGCCTGCCTGCAGTCCTGATATTTCACCGATTGAGAACATTTGGTGCATAATTAAACAAAGTCTGTCAAAGGAGACCCCAAATTCTCCAGCAGTTGGAGGCCTGTATTCTGGCTTGTATGGATCAAATTCCAGTGGCTAAACTCAAGAAACTTGTCTCCTCAAAGGCCAGACGCCTCCACTCTCAGTTAAAAAGAAGAGGGGATGCTATACCATGGTAAACATGGTATTGCCCCTGTCCAAACTTGACCTGTAGCAGCCATCAAATTTTAAATGAGCTCATTTTGTGGATAAAATTGTAAAATTTCTGTTTCAACATTTGCTATGTCATCTCTGTTCTATTGTGAATGAAAAACTGGCTGGTGTGATTTAAATGTCATTTCGTTTTGATTTTATTCACAATTCACACTTTGTCCCAACCATTTCAGAATTGGGGTTGTTAGTGAACAAGTCATTTGTTCCTATCATAGACTATATAAAAAGATGGACGGAGTAACCGTGACGTCACTCATTGGTTTCAGCATACCAATTAGGAAGCCTCGATTTTGGCATTTTGAACTGCACTATTTTGTCATTTTGAAACTGGATGTGATATCTATTGGACGAGAGCGTGAATTGAAGATCCAGGAATTAGCGAGGCGTGGATCTACGTGTGGATCTGACCGCATTTGACGAGGACCAGAGGATAGCCACGACCCATGAAGCATATGTGGCTTTATCCTTTATTCTAGTTTATTTGGGACCATAATTAACACAAATGAACATCATGATATATCAGCGGAGACTTGAAACTTGTAATAGATACCTTAAAATAATGTGGAAAATCATGATTGAAATGATAAATCAGGTGTGAAAGAAGGGTCATTTTCTCACAGACCTCTATAGCATTGAACTTCTTTCTGCAAACATCAACGTTACCATCTGCTGGCGATAAAATAGAATGCAATTTTCAGAGATTTCCGCATGGGCTTCTCTTTTCAGACCCGAGTGCAGTGTCCATCTTCTTAAACAGTCTATGGTTCCTACCCTCCAACAGGACCCACAGGAGTACTTCCAAAATTAGTGCCCCTACTGGCAGTAGGAGTAACAACTTGAACAACCATATAGTGGGTCTTTTTTTGTCTCAAATACGACCAATGAAAGGAGTCATTTACTGTAAGTAACAGCAGTAATGTGCCTTCAGAAACGAGAGCTTATTAAAACATTGAGGCTTTGGTTTAAGTTACTACTTCCTAATGGTTCAGATCAAGTTAATGTTAGGGTAGTTTAGGTTAGGGGTCAGTGATCATGTTTTTGTGAACAAAAGAAAAAAGTTGTGGGTCGCAGCAACAAATGTCAAACCTACGGTCGAAAACCAGGATCAAACATCACTCTCCTACCGGAAAGTCTGCAGTTTTATTGTCCTAACATCCATCCCGTCACGTCCCTTACATGGAGTTATTCTTTCCAGACACCAGTATTTGGTCACTGGGATATATTTATTTATTTATTATTTAAGGACAGCGTGTGCTTGCAATAGTCATTTACAAGAAACGAAGAGATGGGCACGCCAGATTTAGCAGTAAGCTAAATTCCATCTGCAGTCCAACATAAAACATTTAAACACACTATACAATAAGTCATACAAAACATCCAGCATGACACCACATTCTTACAGTAGCCTAACGAGCTGCTCTTAATGTGTTGATCACATAATATATCGGTCTCTTTCCTAATGTACAATAATTAAAAATGTAAGAATTAAAGGATATAAATATAATTAAAGAAATGTAACAATACATAAAACACAATTATAAATTACTAAGTGCTTATAGAAGTGCAAATGAATTCCATAAAAAGAGCATAATGACACTGTTTAGCACCAACAAAGTTACAGAGATAAATACCAAGAATAGCAATTCAAAGTTACAGGAATATATACCAGCAATGGTAATACGGGGTTCTACAAGCAGCAATAAAGGGACAGTGCATATTCAGCTGTAACAACCTTAAGATATACAGTAGACTAAGTACATGGTGGGAAAAAAAAATTGGATCTCACCATCCAATTATTTCACTTTGAAAACCCTGCTGGATTGAAACAATAAAAGCTTAGTGTTTTATTTCTGAATTCTGTCATTTTTGAAATGTTACACTATTGAATGTTGAGTATGTTTCAACAACTTTCATTCATGTTCTTTGTTCCAACACGAGGGAGAAACTTCATGAACTCCAATTTCCATATTCTCACAGCCACCTTAACCAAGTGCATTGGAAACGTATTCTGTCAGCGTAATCGGAAATTAAGTTTGTTAAAAAGAACTCAGGAACATTCATTAATAATGCTGTTTCTCTTAACGCATTAAAACACAGATCAATAAACTGTTCTCAAAGAGATGACAGTGATGATAGTGATAACCCCTCAGGGACAGCTCAGATGGCTGGCCAGCCTCAGGATCGAAAGGCACTGATTACAGAGAATTAACGGACGCTGACACAAGGAAGGCAGCGAGCTTTCATGGCGTGCAACCCCCTTTAGAGGAGGAATGAACAGTAGCACTCCCATTGACCCAAGCAAGCGCACTTGGGGAGGACTGTGGGTCAGGCCGGTGATTAGAATAAATGGCAGACAGTTGGCGGGGGGGCTACCTAGCAAAGGTGACTAATTTATGGACGATAACAGTGGGGTGGGTGGGGAGACTAATGAAACGGAAAGGGCTTGATTAAGCATCTCAAAGACAGCCAGTCAGTCAGTCTCTTAGAAGGAGAGCTGGGGGTGAGTGGGAAAAGGTGATGGCTTCCGTCTCAGGGAAGGGAGGTGTGGGGCAGCTGAGTGGTGCTTGCATTCTGGGAGGCCCCTCCTACTCTTTGCTGGTTTTCCATAAAGCCTATGTAAGAAATGTGGCCATTAGCAGTGAGACTGGTGTTTAATGAGAAAGTCGGCTGACTGAATGTCCTCCCCTGGGTTTACCAAGCAGCCAGTGGGCCGCTTAATTAAAGAACTATCTGGCCATTTAGATTTAGACGAGTTGTAACATTACTGTCTTCTTCAGCTTCGTCGACCAGCTAAGAAAGAACAGGGTTTTATGCTACTCCTCACCATAAAAGGGTCAGCATTTCAGCAAAATGTTTACATTTAAAGAGCTGAAGATTTTGCCTGTGTGCATAGATCCTTTCACAGAACATGGGTAGCATTATGATCCATTTTCATGGTTTTTTACGACAACAAAGCAAAGGCACTTCGTCGCAGCATATTATGACAGTGGGTGATACTTTGGCCAACCTTTTCTGGAACAATTCATTGCAGCATCCCCAACAAAACAGCCCATCACCAGAAAAGCTAATGCAGCATTTCCAATTCTTTATATAGACACAGATGCACTTATTGGTCACCCCACTCTCCCATAACTAAAGATTCAGTGAGCAGGAGCCTGTTCGTTCAGGGACATGTGAAATAGGTTATAGACTTATGTGCAAAAGATTTTGTGGAAAGACCAGGATCTGCTCACAAGACCATTTTCAAAGATCTTTGGGGTTTTTGAGTAACAGCAAATGCCACTGTTACCTGGACATCCCGATTTTGCAGCTGACAAGCGATTTATGTCTTGCAGTCTTGCCCTGTACTTGCCTTGTTCTTGTTCCTGATTTAAGGCAGCAGTCCTTAACACATCCACAACTGCTTTATGATATTTGTTGGATTTGTTACACTGGCGTTTCAGGGTTTTCTTCATTTTTTTAAAAATTTTTTTCCTCCACTCTGAACACCACCACACTGTTTAGCCCACCTCAAAGCAGCTCCCGTCTCTAGAAGGAAGATGCCATGCCAGGTGATCCCTCCGACTCACGTGAAGACCAGCCCTCTGTTCTTTACGCTGTGCAGTTGCACCGCCAATTATACACTGCATATGCCATCGGAGGATGACAAAGTCAGCATAGAATTTAGTCCATACAGCTACGTACATGTCCCTGGCCATCCAGGAGTGGTCAGTATAGGGCAGTGAAATCACAAATTTTAACTGGCTCAACCTGTATTTCCCTGGCCAGGCTGCACCACTTTTTGTCTCACCCACGCAAACCTCTAGCCACAGCCGATAGTAGCTTGGTTTGGATTCGAACACAGAGCTTACAGATGGCGAATGGCGTTCCGGGGATATTAAGTTTTTGGTCCGAACGCCTCTGCCGCGCCGCTCTACGTGTTAACGCGATAACTTCAGTAATAAATCAATTAGAAATGTCAAGTTTTGCATATAAGTAAGTATCATAAAGCGGAAGAACTGATTCGATTTTGGACAATTTACGATTTCTAGATTGGCCACCACAGGGGCCAAAAACTGATTTACTTGTTAACGCAATAACTTCAGTAATATTTCAATTAGAAATTCCAAGTTTTGCATATCAGTAAGTATCATAAAGAGGTAGAACTGATTTGATTTTGGACAATTTACAGTTTCTAGATTGGCCACCAGGGGCCAAAAACTGAAAATCACTAGTTTTATCATTTCTCTGAAAATGTTTGTCCGATTGACCTCAAATCAAGTGCAAATGAAAGGTCATGACCTGAGGATGTGTTCCACGATGACATTATACCTATTTGGTTCAAAATTTTGACACAAGGTGGAGCTTTGTCACATAAAATTCACCATTTTTGCAATATCTTTGGAACTTTTTGTCCAATTGACATGAAACTATTTGCAACTGCCAGGTCATGACCTCACAACATGTCACATGATGACTTCATACCTGTATGGTTCAATATGTTGCCTCCAGGTGGCGCTTTGTGATGGAAAAATTACCATTTTGGCCATATCTTGTCATGACCTGAGGGGCTTTATATTGTATTGGGTCTATTCAAGGATCGGGGAATTGGAGGATTGGGTGAGTTCGGGGATATAACCCAAGCCGTCGCCTCTGACGGCATAAGCCTAGTTGCATTTTAGCTATTTTCATGGTCTCCATAATACTCAAATCTTGAATTATGAAGCCCTAAATAGGGGAGCACGTAAATTGCCAGATTTGACTTCTACGTAAAGGGGTACAGACACAACAATTAGCTGGTGGACAATAACACAAAGGAGTGATCTAACTTTTGGATAACCCTCCCTACCTCAACATGACAGTAGCCACTGGATTAAACAATGCTTGAATAATTACTGCAGGATTGTGGATGATTTTACCAAGCAACACTCTGGCCAGATACGACTGACCCTATTGTTGTTGTGCTTCACTATGCCTTCACCGCCTATCATGATGCACTTGACTAACATGTATTGCAGATACTTCTGCTCCAGAGATTCTGCCTTGGGTTGCCCAGCTGCCAGAGCAAGAGCCCCTCTTTTAGTAATCTTGATGCTTGTGCTACATATCTGTCTGTTCTTTTCTTTATTATGCTTACTCATATGGCTAGTGTGATTTTAAGTGTTATAAGTTTGTTTTTTGTGTTGACAAAGGCCAATTGCAGTCAAGGCGAACAAAGGCCTTGAAATAAAACTAGAAAATGAACTTGCATTGGCCTGCACAAAGTAATTTGTTGAATACACTCGATTAATCAGAGACACCTGCCGAGTCGTTTGTCCTAAATAAGTCATATCCACCACAAAACAGCTAAATAAATAAAGGTACTATCTTGCTTATAGCAGTCTGCTGAAAAACAATGATGATATTGATTGCTCGCACTGGCAGGGTGAATCTATTTTTCTTGCAGCATGTGTCATTATAAGTTGTGGCTGGAAAATTACGGATTTATTCCAGCGCCAGCTCTGAAGGCGCCTGCCCCCGCTCCTACTCAGGAGCCTGAATCAGAAGATCAAGTACTGCAGAGTCCAGAATCGCTGCTATTGCACCTTTATCTCTAAAAGCACTCCACGAGAGCCAGTCATTTCAGTGAGTGACACAGGAGAGGAGTGATAATGAAATGGTGAGCAATGGTCCTGACCAGAGAGCACAGGGGATTGAGTATTGATGGGTTATTCAAAAGACAAGAAAGAGGTTAAAGGGCATGGGGAAATAGAGCTGGAAAATACAGCACGATAATGAAATCGTCCAGTGATGACTACAAGGGCTGTTAGTTTTACAGACGCACAATTATGAAGCAGCAATTTTCTGTTCAATACCCCAGCAAAGTTCCCTGGGGGTTGCAGTAAAAAAGATTTGAATTGAGGAGTGATGAATTACGGTATCTGGCTTATCTAAGTGAAGCCTTTCCAGTGACTGGTGACAGCAGAATGAATGTTCTCAGGAGAGGAAGCAAGAACATGGTCTTAATAATAAGACAATGTGTTTGAAAATGAGGATCAGCCCTCATTATTGATGAAGGCTGAAGAAAATTCATTTTTTTGTTGATCTTTTTTTGTGGGGGAAAAAAGATCTAATGTAAAATCTGACAGTGGGGATGCGAGGGAGGAGTTGGGTTGGCTTTGGTTGGCCAGAAGAGCACAGCGGGCCGAGTGGGGAGTGTAGAGCTATGGATGGCCAGCCAGCCATGCAGAGGCACTCATGAGTCCTGTCAGGCCTTCAGGGCAAACACTGAGCCCAGTGGTGCTTTTACAGCAACAAATGTGCGTCCACAGCGTACTGTCAAACTGAAAAACCTTATCAAACAATCCAGGGAAGGATCTCATACTGTTATCCTGCCAGAGGTGGTTGCAGCAAGTACCAAACCAGGGGTGCCATTAATTTAGAAAATTGATTTTTAATTAGACAAATAAATAATTTTGGTTGTACCCACTGTATCATTAATAGGGCATAGCATTTCTAATACGTTGGAATTTTGAGTTTATGCCTATGATGTTATCATTATCATTATTTTTAAACAGAATTTATAATGCATTTCCCATCAGGGCCACCAATAATTCTGGAGCCCACTATTACACTTGATGCGACTTCATCTAGACGAATGAAGAGCTTAACATACACTTCATCACCATCCAGGTAGGAGCAGTCCCGGCCGTCAGATATTTTTGAAAGGAGTGCTAGTTTGATCATTTTTCTATGTTGTGAGGCACCATCTTGAAAGATTTTGAATGTGCCTGCTCTCATTCAAGATCGTGTAAAAAGGCACCTAACGCTTGATCTTGAGCATGGCCTCTGGAGTTGCTTGTGTACCAAATTATGATTACAATGATAATTATTCAAATTATTTACCCAGCCACTTGTATTTAATATCTGACTTCTTTGGAATGTGTTGCAGGCCTGAATGGCAGCAATAGATGTATATTTACATATAAAAGGAGGTTGATCAGACAAAATATTGAATATCTTGTATTTCGTATTGTCTGCAATGAAATACTAGTCAAAGTAAATTTAAAAATCACTGCTTTCTGTTTTTATTTGCATTTTCCACTGCAAAATAAAATAAAATAAAAAAAACCTTATGTTTGGTGTGTTGAATATTTTTCCCGTGATATGGGTGAATTATAGGATTTGCAGTTATGGCACAAAGGCCATATTAGGCAGGTGGGACAACAGACAAGAAATTGTGGATCATGATTCACCAGTTTTAGAGTCAGTTGCCTGTGAAAATGAACCCCTTTATGACTTCATAATTTCATTTACATGAATCAACCAAGCTCTGCCTCCAACAATGGTCTGTTAGAATATAAATAAATACATAAATTAAGTACGTAAATAAATAAATGAATACGCATCATGTTGGTCACTAAATATGAGCCATCAAAATGTAAAATAGGGACTGCCAACATGCTATATGTACAATATACAGTATTTCTATTGAAAGTTTGTTGACTAGGAAAGATCCGAAAGATTGTTGTAAGTTTAAGTTCAACAGGCCCTTTACGGTTATGGGCAATATTTCAAGGAGAATTAGATAAGTGGTGCTATAAACAACTCAGAAACTAGAACTGGGTCTCGTCTTTTTTTAGCAAAAATTCCCCTGAGATGCATTGCACAGCATCTCCCATTGTACTTGGGATCTCTCAGTGAAAACCAGCAAAAAAATACCTACTGGTCTAAAACCAAATAATTGACATTATTGTGTTCCATCCAGTCCCATCAAGATGGCAAATTAGTATTTAGATGACAACTACTAGCATTACTTTGACGAGCAGGAACTTTTATGTGCAACTGACACAAATTTGACCTTGCTGCAAAGTTTTATACCCAACACCCAACTAATAGATATCTATTTTGGAAATAAGTTCCCATTTTGTAAATTTTGCATCACAGCATCCATTATTTGGGAAAAACACCTTGCAGAATTTGCAATCGCGCATTGAGAAAATATTGATATATTAAATGAATGCCGCCTTTCATTGGTTAATGACTTGCGAATCAGCTCCGCCTCGGCTGTGTCTCGTTTCATGGTTATTTCCTCATGACCACGTGACAAGTATGCAAACCCCTTGCTTTGTTTTGCATGTTGCTGCATTGTAGTTTGCCTTTTGTGGTTAGACCTAGTCAGTATTCCAGGTAGAAATTCTTTGTCTTTATAATGTATGACATTATCGATAATTGTTGAAACTCTTCGTCATTACTGAGGGAGGACACATATGCAGGCTGCAGGCTGCACGTATTAAAATGCATTGTGTTTGTGTAAAAAAAAAAAAATAAATAAAAAAATAAACTTGTACACAGATATAATTTGCACATTTGAAAAAAAAACATTTGTTGCTGTGGAAATATGATGTGTATGTGTGAAAACGTCTTGTGCGCAAGTGTGCACTCATATACAGTATGATTTACACTTGTGAACAAATTTTGCGGCTGTAGAAATGTTTTATGGGTTCAGAGATGTACAGTAATTTGTGCAGATGTGAAAAGTTTTTGCAGCCACAGAAATAATTTGTGTATGTGTGACTAAAATTTCCAGAAATATTTTCAACAGTGAGGTTTGACAAAGTCTAAAAGACGGACACACAAATATCTTATCTGCACATGCAACACTGAAGTCACAAACTCTTGAATTTTAACTCTTCTTACACCTAAGGCTGACTAGCTACTCACCACATTGCCCACTGACTAGCCGATCAGCACGCTGCCCCTTGACAATCCAATTTTGGACGCTTAAACTTCAATAAAATTCCGGGGCTTTCCAGAGTGGAAAACAAGCCATGACTGTGCCTTCCTGTGTTTTTGGTCTACTAGCTGAAATAATGAAAATTCCCTGATGTTGTTTTGGGACGGGAAGCACCGCAAACAAATTATAGACTCCAAACCTCAATACCTCTATATAAGATTTCAAACCGTGAAACTGGGCTAATAAGAAGAGAAAAGTGTCTTTTAGCTGCTGTACATGAGGCTATGAGGTGCCAATTAATTCAAGTCTGCTGAGAACGACGCAGCACCTGTTGAGTGTTCACTCGCGCAGTGGATTGAGGATTGATGGCGCGGCCTCTCAAGGATTGTTGTGCGTGGTGCCTGGTGAGTGTGTTGTGCAGTGGATCAAGGATAACTGGTGCAATTGAGATAAGTGTCGCTAGCTAACGGAGGAGAAGGTGCTATCACTCCCAGCTGCACTAGCCTCAATAGGCTGCTCCACTTATCCCTGATTGAATGCACAATTTTGTGGTTAGGAACCTTATTTTAAAAAGAGTTTTGGATTCTTTAACTTATTAAATTTATAATATTTACTTAATGTAGGCTACATTACAGCTGGCCATGAAAAAGGAAAAGTGCAAACTTGGTTGCTCACCACATGACAGTGGTCATTTTTATTACATTTTAAATGATTGCAATTGAATTAATCCAGCTGATCTAGGCTTCATTAACCAGTAAACTACCATATAGGCAATAATAAGATACTGTTACATTTGACATTAGCTCACCTGTGACCTTGGTTTCAGTATGCACGCTAGCGTATGACACTCATTTAGCTAACATGACACTAATTAGCACTCATGCTTGTTCATTTGCTGCTGGCAAACACATTCACTGTTGTGTTCCAGGGTTCTGGCCTTTGGCCAGAACAGTATTATTCATGGTTTTAACAGTTTCATGTTCCATAGTTCAAGTTTCATAGTTCATGCCATTGTTTTAACAGTTTCTTGTATTAGGATTATGCATTTCATGTTTCACATTCCATGTTTTTACTTTTCCATGTTTTTGTTTTAGCCAGGTCTGCCATGCCACTCCACCGCTTGTCTGCGTTCCGCCCCGTGCCTTCGTTGTTGCACATTTCAGAGCTCTGGTTGGCTTTGTGGTTTCCCCCTTCCTTCTGTGCTGTGCTGATTCGGGGCTCTCTAAGCTTAATTGGCAATTAACTGTTTTTAAGTTACTAACATTTACTAACACTCACTGGGTGGTGTAATTCTTAGATAGGCACATTACTAATACTATTAATTTAGACAGGGAGTTTATTGTCATGATTCCTGCTTTGCTATTTCAAGATCTTGCTGTGCTTTTCTGTTCTTAACATTCATGCTTGCTTCCAAACTGCATACTTAATTGGTACTTAAGCTGAGCACGCTCATTCTCTTAATGAGCAGGTCATGTCATCCAATCTCTGTCCATGTCTTGATCTTGCCATGCCTCTTGTTTCTCTTTCTCCAGGTGTTGCCCTTCATGTGTCATGATTACCAAGCCTTTATCTGGTTGCGGTGGAAGTTGGCTGGCAGACAGTGTCTCGCGTCTCGTTGCATGTGCAAGTTTAGCCAAGCCCTTGTTGTCATAGTTCCCTAGCATTTCTAGTTTCAAGTCTTGTCCTAGCCTCTTGTTTTTTGAATATATATTTAGTCTGGTTATTTATTTTCCTTGATCTTCTTGCCTGGAGTTTCCAGTGTCTTTTGTTTTTTGCCATTTTGCATTCTTTGTTTATAGCTCTGTGCAGCATACCTTAGTTTGTTTTTTGCAACCCTTTGGGCCAAGTTTTTTGTTGGCCCTCGTGCCTGTTTTGTTTTGGTTTATAAATAAATCCTCATTCCTTTTTCCCGCATCTGGTGTCGACTGATTCCCTATCATTCACTGTATGAAAAAGACTGTTGTAACTAAAAAAACTCACAGGGAGACAAAAAAATATTTCACCATCAGCCAGTGTATGTGTGGCAAAATGAGAGAGATAAAATGGCTTAAACTTCTGTAAATGAAGATAGTAAGATATTCTGTATATACTGCACTCATTAATGTTATCTAGCTAGCTTCCTAGACTCACAACCGCTGGTGATGATAAGCCTGCGCATACACAAAAATAACATGTAGAATACGTGCGCATTGACACAACATGACATGGACTTGTTCCAGACTGTTACATTCGAATCAACAAAATTATGGTGCTCATACATAACCCCACCTTCATTCATGACAACAGACAAGGTTTGAACACTCCGATTACTCTCTGTAGCTTGGTTATTGAGGAACTGTGACAGTGCTCTACTGACTACATACTGTCTCCTGTTCAACTACAACGCCATCTATAGGCCGGGTGGTGGATTGTACTAAAAGTGAGGAGGAGCGGGGAGGATTCTGATGTACCTTTGAGGAGAGATTAGAATCACATAAAATGACAAACCGTATTTCAATTTGATTTGGAATTTCAAATTTGGTATGGACTTGCAATACCCAAAACGACACCTAGGTCTGAACAGTAGCTGGTTGTGCACTAGGATTTTTTAAATATATATATATCTTAAGCCACTGTGGCTAAACAACATGATAATGTTTTTGCAACACAGCGATCTTTTTAGCCACACAATCAAAACACAGTGTCGCACGGAAGACTTCACAATATAAGGTTAGTATATGTATCTGCCCTGTTAAGCAATATGAACAACAAATAAAACTACCAATTCATTGCATATACTCCACACATTCATTTCTGAACCTGCAAGTAAGACTAGATCATTTAAGGACAGATGTACATTTATTTTTGTAATACTTGATCAGCAAAACAACTACATTTGTTCTGCTAATACAGTTTTAGATAACCACTAACATTTCAAGGGTTTGATGCACAATGGTGGTGCGTCCAAATTTTGTGATTTTGAGATTCTTTCCCAGTCACAGCGGTCCATCAGCTAATTCTTGGAGCTCAATAGTTATATGTCCACCTGCCTTAGTTTTAAGCTGAATTCGCTTTTTGATCTTGAGGTATGTCCGACAAAATCTGCTTAAATGAGTTAAACATTGACATCTTGATGAATAAACATGAACTGTATTGCAGAATCATCTATCTACCATTGCAAACTAACTTAACTTCAATCTATCACTATTGTGTTATGTCACATCAAGTTCTGGAGCTGTTGGACCACAGAGGCGACAAGTCCATTTTTGGCAATTTGGGCCACGATGTTGTGGTACCACACCTATGTAAACTTAAGTGTTCAATATACTTCTGAGGCATGAAGCGAAAGAGTGGCTGATGTTAAACAATGATATGAAATGCCTGATTAGTAGAACACTTGCAGAGACACCCAATATGTAACTTTTGTTCAGCAGCGAAGTCTCTGCACGTTACCGCTCCCCCAGTATCAGCGCGCACTGGCAGGGTAAGAGCACCGATCTCTGGAACGTAGCAATATTTGTTCGTTGCCAAACCTTGATCATTTTTATTCTATGATTAACGCTCGATTAATAGCATAAAACGTGTGAGTTGCGAACGAAGCGTTCATGCTATTTCCATCTGTCGGGGAAATAATGTCATCATTGCCATAGTTGGGAGGCAGAGCAGAAAAATTGCGCCTGAATAAAATCTTGGCTGTTTTCAGCATGATTCACGTATCCTTTCATGCCCTACAAAATAAACACGCCTGGTTATTAGAATTATCTAGGTTTGCAGCCTTTATAAAGCAAGCCATATCATTTGTTTCTCTGAACAAGTTTCTTTGATATTCCTGTGTTCTGTCAATGCAGGTACTCCAGAGAATTCCCGACAGCTCATTCGGTTCCGTGGATACATACAATGCATGTGTAGCTACGGTCTACTGTTTCATTATCCTCGCTGACATATTATCGCTCCATCAACAGACAAATGAAAAAAATAAACTGCGTTTATTTGCGATAATTGAGTGAATCCAGTCGACTCGACATTCAAGACAGCAACATCAAATGAACGAGAAGGATGACTGAATGTGTTATACACACATGTGGCGTCAGGGCCATGATTTGTGATCATGTGATTCACAGAAAATGGTTAAAATGGTGGCCTCCGTGGAGAGCTTTGACAGTTCAGCGAAGAAGTGTCATAATAGCAAAATGCCTTGTGGGACATTGCTTATTTTTTTCATGGTAGGCTTAGAAAACGATACTTTTGAAATATAGTGTTTAATTAGGTATGTTCAATGACTGGAGTGTCCTTTTAATTATATATTTGGCAGAGGACGCGTCCGCATCTGACTGCGTACAAATGCGCTCACGGATGCGCAAGGTATTACCCCGCTTTAAAGGTTCCCTAAAATTAAATTGGCCGAAATTGACATTTGAACTTGCCATTGTATTTTTTGTGACGAAAACGAAGATGTAAATCCTTTTCCATGGAAATTTGTTGTTTTTAAACTATTCTATTTCTAACTATTCTATTTTAAACTATTTTAAACTGATCGCGAGCATCCCCTTCGAAATGTCCGTAACTGGCCTTATATGGCAACTGATGTCATGCAAGGCAGCCAGCTGGTCAGATCTTGCTCGTTCGACAATGAAATGTACATACATTATGCTTTATTTACCATAGCCAGCCGACAGACTCTTACAGAAAACCACTGTTGGAATACCATAAAATTTACCACCAAAAAACTATAGTACTACTGTAGTAATTGTATGTTTTTTTGGAACGCATGATGTAGATCTGAGTGTTACTATTGAAATGTTGTAGGTCTACCATAGCTAATGAAATAACAGTACAGAAAAGAAAGCTACTGTAGAACTATAAATTTCAGGATTATTCGCCAAGGCGTTTGCCAGAATAGGTGGCATTGAGCCACTTTCACACTGGATGCGAGGCGGGTTTTTCGCACAACAGATTACATTCAAAGACGTGTGTATTCGCATCTTCGCATTGACTTTGGGCGTGATCTGTCATGCTAAAGGTTTGTTTCACGTTCTGTGAAAGCAGCTTTAGACACGCACGCAAGCTAGATGGCTAGCTGAGGTTAATTTCAGCAGTACTTAGCCAGCTAACTTAAGTTCGACATAACGTTAGATTTTCATGAATTTTGATTATGAAATTATACAGCAAGCGTTCAGTCCAGTGTTGCGAGAACTATCAAGTTACACAGTAACTATCTCACTGCCAGTTTAACTAACCACCATACCCATTTAGCTAGCTAACGTAAGTTAGCGGCAGTTGCGTGTATTTCCCTCAATCCAATCGCCCCAGTCTCGGTTCAGGCAGTTAGCAAGCTTTATGAGCAGTGCGTTTCACGTGTAGTCTCGTCTTTGCATTGACTTTGAATGTAATCTGTCATGCGAAAAATTTGTTTCACGTCCGGTGTGAAGGCGGTTTGGTGCTGCCTATTCTGGCAAATGTTCTGGCGAATAATCCTGAAGTTTAATGCCATAGGTAGTAAAATTTGATAAATTAGCAGGCGAGGGTGACTGCCCCAGCAGGAGAGTATCTGGATTATTGAGAGCTGCCATTGCATTATGAGCCAAATGAACTTGGAAGGCTGTATTGTGATGCCTGATCGCCGGCTGTGCTGTAGGAGGTGGTCACTGTTGAACTAACGCTGGCTTATAGGCTTGTGACATCAGTCATAACATGCATATAATATTTTTTATGATTCGGCGAGTTGTCTTGATGCCTTGTTGTACACTCTTCATTAGATTTATACCTGCGTTTGGATAGTTGTCCTTGTGTCCACTATGTATCCGGCCATCTAGCTACGTTAGCCTACGCAACACGGTTTGTCGAGTGTAAAAATTAGATAAATAGATAGATGGATAGATACATATCTTGATTGCAGGCTCAGTCATAGACTAAACAAACACACTAGAAAACGTGCGTAAACAAGCGTGTAATTGGACCGCACAGATTGCTATGGCAGAGGTGCTTTCCTTTGATGACGTCATTGGAACATGTGACTTACATCTCAGAAACTTACTACTTGTTCAGGGGGCGGGGCTTAAGAGTGCAAAATTATCACTTTTATTCATTAAAATTGATGGATTTTTCTGTCATTTCAGAACTTTTGAGTGCATAGAGAGATATAAATAATCATATAGAGAACCTTAAAGTCAGATTTTTGAATAAGTACAACTTTCAAGCCCCTCCCGTATTTGCGCTGAGGTCCAAACCAGTTCTTCCCTTGATTTTTCATGCAGAAGCCGCGTGCTAATGATTTGATTGGTTAATTGAGCTGGGAGTGGTAGAATTTCACAGATCGCATGACAGGCTGTGGGCGGAGATAAAGTCCCAGATTTTTTTTTTCTAAAATCACCCGATTCATATTCGCATGTCTAAGCCTAGTGACAGCTTCAGTAAATACGACCAAAAAAAAAAATCTTCCCGGCTTTAACTTTAATTCTGGGACACTGGCTTGGTTGCGAGCTAGGTAAGTCAAGAGTACTCGCTGTTGCTGCTAGCTAGTGAAGTTAGGGCAAAAACTAAATCGCATTGCCCAAAAATGAATCTTATTTACAAAGGCTTTCCTTAAAGGACCAGTGTGTAATATGTAGCATGGTTTATTGGCAAAATCTCAATAAACTACCCATTAATATGTTTATATAAGTATATAATCGCTGTAAAAATGAAATTCTTTTGGTTTTCGTAGCCTAATAATTATGCGTTTATATAAACATGTAGCAAGGGCCTTGCTGTAGAGACGTCGCCATCTTGAAAAGCCATGTTGGTACGGCAGCCCGACCGGACAATCCAGCCAGCTAGAGAACACGTTTCGCGTGTATAAATCCCAGTCGTGGAAGACGCCATTTCCGCAAAAGTGTTTTTGTCCTTGGAGGCCACCGTCTTTTTGCCGACGAGAGGGGTGAACATGAGTCGGTGAGTGAGTGCTGCAGTGTAGAATCTGAACGCTGGATATCACTGCCCCCCGCCCCCCATTTTACACACTAAAATTAGCTAGCTAGCAAGATAGCCATATAATCTGAACAGTGACTTAGAACAGAACTGCATAAGTACCGCTGTAATGCAGATAAAATTAGCCATGAAGTAATTTCAATCAGGAGAGACTTTAGAGAAATCAGGAAAATATTTATTATGCTTTGAGCATAAAGGAGTAACATGCTTAGAATCAAACAAGTCTTTGGCGCTTGGACTCTTGTAAAGACTTGTAGAGCAGGAGCACTGCTTGGAGCAGCAGCAGGAAATCCCCCGAAAAGTCCAGACACTGGTGGCGGTGGTGGCTGAAGGCTGGTGGAGCTAGAGCAGCAGCACAGGGGGTCCAATGAGTAGGGTGGCGTTGGGGAGGAGGAGGGTCAGTGAGTGGCAGCATGGGTAAACTAGGGTAGAGAGAATGACATTTTTTAAAAAGACAACAGCAGAACAATTGGCCAGCAACGCCACTGAGGTATGCCCCGAATGGATAGAAGAGATCAGCTGCTACGCCAGCTGACAGCTCAACTGACGGCCCCAGACATTGACTGCGGAGATTTACGAGTGAGCATGGGTGAATAAAATAAACGGAGTTGACGTGCGCGAGAGAGAGAGTCTTCCTGACTGAACTTTCACTAAGTTTCATGGCCCTCATTTATCAAACGTGCGTACACCAAAGAAATGGGTGTACGCCAAATCTCCCACAAGGATCGGCATTTATCAATCTGAATGTGAGCGAATGGTCCACAAAAATCTCACGCCAGGTCTGACCAGGTCTACGCAGATTTGAAACCTGCGAACAACATGCAGGAACGAGTGTAGCTTTCAAAATGAGTAATAAACCATATGCAGCAATGCAGATGTCATGCTGTTGTTACTCTTATTAGTAAAATGAATAAATAGACTAAATAGATAAATAGGCTAAATGTATTAATTAGACATCTGTGTTGAGAAAATAATTAAACTTATATTTTGAGACAACCTGCTTGTCAGGCCAGATGGCTGACAATTACAATCAATTTGATTAAGCACAATGCGTGGCTTGGCAGACATGCAGTGTGGTATGTCAGATGCTCATCCTATATAGCCTACTGAACAAAAAATAAATGCAAGTTAATTAAAGGCAGACAGGAAAATAAGTTTGCATGTAATTATTTTTGAAAATCAAATTTATTACTTGCGCGTGCACATTTACACTCGTTTCATCCATTTTTTCTTTATTTTGTGGTTACTTTGACTGAGTAACCATAAGAGTACACTAACTAACTTGTGTTTCTTTTGTTGCTCAGTATATATAGGCCTACGGACACTTTGACAGTGATCACATTTTGACAATGGCAGATCTTCTATTGTTAGAGGAAAAAGCTTCTGTCCAACGTGAGAGGAACTGTCGGCACAGAGATCTCCTCCAGGAAAGTGACGAGAGGCTGCTCGTTTTGTGTGGAACCCAATAAAATGTCATGGAGTGATACTAATAAAAGTACAACGAAGAGTGATCTCTGCAGACTGTACTTTAACAATTACCCTCATGCAGCTCCGATCGAGGCAGTGGGGACTCATCCGCTCCTCGAACGGTGACAGCTGGAGGTTGGAGTCTGGTTGGCCTCCACTGGTCCGTGCGCTGCTGAGCCTGAGTGCCGCAGCCCGTTTTTTGGTGTGGCCTAGAGGAGTTTAGTAATGATTTGTAGTGACTACGCCAGTCTCGGAATGAGGGCGAGACAACCCTGATGTTAAACACAAAACATTCCCCGACAGGTCCCAATGACTGGTGGAAACACAGTTGTAAATAAATATTCCTTTTATTTTCACTTGCAGAATAATATGCATTTACAAACCCACAATAAGATGAGAAAAGTACCACTAGATAAGACGTAGGCAGATCATTAAATCAGTACAAGATCATATACAAACAGCAGAGGTTTCATGTTGCCACTAACATTAGTGGTGCAAACCCATGTTAAGAAAAGTACAAACCAGATACGGCAATAGGCAGGTCATTAAATCAGTGCAACATGAGGTAGGTACAACTATCGAGTATAGTGCAAGACGGCTTGGGTTTGGGATAGGATACTCCTGAATGACAGCAAGGATGTAGGGCAAGTGAACTAGGCTTGTGATGCAGCCCGCGAATCCACAGCAAGCAAAAAAAAAACACACGGATAAGTAAATTCAAAACAAGAAAGTAACTAAATATTGACAACACAGCTGAAGAAAAACCAATGAATACTCACAAAATGTTTGTAGGGACAGGCTGCTCCCACTCCTTATTACTTGCTAGTCACTCAGGCAGTCAACAGTATCCTACCCAAGAATTGTGTAACACTAACCCAACAGACCCAAACCCTGCAGGCTTAGCCAATAACCCAAACTGCCTCTCCGGTCGAAGCTCGTAGGTCATAAAAAACAAAAAAACGGAGAAAACGGTGGTTTCCCCCCACCCCTGAAGTTAGGGCGTCACCCTGATCTATGAGTAAACAGAAAAAAAACAATTCCCATTAGGAGTCCTACTATGCCCCACATCATGCTTATGACCGCCACTCAATTGCGAGTGCCGAGACGCTAATAAATTGGTACCTTACCTCGTCACTGCGGTAGGACAGCTCGGGCCTTCACGCGCCCCCAAACAACTCGTGCTTTCAGTCAGATGGACGCTAGGCGTCACGCACCCACAACCGGTGGATGTGTTCCTGCTCTCAGTCAGATGGACAGCACTAAGACACATAAATATTATGTTAACAATAGAGCTTTTGTTTACAAGATGAGTTACGAGCACCCCCAAACCCATTCAGCCCACACAAAACAGAGAGCCTACCTGTAGCTAGTCAATTCACCTGGGCAAGTTGCCCGGCATCTCCTCATTCCCGCACCAACATGGCGGCGCTGTGCATCAATTAGACATTCCGTCAGCACGGTACACACAATCACTGTTTACATTAAAAGACCACGGCTCAAGGCATCTTATCAAAGGAGGGAGGCATACCTGTATACTTCAATATCGTAGCCTGGGCAGCTAGTTGGCGTGGTATCTATGCAGAGCGTGGAAACTACAACAACAAACGATAGCGCGCATTAGTGGCTCACCCAAAATGCCAGAGCCCACTCAAGACTTGCTACGCTATATTGACATTATGAAACACGGCTCACCTTAACAGCTCAGTAAAACGCTTGCAACTGGAGTTGAAAGAACGCGTAAATCTCCCACCACAGCTCCCGCTGGAACAGAACAGCAGATGCTAGACAGCTAAGCGAGCACTGCTAGCCTGAGGAACCAAACACCGGTTCTTAGTTCCGGGAGAAAAATAAAGAATGGCCCCTTTCTCGGCCAGGTAGGGGCCCGCCCCCCGCTCGTTCGCCTACCCGCAGGGTCCTAGCGTCCGACGCCACCCTATAGTACAATCAGCTTCAGCATACTACCCGTCACAGATGTAAAGCATTTGGATTGTCAATTATGTAGGCTTTTTTAACATGAAACATCATGGATCTATAAATTGAATTTATTAAGGCCAAAGTTTTTTGCACTTATACGTGTGGTGTGGCCAATGTTGATTTTTCTTTTCTTGGCCACATTTATAAGTGCGCCAGTTGATGACGATTCCAGTGCCGCTTATAGAAAGTATAGAAAGTTTGGCCAAGAACATTTTTTTAGCTTTGGACACTGTGACGTCCCTCTCTCCCTTATCCTGTGATTGACTAATTGTCTGTTTTGCAGAATTGCACTCCGGAAGGCTGGGCTGAGAACCTTATTGGGGCTGATGGGTCACACCTGTTACAGGGGTGTGGCCAGGCTGTATAAATTGAATGCTGCCCAGCAATCTGGCTCTTCTTGGCTGCCTTCCCTGCTCCTGTTGTGTTTGTTTTAGTTCTGTTGATCCATCTTACACACTCATTCTACACATGCATTTCATTCACACATTGCAGGCAGACGGACACTCACATCTACTTCCCATGTGTCTTTTGAGTTGGCTGTTTGTTTGATTTTGGCATTATTAATAAATTCATGTTTGTTACTGTTATCATTTGCATCTGTGTCCCATTTTGTTACTTCCCTGAGCCGGGTCGTGACAGACACACTTAAAATAAGTGTGAGCAATGGAGAAATGTGCATCTTGGCGCACTTATAAGCGCGTCTAATGCCAATTTCGGTCAATTTTTTGTGCTTGGACGCACTTAAATAAGTGTGAATAGTCGCTTCGGTTTATTAATGAATTAAATCATTAAAATT
This sequence comes from Gymnothorax reevesii, assembly GCA_029721435.1. NCBI lineage: Eukaryota > Metazoa > Chordata > Actinopteri > Anguilliformes > Muraenidae > Gymnothorax > Gymnothorax reevesii. Next base: position 34,943,783 of record CM056590.1, read on the forward strand.
AAACGTCTGCTGCACTCCGGTTTTCCACCCCAACAGAGTTTACCGCAGCAGCAATAGTTTTCCAAACTGCAGCCTTCTGGGCTCCTTTTTGTCACTTTTAAGGCTTCCAAATAAAATTATTTCGTTTTTCTCCACCTTAGACGTGATAATTTATATTTCCTCCTCAGTGAAGTTCTTTCTTCTTTGCTGTCTTTTGAGAGTCCCTGTCGTAAAGTGGGCAGGACTATGCCTCCCAGAGCATGCATTTATAGCGGCGTGTCATGTCAATTACGATGGTTTCAGCCGCCATATTTATCAACGACACGCCAGTTCTACACCAATATCAGCGACGTACACACTTTTAGTTAATCAGACGTGACAACAGGCGAACGCTGATATTTACACCAGAATCTACACCAGATTCTATGCAAGTTCGATAAATGAGGGCCCACATGTCTCAGCCCGAACTGTAGGCTTACTGCTCACGTAACAGAAGCGGGTGAATCAAGATTTAGGGTAGTTGTAGAGGTGCGATTGCGGTTAGTGACCAGAGTCGTCAACACTTCTCCCATTCGTGCCGCGGCTCAGAGAAGGAAATCTAGCAACAGCGTGATGTGCGCAGATTGAATATAATTATTTACGCTGGAATAAAATAAATTTTATTTATTCGCTGGAAAGCTTACTACACAGTGGCAAAGAGCAATAAGAAATCTTTGCCACCACATATGGATTTCTTTTGCCAATGGCGAAGCAGCGAGTGGCTAACTCGCACCTTGAGTAGTGGCGGCATTGTGGCTTTGGTTCAAATCGGAGCTGTTTAAGCTAAAAGGGGTCTTATCCTCTCATTCATGATAAAAAGAAACTCATGTATACTCATCTTCCATTTGCATCCAAGTACAAACAGCAGTTCTTTTGTTTACATTAATGGATTCAGCGGATGCATTTATCCACATCAATTCACAAAGCTTACTGTATCTACATGCAATTAATTTGATATATCACTGGAGAAGCTGAGGTAAAGTACTTTGCTTAAACTTCAGTACCCCACCAGGGAATCAAACCTGCAAATTCCGCAATAACTGTCCCGTTCCTCTCCATCGAACAGGTCTGTTACCCATTTTCAGCCAAGAATTAGAGAGCTGGAGATGGTTTCTGTGAAGCTGTTTGCTGAAGAGGCAGAACTTCTTTTCCCTGCTGATGGAAGACACTGGACAGAATTTAAGAGAGGCAATTCATCCCCCTCAATCTGCTGTCAGAATATCTAACCTATGGGCTTCAGGGTAAATTCTTGGCTCGTGACTATATTTCCAGAATTCTGAGATGATAAATGATCCATGGACAGTCAGGACTTCAATTATTTAACCATTGTATCCTCATTAATGTCATTTTTATATAGTGTTTTACCCTTTTAACAGAGGGTTATTACCCCACCCCTCCCTAAGAGTTAGGGAAGGGGTTTTGCTTTCGGTTCGGTTTGTTTCTGTGTTTGCTTGTTCGTTTCTATGTTTGTTTGTGAACACTCTAGAGGAAAAACTAATGGCCAGATTCACCCCAAATTCGGTTTAGGGATTGCCACTGACCCAGAATAGATCCCTATCGAATTTCGTACAAGTAGGTGAAAGTATGTGCGAGGGGTGGGGTTTGTTGTGCCTGGCACCACTTGTTATTTCTGAATTTCTTTAAAATTATTCTTCAGTGTTCAGGAATTGTATTCGAAGAGTAGAGTTTTTGGAATGCTTTATCAACATTCTACAGTGTTATGGAGCGTAATTGCTTTGTGTTAACAGTTGTGATTGATCTGAGTTACCAGCGTTGGATTAAGAAAATTCAGATCATGTTTGTAGTTTATACGTCTTGCATTTAAAAAAATTGCAACCTTTCATTAAGTTTTGATAATGTGCTATAGGATGGATTCGCAGAGATTCGGAAAAGGTGTGGACCCCAGATGTGCAGCTTGAAGGCCCACTGGTGAGTTAACATGCCCTGTTTCTGACAAACAAACCTCCCTGCTATGTGCAAATAGCCAAGGAGTAAACCTCATCATAAATCTGAAGTGGGAACCCAAAGGCAGTTTGCTGGCTAAGTTTTCTGTCAACCTTCCGGCATTTCCTGCATCCCTGTTCAGCTCCAGTTCCCTCAATCACATCCTGTCACTGGATAAAAATAATAATAATAATAAAAATTATTATTATTATTATTATTATTATTATTATTATCCCGGACCGTTCATCATGGCATGTATTCGGACATGCAGCAAATATCGGTGAGTGAACACTACTGTTGAAATGTTTTGATTATGGCTACAACTTGATATTTTGATGGCAACAATGACTTTGTTATCAAGACATGATGCCTCTGAAGGATTCGGAATGATAATACTGGTGTGTTTTGCTAATTATATATTAGTAAATTATAAAGTTGACTGATTTATGTATATCCCATAACACCAGTGTTACCGCTTGGAGGTGTTCAGGTTTAAGAGGTTAAATCTTATGTTCCAAATAAAATGTTTTAATATACATTAATTCACTGCTTAGACAACAAAAATTTTGTTGAACCTAATCCTGTATTTTAAACCTTTTTAAAGATGTACAAATTAGCCCCACCCCTTGATGGCTGGCATTTTTGGACTACACTCTGCCATGATTGGTCAGTTTAGCGGAGCCTTCCAGGGTTGGAACCAGAGGCAGAAGGGACAGACCTAGGTTTCCCAACCCGGCTTCACATGCTCTTGTTTACTAGTTTGCTTACGCCATGTTTACACCGGACACACGACCGAATTGCGACCAAAAATTGGGCTCTGCTTGCCCTCGCTCGCACTGACGAGTGCACAAAAAAATGATTAAAATGAAAACTATTTCCAACAGTAGGCCTATGTGCGCAGCAGCACCGCTATAACTGTGGAAACCGGTAGGAATCAAGCGCAGCTTGCCACCTCCCAGCCAATCAGATAATAGCACTATCGTATCTGGGTAAGATGTAGGGCAACAACCAATGAAAAAAAAACACAGTTATCATGGAATTATTTACATGATCCGACTACAAGAATGTTCTGAAAGCTTCATTATTCATTCAACCTCGGTGGAAAATGGGAGTATCCTGCACTCTCCTCCCAGCCTGCATTCAAAACTTGAGAGCCCTATTTCAAGTGTAGTAGGTAACAACGATTTTGGATTTAGCAAATAGACTCCTGTAAGTAAGTTACAAGTTTCCAGACATACCTTAACTTCTCAGTACATCCAAAATAACAAAAACCAGACATGGCACTTCGTCTTCCTGATTCATCACAGGTTTTGTACATCCCTCCAGGTTGGCTTGAAATCGTGATGAAAGAATCTCGACAGCTCTCGCTAAGATCTCATTATGAGCCATTCTGAGAGGCAGGAAATCACGTGAATTCTCGTTTGAGAATTACGGCTGAACCCCTGTGTGTCATTTTTGACAACTTTTTCGACGTTCGGCATGGAGGTGGAAGCTTAGAGCATTCTCAGAATGTCAAAAAGCATGGATCAGCATAATGTGTCTCCTTTAAATAGCCTACTAATTTTCTATTAAATGTTAATTTTCAAATTACATATTTAATTTATATGGTTAGCCTGCTAATTTTAAGATTCATCAAGTAAATCTGTACGTATGAGTTAAATGGTTTTCCTTAGCACGCCTGTTAAATCTGTGGGGGAAGAAAACTAATATTTAGCATAAATCCGCAAACAAATTTCATAAATTGGCAAAATCTGAGAGGGGAAACCAAAAAAAAATGTTGCACCCCTCCTCTTTTTATTGCTTTTTCGTTGTTGCAAACTCTTTTAACTGTGATATCTAACTGCCGTTAGATAGCTGATAGAGCTGAAAGAAATTACATGGGAGAGGGAATTCCATGGCTGGGCCTTTGTTGGGCTTCAATTTAAAACCTGTACAACGCTGATTATCCCAGTGTCCTGTGGGACTACAGAAAATACTGGCAATAATAACAAAAAAAAGCTGATGGTGGGGCTTTGTGTCTTCAGCTTCTGCAAAGAACTGGTAAAATATGGCAGTATAAGAAATGCATTTGCTCGATCAGCTCTCCATACGCACCATGGTGGGCAACGGCATCCCTGCTTAGTTCTCTGCTGTTGTCTTTTTGCTGCACCTCAGTAGAACATTTAAGCAGCGCCAGGGTAGGGGGAAGAGTGCTTTTGGAAGATGATTTTGCTCCAACCACACCCACCTTCAAATGTGGCTTTCATTGAGATTTGAACCACACACCTTTAAAGTTCTGTGACTGCATTTTTTACATTTGGGAAGCTATTGCGGTGACAAAATCTGTCCACAGACAGACAAACAGGCGAATGAACACCAAGAAAATTATTCAGCACCGCTTCTGTGGTAGTTCCCACCACAACTTGTGTCTCCAGGACCACATTTTGGTAATTAAAGATACTGCTGGACACCTATATTTACAGCACCAATGGACACTGCTCAGGTGGCGTCAGTGGGAAGAGAAACAATGCCTAATTTGGCTTAAGATTACTTGGATTCTATATTTAAATGGTCATTTTACTTACAGGTTTAGTTTTTCTGTGCCATTTGGTTTTGTAAAATTGTGCCACAGCTGATTGGGCTGATTAATGTTCATTGTAGCATCCAAACGTGCTCTCTTGGCAGGGCAGACAAGTTTGTCTATTAAGCATGACCTCGTTGTTTGAGAGATGAAACCTATTTTCTCTTTTCTCTTTACCTGTAAATTTTCATGTGAAATGTAATTTTGGATAAAGTATAAAATTATTTCTCCTCTTTTTTCATGCATATTATTTTAGTTGAATATTTCAAATGAATAACCAATAATCCAAATAGCCTGTTATTTGTCTTAATCACAAACTAGGCTATAAGCTTATTTAGAAGGCCTCATGGCAGGGGTTACCAGTTGGCAACAGCAGGCTATGAAAAACAGCAGGATACTTGATTTAGAAAAGACTAGCAATATTGGATGGCTGGGCAATAGGAATTACTCAAATGGAATTAGATTGAATTAAATACGTTTACCTTGAGTGTACAGCTTCGCAGCCAATTTATTTATATTAATAATCTGTCATAACTCCACTCTTGAGGATAAAGATCAAGTCTGCGGTCGCATTCCTTCATTGTGTTCCTCTCCTACCCTTCACTTACATGCCCTCCTTGGGAGGAAGTCTGCATTAATGTTGTCTTCACAAATGCGCAAGGCACCTATGCCATGTGCTCTAACACAACTCCATACCATGACATTTACTGGCTTTTGGACCTGAGGCTGATAACAGCCTTGATTGTCCTTGTCATCTTTCTTCCAGAGAACATGGCAGCAGTTTGTTCTAAACACCACTTAAAATGTTTACTCACTCAACCGCAAAACACGTCCCCACTCTAAAACTGTAAGTGAGAAATGACACCAAGCCCAGAGATGTCAGCGGCACTTTTGACTGTGTTAATGCATGGCTTTGTCTTTGCATGGTAAAGATTTAACTTGTATATGTAAGTGCAGCAGAGAATATTGTTGACAAAAAAGGTTTACCAAAGTATTCTTTAGCACGTGTTGCGGTAGCCATTACAGACGCACAAAGCCTCTGTGAGATTGGACATGAATTCAGAAGTTGTTTTCGGCCTTGCCTGTTATACACAAAAATTCAACTAGATTCAATCCATCTTTTAATTAGCAATGTGCTGCAGAAGGAGAAATGCCCAAATTCATACCAGTTTGTCTTAGGGGAATGTTCTCAAAAAGATGGACTATAAACTTATGCATCTGTTTGGAGAGCCTCAACCCATTATTGCTCTAGAGCAGGGGTCCCCAATCTTTCCCAGAAAGGGCCGGTGTGGCTGCAGGCTTTCATTGCAACCAAACAATTACACACCTGATACTACTAATTAACCCCTGGACTCTTTGCTAATAACCTTGATTAGTAGCATCAGGTGTGTAGCTGCTTGGTTGCAATGAAAGCCTGCACCCACACCGGCCCATTCTGGGAAAGATTGAGGACCCCTGCTCTAGAGGGACTAGGCCCTCCTTTTAAAATATAACATGATTACCTCACCTATTTAATGTCATCCATTTCACAACAGTTTATTATTGCAACTTATGACATCGTTAGCAGTCCTGCATCACTGCTAAGCCAACTTTTTTAGACCTTCTTCCAGTCTTTAGATTTGAAATATAAGTATATTTTGATAAACAATGAATTCACTGGTTAAAGCATGAATGAATGTATTGTTGTAGTGTTTTCACGACGACAGTAGAGGATGAATGGTCTTTTCAGATCACCCTTTGTCATTTTATTTGGGTTTTCCATATTGTACCAACTTTTTATTGTGGAATTGAGGTTGTATTTTCTGATCATTGTAATGCTATGTTGGTGAATAAGAAGACTGATAATTTTAAATACTGTGTAGCTCAAATTAATACAAAGAACGTGTAGGGAATTAATTGGGAAATATAGTACCACACAGTATAATTAAGTTCAATGAAAAGAGTCATAACCAGTTATTACATAGTAATTTAAAATATTTTACGAACCCAATTAGAGCACCATGCACTGCGTATGTCATAGGTTCAGTCCTCAGAGGGTAATAATCCACCTGATTATTAGAGCTCTTTGAAATGATGGGTTACAACTATTACTGGAGGGAATGGAAGATTAACAAAAGAGATGATTTTGGCAATAGAGAAAGAGGCAGAAATTGGGTTGAGGTAATAAGACCAGTGTTGATATTCTTTATTGGTTTCACTGATGACTGAGATCTGTGGTGTTATGCTGAGCTGGTAGGAACTGATGAAGTGTACTGTAGCTGAGTTGTGCCTTATATTACAAAATGGATTCCAGCTGATACAGGGCTTTGTAATTGCACCTTGCCGTTGGTCAGCATTTATTTGATATTAAACCTGAAGCTAGCCCATCTCCTTAAGGCATTGCTCCAGTGTGTGGCTGAGCCCGATAGCTCTGTGCCAGTATTGTGCCAAGCAGCAGTCAAGGGTGACGCTCAAAGCGCCATCTTAGCAAGGATGGCCATGTCATACAATACACTAGCAACCCCTGCTGGTCAGTCAGTCTCCCGCAATCATTTTTCTCAAGTTGCAGGTGATATGTCTCCCTCTGACTCATGTCTGTGTTCGCATAACTTCAAGACAATATGTCACCTCTGATTTTATATGTAATCTATTATTTCTTCCTGTTTTTTTTTTCTTTTTTTTGCAATCAATCTTACCAGAAATAGTGGATTTTTAACACATTTTTATTACTGAGGGCAAATGTGCTCTTCAGCTCCCATACTACACAATGTTTGCAAAGCTTTAGCATTTTTTGACACTTTCTTCAACTGTTGAGATATATATATTTTTTTTTTTTAATTACTGCAATAATAAAATAGAGCAACACATTGGAATTCATGGAGGCTCTCCAAATATATATTTCCAGTACATGCACTTTGTTGACATTCCTGCATCAGGAAATATATTGTTCATCTTTCGGTAAGTTTAAAAGACATGTCAATAATTTACATTGAATATTTGAAGTAAGTTGAAGTCAGGCTACACAAAATCCCACTTCAATTTGAAGCTACATAAGTTTAAAGTTGCAGAAGCAAAAAGATCACATATCAATGGAATTTCAGACAGGTACACTAAAAAAACATGACTTAGCTAGGCATATATGTACGGTAACTGTGCTATATGTGCAACAAAGAACTCAATGCTGGTCATTATATGAAAATAACTGCACACCTAAGTGGTTTACAGCTTTCAGTTTTGCATTGGGCCACATTACATCACTTAGGTGTCCAGTTATTTTTTTTTATAATGACTCGCACGTCATTTATTGCTAATTTATACATTAATTGTTCATGAAATTTTTCCTGGAATCCTTGTGAGAAAATGTTGTAGATATCAGTTGTGGGTCTACCTCCTGTATCAACTTAAAATCTTCACTGAAGAACAGTCAAATTATTGGTGATTTAACACCTTGAAATGTTAGTTATAATGTCAAGTGGAGTTAGGGACAAAACCACTTCTACAGGGCATTGCTGTTCCTGTGACTTCCCAAGCCCTGTCCTGCCCTCAGGGCATGGGGCAGTGATGCATACACCTACCAGCACTCACGACTGAGGTTAACTGGTAATTAGCCTGAGTCTCATTGTCCTTATCAGGACAGATTAAATAAACTCTGCTCCATTTTCAGATTTTGCTATGCCCTTTAAATTTGTTCTGCTCTGAAACTCCTACATTTCTATATTCATTCATTTTAGACTGAATGGCAAAAATAGCCATTGGCCTCTTCATTGTCATTGCAATTTTTAGTCTGCATATTTGGCACTGAGCCATATTTACATAACTAAATTGTTTTGATGTATCACCATAAGTTATTCATTTGTGATGTAACACACGTTAGGAAGGTCACAGAACTATGCAACGAAATCTTAACGAAGAACACATAGTAGGCTACATTTAAATTACCAGTCACCAGTTAGTCAGGCTGACAATAGTGGAGATTTCGGCATGGCCTCCCTGAGAGGTGGTAATGGGAATAAGATGCTTTGTCATTCTCGACTAATCCAAAGTAATCACAATATTTTTCTGAATGATGGAAAACTTGACTTGATTCTCTCACCAGGTTTGTTCAATTTTATGCAAATCACTAAGTGAGAGATTCGAGTAGCTGATATGTGTGTGTGTGTGTGTGTGTGTGTGTGTGTGTGTGTTTGTGTGGTCAGTGTGTAACTACCCAAGTGATGCAGAATTTTGTATCCTTATGAGGACATTCTCAGGTCCCAACGAGGAAATTGAGGGTTCGTGTTTGAGTTAGGCATGCACAGGTTTTAGTGAAGGTCAGGTAAAGGGGTTTGGTAATGAATGTAAATCCATGGGATGTCCCCACTAAATATGAAAACGCAACGTGTGTGTGAGCGTGTGTGAGCGTGTGTGTGTCTGTCGGGGGGTTTGGTTGAACAGTATGAGCAGCATGTATGTGTTTGTGTGTGTGTGTATGTGTCCGTGCATGCGTGTGTGTGTGTGTGTGTGTGTGTGTGTGTGTGTGTGTGTGCGTGTGTCGCTCTTTTATTCCTGTGGAGAGCATTTACATGCTTTAGTCCAATCAGCCAATCAAAATTCAGTAACGAATAGGATCGTCCCACTACATAAATGACAAATTGTTGCTTCCATGACAGTCTCCAGCCTCAAGGCAAAATCTCAAAGAGGAAAACCGGGTGTATTTGAGCGAACTTGATATGGCTGGGAACCACTGCAGAGTACGCTGGGATGACAGCAGCCTCCAGTTAAGTGTGCTTCGTTGATAACACAATAATCAACAAGCAACCGCTCCTTTTTTCCCCTGCCCAGGTGGCCTGAAAGCAGTGCTCGTACATTTGCGGTTGTCTTGTATTCGCTAATATGTTGATATTGTAAGTGTTCCTGAGGTTCTGGAGCTTGTACTTTCAGCATCAGCGAAGGTTAAATCTGTTTTGACACTCTTCACCGAAAAAGGGGTAAAAATACGTCAGGGCCCTGCGGGGCGAAATCCAGCTTTGTTGAGAGGGTGCTCCATCTGAAATGCATGACTCATGGAAGCAGTGAACCAGCACATCTAGTGCCCTCCATAAAAAAGTCACAGTGGCAGCCTTGGAAAGCAGAATTTTTTAGGTCTAATAGCAGCAGTGTTCAGAACCAGTTCATGCCAGAACGCCTCTCATAACAGCGCATAAACCCCTCCACCTCCCCTTTCTCCGCCACCGCCATCACCCCCCTCCTCCGCATCAAAAACAACAAAGGCATCAGCTGAAGTGGCTCCTCCCGGCCCACGCACTCCATCCACAAAAATGCCAATCAAAAGCTTTATTTCATTATTTTTTGTAGGCCCTGGAATAGGCGCGCATTTCTGGCGGGAAAAAAAGGAGTCGTCCGGGATGAGCTTTGACACCGATGTGACTTTATGAGGGGGAGCACTGCTGTTAGCAGAACTCTGTTTTTTGGAGAAACAAAAAATATTGCTCAGGACAAGTGCTTTGAGTAGATGCGTAAACAAAGCAGGCTAGAGTGGGCGCATTGAGCCGCGAACATTATTCCTGAGCACCCCAGTTAATGTAAGAGTTTCTTGGCTCTCCGCCAGCCGTAGAAGGGTATAAACATTGCAGTATGTGACAACTTTTTGAAATATTGGAATGGCCCTGCCTACATTACTCCCAGAGTTGGCAGTAGGTGGTTGCACTGTAATAGCTTTCTTCCTTATTAGGTCTTTCTGTTTACAACAAGGACACAGGGAGTTGAATGCTTCTGCTCTTCTAATAAAGATACTTAGATAACAAACCAAGACAACTGACTCCACGCATACAGTATTTATGCAAAGACACACAAAATATGCATTTAAGAAAGTCATAGGCCAAATATAAGACTCCTATAATGAAAGCCAGTTTTATACATAAATCATGAATCACAATGCTTTCTTTTGACTCAGTATACTGCACGCTATCATTCAATGTCAGACATACATTCCAAACTGTATAAAAAATTGACTAAATATCTTATTTCAAATGTTATGGCCCCAATTTGTTATTACATTTATAACACAACAGCAACAGCAAGGGATGACAAACACAGTTTTAACAACTAAAACACATTTAATTTTTTACAAAGACAAAGACTAATAACAACCTACAACTAAAGACCAAGATTGATAAATAAGAAAAAACAGAAATAATTACAGTCCCTTTTTAGTGGGGTGGCTTGGTGATGTCCTGGATGAAGAAAATGCTCAAACACAGGCAAAGAAATCCACAAAAGAAACGTCACAGGTCTTGAACAGAATGGCAGGTCTGGTCATCTTCTTGCAATTTCTCCTACTACTTTACTGTCTCTATTCTTTTCCTTATGTACTCTTTTGCAGACCCCACCCACATTAAGACCTCTTTTTTTTTATTTTCTGAGACTTGCCCCAGACATGTCCAGGACATGTCTAAACGTGACTCCAGTCTGAGCTTAACAAAAAAAGGTAAATACTGCCATCTAGTGGCCTATATTCACATTACATCTCCATTCCAAAAGGGAAAAATTTTGACTCATAAAGGCAAAATTTTTCTTTTCAATACAAAATGGTTAAGTGAACACTTGTCTATATATACATATCATACACATTCAAACACGGGATAAGCAATCAGCAATTACATTGTCTGTACCCTTCACATGCTTAATTTCCAAGTCAAACTCCTGTAAAATCAAACTCTAATTCAACAATCTCCGATTCTTGTTTTTTATCTTACTCAAAAACATTAACGGATTGTGGTCAGTGTACACAATCATTGGCTTTTGCCCTGTACAAACATAAACATCAAAGTGTTGTAAAGAAAGGACCAGAGCCAAAAGTTCCTTCTCTATTGTGGAATAGTTCCTTTGGTGGCGATTGAACTTCCTGGAGAAGTATGCCACGGGATGCTCAATGTCATCAGAGTCACTTCTCTGTAGGAGCACAGATCCACAAGCTTGGTCGCTAGCATCGACCGCGATGGAGAACGGTTTGTTGAAGTCAGGAGATTTGAGCACGGGGAAGTGACACAGCAGAGACTTCAGGTGATCGAAGGCTCTCTGGCATGCATCATCCCAGGTGAACTTTACGCCTTTCTTCAGTTGGTTAGTTAGACTGAGAGCAATCTCAGCAAAGTTCTTGCAGAACTTGCGGTAGTAACCGATCATTCCAAGGAAGCGGCGCAAAGCTTTTTTGTTGTCAGGAACTGGAAAGTCCATGATGGCTTGGACTTTAGCATTTATGGGTGCCACCTTACCCTGGCCTATGACGTAGCCAAGATAGGTGACAGTAGCACAACCAAAGTCACTCTTGCTCAGGTTAACAGTCAGGTTAGCCTGGGTCAGGCGCTGGAACAACGTCTCTACATCTTTTAGATGTTCTTCCCAGGAGTCACTCCATGTGATCAGGTCATCGATGTATGCACCCGTGTGTGGCAATCCGGCGATTGAAGACTGTATCATCCTTTGGAATGTGGCTGGGGCATTTTTCATGCCAAAGGGTAGGACTTCATACCGGTACAATCCAGATGGTGTGGCAAAAGCAGAGATGCTCTTGGCCCTCTCAGTTAAAGGCACACACCAATAACCCTTCAATAAATCAATCTTGGTCAGAAACTTTGCTTGCCCTACACTATCAATACAATCATCAATCCTAGGTATTGGAAACACACCCGTTCCAGTTACAGCATTGACTTTGCGATAATCTGTACAGAATCTAGTACTTCCATCAGGTTTTGGAACTAGCACACAGGGTGAACTCCAATCGGAGTTGGAGGGTCTGATAATATCATGTTTTAACATGTACTCAACCTCTTTCTCAGCAATCTTTCTCTTTTCAGGATTCATCCGGTATGGATGCTGTTTTATTGGTTTGGCATCACCAACATCTACATCATGAGAGGCTATAGTAACTCTCTTTGGAACATCAGGAAACAAATCCTCATATTTCTTGATCAACCTTTCAAACTGATCTCTCTGTGAGGGTTCTAAGTGCTGGAGTTTTACATCAAGATTTTGCAACACTTCAGTGTTTGACAATTTACATGAAAGAACTTCAGCTTTAATTCTTGGTTCATCATCTTGAAACTCCCCCTCATCTTCACACGTTTCGACCATTGGAGAATCTGAAGTGACAGCTGCAACCCTAGCATTTCTGTCATGATAAGGCTTTAGCATGTTAATATGACACAATTGTTTTGGTTTTCTCCTATCTGGAGTCTTCACAATGTAATTGAGATCATTGAGTTTTGTCAGAATTTCATAAGGACCATGAAATCTAGCCTGCAATGGATTGGACTGCAAGGGAAACAACACAAGGACCTTGTCTCCTGGTTTAAACTCACGGCTTCTAGCCTTATGATCATACCAAGTTTTCATTTTTCCCTGACTTGATTTCAAGTTCTCTTTGGCAAGGTCACAAGCTGCACGCAATCTTTCCTTGAACTTGCTAACATAGTCTAACAGACTGATTTGCGGCTCTTCCTCTTGCCATTGTTCACTCAATAATAGCAAAGGTCCTCTCACTTCATGACCAAACACTAGCTCAAATGGACTGAATCCAGTAGACTCCTGCACCGCTTCTCTAGCTGCAAACAACAGCAAATGAACCCCTTCATCCCAGTCTTTCTCATGGTCATAACAATAAGTCCTCATCATTGTCTTGAGAGTGGAATGAAACCGCTCTAAGGCACCCTGACTTTCTGGATGATAGGCACTAGAAAGAATCTGTTTTGCACCTAGTTCATACACAACCTGCTGAAACAATCCTGAAGTGAAATTGCTACCTTGGTCTGACTGAATTTCCCTGGGAAGACCAAACAACGTGAAGAACTTTATCAAAGCCTTCGAGATTGCAGTTGCCTTGATGTTACGTAGAGGTATGGCTTCGGGGAATCTGGTAGATGCACACATGATTGTCAACAAGTACTGATTTCCAGATCTAGTCTTGGGTAATGGACCAACGCAATCAACAATGACCCTAGAGAATGGCTCCCCAAATGCTGGGATAGGCTGCAATGGAGCTACAGGTGGGTCTAACTGGTGTTTTCCAACTACCTGACAAGTGTGACAGGTTTTGCAAAAGTTGGAAACGTCTTTCCGAAGCCCAGGCCAAAAGAAGTGTTTCATGATCTTATCAACAGTCTTGTTAACACCAAGATGACCTCCTAAAGGTAAACTATGAGCCATTGTTAAGATCTCATTCCTATAGACCTTCGGAACAACAATTTGCCTGACCACTGCCCAATCTGCATTGGCAGGGATATCAGGAGGGCGCCACTTCCGCATCAACACACCATCCTTGAGATAATACCCAACTGGAACTGCATCTATTTCTTTTTCAGGAAGGGCTCTCCTCTTTAGTACACAAATTTCAGGATCATTAGTTTGCTCCTCAATCAACCGCTTTCTGGACAGAGACAAGTCTCCAGACACATCAGAATCACCAGACCCATCCGGCTGGCTGAATAGAGAACTGATAAAAGTATCTGATAAGTCCTCAAACGGAGAAACCATAGTAGGCCAATCAGAGTCATGAGGCGAACCACCTGAGTCCTGACTATTCAATGTACTGGACGGCACCACATCATCTTCTTCTTTAGCCTTCTTGGCCATAGCACGAGTCACTGCGCAAGAAGGATACAGAGATGGGTCCTCATCCCCATCTTCAGTGCTCGGCTGTGAAGTAAGATGTACAGGGGGAACTACTTTGCCCCCAGCCAGGTCATTGCCTAGCAACAGAGAAACACCCTTTATAGGTAGACTTGACATAAGTCCCACCTTTACCTGTCCTGTAACTAAATCTGACTTCAAGAATATAGAGCGCAGGGGTACAGATACAGTCCTCCCTTCAATACCTTGTACAAGTATGAAATCCCCTGAAGCGGTCTCATCACGTAACTCCAAGGAGTCCATCAACAAAAGTGACTGAGAAGCTCCGGTATCCCTTAGGATATATATGGGGACAGGAGTAGTATGCTCATTCAGAGCCACAAATCCCTCTGACACAAATGGAAGAAATTCCTCCCTCACGAAGTCAGCTGTATCAGGCTTTTTAGCCCCACAAGAAGCAGGTAATTTAGCAGATCGGTCATCTACTACAGGGGTTTCTAACCTTGTTTTCACAAAGGCATTTGGTTTGGTATCCTTTTCTTTTTCTTTCTTAGCTTTAAGGAACCAACAGTTAGTTGTAACATGACCAGATTTCTTGCAATATCTGCAAACTAGACCACTTCTGTCACTGTCAGCTTTCACACTTTGATCAGACCTGTTACTGGATTTCTGAGCACCATCACCAGATTTGTCTTTGTCTTTGGGTGAGGAATCTTGGGTATCACCGTAACCCTTTTTCTGAAATTGGGACCATTTATTGTTACTGCTAGACTGAAATTTGGACTTATGAGTGAGAACATATTCATCTGCAAATTTGGCAGCAGATTGCAAGTTCAGTGCTTGCTTCTCATTAAGGTAGGTCTTAAGATCATCCTTAACACAGTTCTTGAATTCTTCAACTAACACCATCTCTTTTAGTGAGTTGAAATCATCCTTGACCTCCATAGAAGTACACCAGCGCTCAAAGCAAACCTGCTTCTCATTAGCAAATTCCACATAAGTCTGATTTTCAGATTTCTTCAGACCTCTGAATTTCTGTCGGTAAGCCTCTGGAACCAACTCATAAGCTCTCAAAATAACCTTTTTGACAACCTCATAATCAGAGGAATCATCTGCAGACAAAGCCGAATAGGCTTGTTGAGCTTTACCCTTGAGGACAGTTTGCAACATCAGAGGCCAGTGTTCCTTTGGCCACTGGCAACTCTTTGCTACCTTTTCAAAACACTGGAAATAGTTGTCAACATCCTTTTCTGAAAATGGAGGCACCAGTTTTACCTCCTGACTGGCACAAAATTTATTTTTAGTTTCAATTTTAATTTTTAGTTTCTCCATTTGGAGTCTTTCTTCTCTATCGAATTTCTCTAATTCAAAATCTCTCTGTCTCTGTCTCTCTCTTTCTGCTCTTTCCTCTTTCTCTCTCTCAAATTCTCTTTGTTTTTCTTCTCTTGCTAATTTTTCTAACTCAAACTGCCTTTGTTTTTCTTTTTCTTCCCTCTCAAATTCTCTTTGTTTCTCTTTTTCCTCCCTTTCTTTTTCTCTTTCTTCCCTTTCTTTCTCTTTTTCCTCCCTTTCTTTTTCTCTTTCCTCCCTTTCAATCTCTAGCATTTTTAATTTAAGTTCCATTTCTATATTTGGATTTTCCACTGGAAACTGTTCCAGATCTCCTGGTGCAAACACATTTTCATCAATGTAATATTCAACTATCTCTCTAGCCAGTCTTGCTTTTCGCATGGCTGGTTTTACCTCTGTCAGCTCCAACTGTCTGCAAATTTCTAGCAGTTCTGTCTTTTTAAAAGACTTCAAAACCCCTACGGTTGGTGATGCCAAGAAATCATCCATTGCTGTTGTCAATATATATCTAGGAAAATTCACAAAAACAATTTCACAATTTGGAATGTTAGATTTTCAATAAATTACTCACACAATGGTCTATCCCGGACCTTGAGCCCCCAATTTGTTATGGCCCCAATTTGTTATTACATTTATAACACAACAGCAACAGCAAGGGATGACAAACACAGTTTTAACAACTAAAACACATTTAATTTTTTACAAAGACAAAGACTAATAACAACCTACAACTAAAGACCAAGATTGATAAATAAGAAAAAACAGAAATAATTACAGTCCCTTTTTAGTGGGGTGGCTTGGTGATGTCCTGGATGAAGAAAATGCTCAAACACAGGCAAAGAAATCCACAAAAGAAACGTCACAGGTCTTGAACAGAATGGCAGGTCTGGTCATCTTCTTGCAATTTCTCCTACTACTTTACTGTCTCTATTCTTTTCCTTATGTACTCTTTTGCAGACCCCACCCACATTAAGACCTCTTTTTTTTTATTTTCTGAGACTTGCCCCAGACATGTCCAGGACATGTCTAAACGTGACTCCAGTCTGAGCTTAACAAAAAAAGGTAAATACTGCCATCTAGTGGCCTATATTCACATTACACAAAATTAACAGTTCAAACAAAATATCATATTTGAATAAAATTTTTATGTTGTTTTTGATAAATCTGATATACAACACTGACATCTAAAACTAGAACGGGCACTCGGTAGAGCGCATACCTTCGCCGACGCCACTGAATCCCTTGCCACTGGCGTTGGTTTCATGCCGATCGGATAAAAATTGACCGAGATATGGCCGAAAGTCGGTTTTGACCTTTTCGTGGCCTTGACCTTGACCTTTGACCCGATCACTCCCAAAATCTAATCGATTGATCCTCAGGTCATGCAAATCAACCCACCAAATTTTATGAAATTCCGTCTGGTACTTTTTGAGTTATTCGATACACATACACACAGACAGACACACAAACAAGCTAGAACGGGCACTCGATAGAGCGCATACCTTCGCCGACGCCACTCAATCCCTCGCCACTGGCGTTGGTTTCATGCCGATCGGATAAAAATTGACCGAGATATGGCCGAAAGTCGGTTTTGACCTTTTCGTGGCCTTGACCTTGACCTTTGACCTGATGACTCCCAAAATCTAATCGATTGATCCTCAGGTCATGCCAAATCAACCCACCAAATTTTATGAAATTCCGTTTGGTACTTTTTGAGTTATTCGATACACATACAGTCAGACACACAAACAAATAAATACACGGGGATCAAAACATTACCTTCGTCAGCGAAGTCGCTGGCGAAGGTAACCATATGAAACCCTTGCAGTTTACCACATACATTATGCAATATATTGCGAATAGCACATGGTAAAAAAAATGGGGGGAAAACAGAATAACCTCAATAAAATAAGGCAACCAGCTGCAAAGTATTTTTGATTTTCCTCAGCTTCAAGTCCCAGTGGTTGCATGGACTTATTTTTGAAAGAAATTGAAACTTGAAGTTAAGCCAACTCAAAAATGCTTTCCAGCTGGTACTTTTTTGAGTCAACTTTGTATTTTGCACTGGCAGGTAGTACTCCTAGCTTAGGGTGTTTATTGCAAACAGTCCTATTGGATCCTGTAAAATGCTAATACAGTGGAAATTAACCAACTTAAAGATTCATGTGGCCTACCTCCCCTTTTACTGCAGAGTAGTAAATATTCAAAAGGCAAATTCACGCTTCACTTCCTCATATGTTGAATAAAATGCTGCATAATTTGGTGATGTAAATAGGCTAATGCTATCAAAAATAAATTTGACAGTCATTCTACTAATTATTTTCAGGAACTGTTCATCAGATAAAGTAAACTGTGGAGGGATTGTATAATTAAGAATTGAAAAGTGAAGTTACCAAACGCCTTTGTTACCACCAACAGACTGCTGCTGATGGGATGCGGTTTTGTGTACAAAGGGTCATGGCGCCTGTATAGCTTTGGAAAGATGGCGCATAATACACAGTGAAAAGTAATAGGGGGTAACACAGTTTTGAAAAAACTGAATATGGAATGAAAAGAATGTCATATTTAAAGACCTAATGGCGGCATCGTTTCAAATTTTCTAATTTGGCATTCATCACGTTTCAGAACCAAACTCTCAGTCAATAAAAATCATCACAGATTTGTCTCAATCCATATCTTAACCAGTCACCTTCTAACCATAGTGCATTTATTTCAGAAAGACCGACATGTTCAGTAAAGATAAAAAATTGATATTTCTGAAATTGGATAATTGTTTTATATACGAGTAAAAGGACCAAATTGAATTTTTCTGGGGACCATCTCTCCTAAAATTTCATGAATAATGTATTGAGACTCTCATTTGCAATTGAAGTAAAACTATATTTTGTTTACATTTAACCCCCAAAAATCGATGCCTGATGAAATATCTGTGCATATATCTCCAAAGTACATCCGTTTCTTTTGGGGCCAAATATAAATAATGCACAGAAAAGTACACCAAAACACCAGTTCTCAAAGATTTTGGTTTTTTTATTTTGAAAAGTACCACCCTTAAAAAGTCACATTGCACAGGAATTTTACATTTCAGCATCGACCGAAGGACAGAAATTCAACAGCATGAAAACGTGAATTGAGTACAGGTGTGTGATTGTGTATCTTTAAACACACACGCTTGCACTGATCCTGTGTGCACCCCAGCATTTATGTTTATGCGCGTTTTGAGCCCGTGTGTGCATTCACATGTACTGATCCAGGTTAAAGCTTCTCTCTAATCATCATTTAATCATATTCAACCTCTTATATTCAAATGCAGACCGTCTCAGGTGCTGGGCACATGTGTGAGCAAATCCTGAGGTAAGAGATTTGAGCTTTGATCACTCGGCCCCTTGGGTGAATGGCACTATGTATATGTGCAGCTGAAACCTTCTGGAGCCTTTGAGTTGCATTACAGGGGCTTCTGTTTTGTGTTTGTGCTGTTTCCAAAAAACAAAACAAGCAAAAAATAATAATGATAATAATGGATTTACAAGCAATGGCAGTGATACGTTTTCAAATAAAATCATGCTAGATCATATTATTGTGTTTACTTAGTTTATGGTGAATCCACTGTGTAAACAACACAGAAATAAAATCCCAAATATAGATATTTCAACTGGAATTATTGGTAATTATATTCAACCCTTTAGGCATTCATTTAACAAGCTGAACATTGTTTTCAAGGTAAAATTATGTTCATAACTACTGAGCGCCAGGAAGAACGACAAGTAAAAAGCACCTTCAATCGAGTGTTTACAGATTCATGTAATGTAAAATCATATCCTCTCTAAATTCATATTAATTGTTATACTTTGGAGGTTCACCTTTAATGTGCCCAGAAATTTGCTTCAGTGCATTTGAAATATTATGATATTGAGACACTTCATGAGAACACTCTGTGTTAGCCGGGACAGTGTCTTCTGCAGCTAGCCTTTGGAAATGACAGAACTCAGAGTCAAAACTTAAGCGCATGTAGCAGCTCAGGTCCAGATATTTACCTGAGAGCTTAACTGAGGTTTTACAATCAAGCTCAGAGCCATACAGGAAGAATGCTGAACAGAAGAGTAAAGCCAAATCCTTATGAAGGTACAGTCCCCAAAACAGATTCCACACAGGATGTTTGCCAATCCTGAGGGAGATCCAAATCATATAAGCAGGAAGACAACCTGGGGTGGGTTTCCCGATAACGTTGGATCTTAGGATTAATGAGTGTTTTTAAGAGATTCTTAAGTAACGAACGTTCTCTCCTTATGTGGGTTAGTTTAGAGCGAACTAAAGACACGCTTTAGTTACGAACGTGTTTGGGGAAACCCACCTTACTGTAAGAACAATCGTAAGAGTCATTTAAAGAGGTCCTTGTGTTATAAGGCTTTCGGGAGACCCGCCCCTGATCTGTTACAAGGAAATCTCAATACATGAAGGAGCAGGCAATCACAAACATCGGGGGAAAAAAAAAAAACTAACAGAAGAAAACCGGGAACGCTCTTGGGAACCAGAAGGTAGCATATGGTGGTGGAACAGCAAAACAAACTCACAACAAACTTACCAAAGAGTGGGATATACATTGTATTCCAGGAAGTAAGTTTGGGTGTGCAGGGAGCTGGGAATGAGTCTTGAGGTGCGGCTACACACAAAGAAATACGCTGGACAATGAACAAACAGAACAAGGAGGGTCAGTGCGAGAGTGTGTGAAAATATAAAGGTGAGTGAGGAACTGAGTGGGTGTGAAAAGACGAAGAGTGGGAAATAATTCATATAAATATAATAAATACACAACACAATAAATAATATGAAAAACAATCAACACTGATCTCACATACTGACTGGGAAAAAAATCATAAAGTGGAAAAAGAAAAGCGACAAAAACAAAGCTAAAACCCTGCAAGAACAGATGTCAGGTCAGGTTTGAGCTGAAGTTGCTATATCTGGCTGCTGCTCTGTGTGACCTCATATCACAAATTTAATCTATGGAAAAAAATCGCTAGCTTTTGCGTTTAACCTCCTGTTATTACAGGGAGAGGTTCTCCTTGCTAACAATTTGGTACAATTTAGGCAATTAGAAAATGCTGTTAGCCAAAGTGACTTACAGCTGGCCGCTTTGTGCTTGACTGGTGAGTCAGT
This sequence comes from Gymnothorax reevesii, assembly GCA_029721435.1. Taxonomy (NCBI): domain Eukaryota; kingdom Metazoa; phylum Chordata; class Actinopteri; order Anguilliformes; family Muraenidae; genus Gymnothorax; species Gymnothorax reevesii. Next base: position 34,964,397 of record CM056590.1, read on the forward strand.
GTGATAGATTATGTGGGGACTACTTCAATATTTCAGTACCTAGCGCCGTACTTCATTGTATACTGGAGGATTTATGCTTGGAACTCTCTGTCCATTTCTGATATCTCAGAATGAAAAATGTTTGGGAAAGACTGGGGTCAGGTGGCAAAATTTCTGAAGTATACTACATATTTAATGTTTATGCTGACTAGTATAAACCTCAGATATGATATATATCTTCATATACACAGTGCACATTGTACTCTTGAGTTAAGCAAGAATGTTTTCAGAAAAACCAATATTTTAATATTATTATTTATTTATTTATTTTTTATCAAGGCATTTGTGTGTCTGAGTATGTGGTAGATCAGATTGATATTGTAAATTAAAATAGCCAAGCAGAAATATAATTAATTTAATAAAACCTTTAAAAAAAATCGTGCGCGGAGTACGACAAAGTCATTTCCGGTTGTGCATATGAGAAGGCATGATGTGCCACGCAACTTCAGATCTTGTTATGTGCATGTTCCATTCTGAATGACTCTGGAATAGTGGCTCAGTATTGCTGCTATCAGTTAAATAAATGCCAGAGACTAAAAGGCCACTGAAACATAGCTGGACTGTTCATAAACCAGGCTCAGCTTTGGTAACTAGCTGTATGCTAGCTTATTTTGCGATAGAAAAGATATAGTATTAGGAAGAAAAAGAAGATGAATTGAAGTGAATGTGAATTGTTGGTGATTCTTTTACATCGACAGACTGAGGTGACATGATGCTGCCCCAATAAAAGCTTCATGATTTTCTCTAGATGATAACCAGGCTTAGTTTAGTCTTGGGGAATTATGTCCAGCTGTGGCCAGGCTGATGAGCACAGGTATCCATTGCCCTTGTGCAAATACCATAGACATACATACATCGATGGTAAATACCTGTCACTTCGTCATGAACTATTCATGCCTCACATGCATTCTTTTGATTTTTCCATGACCCCTCATGAAATATGCGCATATTTATTGCCTTGTTTCTTTCTTAATTATTAATCAACATCAGTATATATGGGACACAATACGTTCCGGCTTGACGTGATTAAGTTAGTTCAATTTCAAATTCCGGCCTCATTTCATCAAATGATCAGTTGATTCGATCCATGAGTGTTGACTGAGTTGTTGTGTGCAATAACTTTTAGTCTTATAAATCATGAGGTCCCTTATTGAGGTTCTTGATGAGGTCACTGCATAATTAATGAAGCAGATCTGTCTAAAATATACGAATATATATAAATGATGGTTTCTGTCCATACACAGAGGAAACTACATATTATCCCTGAAACTCCAATTCTTCTCTCAGGTTTTCCCAAAGGTGGATTAGAAGTCAGAAAAGGCATTTTTTAAATATATATTCTTAATACATATCTGTATCTGCTGGCTGTAGGGCTTCACTGAAGCTACATCACACTTATACTGAGAGAAATATTCAAACTCAGGACACCATGTTTTTATGGCCACAGCATTACATCAAATGGAAAATACCTTGATCTTGCGCATCATTTCATACACATTTCCCTGCAGTTCAGGGGGACATACTTGAAATGTTGGAAACCTTGCGATCTCCTCTAGAATTTAAAATAGGCCTAACGTTCCACAGGTTTAAGTACAGCAGCTGTATTTGACGGACCTATGCATGGGCCTGTTGGTTTTAAGAGATTAATATTTTAAAGAGATTTCACCAGGGTTTAGATGATGTGCTATGCAGTGCAAGCTTAAGGAGTCAATACATTTTTAGAAATCATTGGTAACACTTTACAATAAAAGTACAACAATTGACATAAGTTAATGCAGTAATAAGCATTTACTAACAATAAATTAACATTTAACTCATACACTCGTTAATCATTTACAAATGATGTTCACATCAACTAAGGTATTAATTTATAGATTATGGGTTAAAAGTTTGGAGTGCTACATGGGGGATACTTAAGGAACGTTTACAACTTCACAAATAAGGGAAAAACAGAAAATTAATAAACGTTCAATCATGGTCGCGTAATGTTTATTCAGCTATCTAATGCATTACTAACCCACTAATTAACTGATAGTTAATGAACTAAGGTTTATAAATGTTTATTGTTGTACCCTTATTGTAAAGTGTTTCCAAATCATTTTCAATTAAAAATCCTATTGTAAAACATTTTTTAAATATTATTTTAAAGATTTAATTATTTCTTAAGTCAATGCACAACAACTGCTTTCATGTTCATGATAACTGAACACGTAGGGAAAGTGCCTCCAAAGATACTGTATGTCATCTTTTTATTTATTAATATGTGCATTCCCAGTGTTTACAGTGTTCCAGAAATGTACAGAATGGGGGAAGCAAGTCACTGAAAAGCATTAATGTTTGGCATCTGTGATTTCAGCAGTATGATCCTTGCATTGCAGTGGCATTTATTTGCTCTCTCTGACTTTTTGTAAATTATTTGCTGTCAAGACGTGCTTGCAGTTACGCCATTATTTTTTTTATATCAGTTGTTTTTCTGATAGTGAACCTTGGCGTCTATGCCATACATGGGGGAAATATCACCATGTGACGTCCATTAGCGGAGTTATCCACCATACGACACAGCCTGACTTACTTTTCTTGATGCACTCAGTAATGCTTTCATCCAAGCATTGCAGTGGAAACAATTTGACCTTGTGGAATTCCATATGCTACATCAGGCTTAAAATAATGTAAGCGTATGACATTGTGCTTCTATCTATGTTTGATTGAAAGACACCCTCGTTTATATCCCCAAGTCTCTTACTGTTTCCTCTCCAGTAGAGGTGTTTTACTTAGCATGACAATGGAAGATTTTGGCTCCCATAAACATATTTTGGCAACAGAGAAGCTATGGAAGAATTGATCATTTTCAAGTTATTTTTTCTGCTTTACCTTTCACAAAGGTGATTGCATGGTGCTTTGGAGTGTTCAAATGATCATGCAGCAATAAAGCCCTTAATATTACATCCTACCAGAAAGAAATTGCTTTATCTTTCTCTCATACTTGTGAATGCAGTGAACTTAGCCGGGGTGTTCATAGAAAATCTCAAAACGTGCTTGGATTTGTAGCGAAAGATCAACTTGGCTTTACTTCTGTGATACTAGGGCATATGCACGTATTCGTATTGTTATGTATAGATGAACGGTGGTGTTATTTAATGTGAGGGTAGCCGATGAAAGCATTTTGCTAGCGAATGCGGTGAAGTTAGCCGTGGTGTTCATAGTTAATCTCATAATGTGCTCGGATTTGTAGCGAAAGATCAGCTTGGCTTATCAGTTCGCTCCAGACTGACTGAAGCCAGCACTGCAAACTTGGGGTCCGGCTGTGTGAAACAAAGTGAGGCTGAATCGAGCCTGTGTGAAGCGAAGAGAAATGATAAGGCCAGCATTCATCTCATAGTAACGTAATGATGTAAGATGAGTGACGTACGTTGTGCGCTACGCACTACTGACAGAGGGAGACAGACACAGACATTGCTCAAATAGTAGTAGTGATAAAAGCATACAGTGCATCTACAATGTTGTACTATGGCGAATGATATATGTCTGTTTTTCTGTTTTGTTTCTTGTATGTGCAAAAGAGAGAGAGAGAGAGAGAGAGAGGAGGACAGAGACAGGAAGAGGGGCCATTCTGTGTCAGATATCTGATCTCTCATCTTAGGTGATCACGGGTAGTTGACACAATATAGGTCACTCTTCTCATCTTAAACGAGTCACTCAGCCTGACACTGGCTTACTTTGCCTGGGAATGGCCTACCCTGATCCTAATCTTTGATTCTTTTTCCCAAGATATTGGTGCTTTTTATGAAGGCATGAACACAGAAAAAAACAGGATACAGATAAGTCTTTAGTTTGGGAACACCTGCACAGCGAGCACTGTTTCAGGTCTGTCGGGATCTTGGGATTAAGATAAAAGATGAAATTGTCTGCATTCAGTTTATCTCAGGGTGGATAATAACTTGTTTTCCCCCTATTTCTGTGCTGGGTTTGTAGGGAAAGGGTCAAGCTGATTGATGTTACTGGTAAAATGGTGTTTTCATTCTTTTTTTCCCCCTCTTTGTAGTAACAGCTCTGAGCTTCCGCTGTTGACAGAACCACAAAAATCCTTACTCCCTATACTAGCCATATGCTTTACAAATCAAATACACCTCTTAGGAAAAGCTTGGCTTGAACATCAGCCAGTCAGTGTCATGCGACCCACCTGAATCTAATATGTACTACGTTCAGTGGTCCATACTCATCCCCTATGTGATGCTAATCGCATCTGTCTTCATCAGGGTGGTTTAGCTGCCTGCTAGTGACAGCACCAGTGTCGTCCATTAGACACAGTAAGTGATCATACAAATGCCTCCCCATCAGGCCTCAAACCTTCCCACCAATTACTGTTACAATGCATTCCTTAACACGCATTTCTCTATGCCTGTGTGTTCAATGCACAATCATAAAACCATTCTACTGTATGCACATTCAAATCCCAGTGCAGCAGCACTACAGCTCGCTGTCACAGCTGGGCCACCATATATGTGATAATTGTGGCTTGCAGAACATATAATGCATTTTGTATTCTATGCATTAAATGGAACTAAAGACTCAATTAAATGAATGTGATAGTGCAATCAAGTTTAATTTCATGTCTGCTATGTTACCTCTCGTGTTCATTCAGTCAGTGTAAGCCGAAACACCTTCGTAATTTTGGATAAGTAAATCATTCGTACCAATAAATTCTATAGAATCTTGCCTTGATCACAAGACTATTTTCTGTAATTTATGTGGGCCATCTGATAGATTTTATGTACTCTTTTCAAGTGTGTGTACTATTGACAGCCTTGCAATGGTTCCTTAGGTGTCATAGTGTTCAAACTCCAAAAAAGATGATTTGAGTGTATTTTATAATCAGGATATATATATATATATATATATATATATATATATATATATATATATATATATAGATATATTGCTCATTTCCATTATGGTTCTTTAGGATTGTGTTAAGGACACAATAGCTATAATCATTTATACTGGTCTAAATTACCTCTGTACATACATATACAGACCATATCATTAGCCTAATAGAATAGTTGCCAGTCATATTTGAATGAGAACAAGAAAAAACAATTTTTAGCAAGCACATTGTTTTTTTTTTTTTGTTTTTTTTTGATATTGCAACAGTAAGCCAAAAAATGACTTCAGTAATTATGCTATGAGGCTAACGATATGTATCCATCACATATCAGGAACAAAAGCAAATGATCACATTCACTTTTATTGTCAAAAACTCAATTTTCTGTGACCTGCCTTTGTCTCAGAACTAGAAACTGTTGATGTAAAATGGCACACTATATATAGTAAATATAGCAGAATGATTTTATTTTGGCCAAATGAAGAAACTTTAACTAAAGCTGCCCAGGCATCTGAAAGGGTTTTTGCTTGTATGCTGTCTATGTGACGGGACTTCAAGCTACGATAATCATCACAGTTGAAATAAATTTCATGTCTGCACCTACCAATTTTTTAAAGAAAAAAGAAAACAAAAAAAAAGAGATGCCATTCCTCCCTGGTACTCTGTCTTAGTCACTGTGGTTCTTGAGGGAACTGACAGTAATATGACGTTGACATTAATGATAAGCCAAACGTATTTCCATTTTCTTCGTGTCACCTAGTTTGTACATTACCTCAGATGGAAAGGCATACATTTCGCTGCAAGTTCATCTGAGAGAAAAAGAAATCGCTCAAAAAAAAAAAAAACTATCTACAGCCTGGCTTCAGGGGATATTGGCGTGGTGGGCAGCTATTTGAGGACTGGGAGGCAATCAGCTCGCATGTCAGTTCATTTGTGGCAGGCAAGACTCACAGGAGAATTTGAGGAGGGGGTTAATTCCACATCGATGAAGCACGTCATGCACAGCAGATTCATTCATTTCTCTGATGAAAAATGCTGGCCTGGGCTTAGCTGTCTAATATGATTCAACCCCCAGTGAACCTCGAGAGGTGACATGCATGCAGCTGAAAGTGCTCCTGAAGATTGAATGGAATAAACAATTTAAAAATCCTAACAAAGACTACCATTCTCCGTCCGTAGTAGACATTTACCGTGTCTTTGAGGATGCTTTTCCCAAAACTGACTTTACTGTCCAATACTACTCAATTGCACAATTGCAAAATTATTATTTTAAATAAAATTATAAAGAATATCTGATTTTGGTTTAAGAAGTCTTTTATTGCTAATTTATTAAGGTTGCAATGACCTAGCCTGAATTTTTGCATCAAAGATCTTCTTTACTCCACAATATAGCCTTGAAACGGTTGGGATGTCCTACAAAATTGAAATTATTGCAACAGCAACTGACAGAAAGTGGGGGGGCTATTTCCAGTAATAGGAAAGATAAATGCTGAAGATCCTATGGCTAAAGCAAAGTGAGCAATCCATGTAATGTATGGACAGTCAACGAACAAGATATTTCTGACACCATTTCAAGTTACAAATCAGGACATGATTCTGTGCAGGGGAAAAAATTGGTAGTGTCAGAGATGGAAATATTTTGCCAACTTTTTTTTCAAAAGATTTTTTTTGAGATCATTGTAAACCCACTGAGAAAAATGGGGGTTGGGGAGTATTGGGGTGGTTGAACATTAACCTTGTTCCAATCTGTTCCTCTAGTGAGTTTGTTAGGAACACCACCCAAGCCCTCATTGGTGTCCAGTATTGGGACTGTGTTCCTGCTAAACCCTTCGGTTCAATTGTCAGGCAGTTCGGCTTCGATGGGAGCGATGCACCAACTGGCCTCTGCCTCAGAATGGCAACTAGCTTGGGCTCAGACACGCCTTTACCCTGTCCAGTCATTACTAACGTCATTAGAGACCCCCTTCCTCTATTATGGGCTACGGCCTCTCCCTCTACTATTACCATATTCTTCTTAATAAATGTTCCCTTGTGGATTGTACCCTGAATCCTCACCTGGTTCCTTGTCTGGATCATAACTGGAGGACTATTCAAGAGAGTTCCCATTCAAAATCATGCCCTCAACTATTGAACGAAAAGTGCCCTATAAGGTCATTTAATTTGGCAGGTGATCTCATTAGCTGCTGTAATGGGCTTCACTCTCCCTTAGTAGCAGGGGAGATATTGTGTGGAACCAAGAACAATTACTGCTGCGTCATATCCATGTGTAGTTGTGAGCGCAGAATGACATGGGACCAATTTATGATCGCTTGTGGATGGTCCCTCCAACAATTTAGGATCAAACCTTTGCACTCCTACCTTTTGTAGGAAATATTGATTCATGTGGCTCATTCCTATTACATGATTTGTGTCTCATTGAACATTTATATACTATTCTAAACCGTGTCGGTGCGCAAAAAGTGAACATGATGTGTTTGCACTGAAAAACGTGCGAAACAGCAGTATGCTTCAAGTACTCAGGTGATTTACATCATCCTCTGAAAATTGAACTGTACAGCAACGAACTCGCCATGCGGGGCTACAGATAACACTGCAAGATAGTGAACACCATAACTGATGCTGTAAAGACAGCAATGCCTTTCCATTTCTGTTGTCTAACCCCTTTTAAAATATTTCTGCGTTGAAAGCCCGCCTAAGTAGACTTCGACTACTACTTTTGAATTTCAGAACATTTGAGGGCCTGATTTTTACGATTATTTGTGGTAGAGCTTGTGGATTTGGCAAACATTAGCTAGCCTGCTATCTTGGGCAGGCAAGAGCCTAATAAATCATGTTATAAATCATAACGAATAAAGGAAAATTCTGTCAAAACCTGCCAAGTGAAGGAGGAAAACTCTGTCAAATTTTGCAAAGTCATCAGTCACTGTGCCTTCTATGACACTAATAAATTCTCATTGCCTTATGGCGACAATCAAAGTATGGTAACACATTGGGTTCTAGTTTCTTGGTTTTGGTAGTTCAGAAAAGTGTGATGATAGTTATACCATGAGCTACTCCCAATGCCCCTTCCTATTCATGCTTACACCTATATATACCTCCTACATTCCCACAATCCCTGCTCGTCTCATTTGTACGTCCCTCCCACCCTTCCCCCCCCCCCAAGAAAGAAGCAAGAAACAGCCACCACCTGGGACCACGGGGGGCTTGGGAGCCACACAGACTTCGTCAAGAGATGAAAGGCCCACCCCGAGTCTCACTACTCAGGGGGCGCCCAACGTCAGCCCAATCACAGACCAAGTTCAACACCACACCCACTCTGATCTTTGTATTATCCGCCCGATCTCCTATTCGCAATCCCATCCAATATTCTCCTCTACTTTGGGAGTGGTCCAGAATTCATTAAATGCTGTCAAAACATGCTGAATTTCCACTCCACTTTCAAAACCTGCTAAATTTCCACTCCACTTTCAAAACCTGCCAAGTCAAAACTTTGTGCTGCAAAATCAAAGTCATTTATTTAAAAAAAAAAAAGACTTGCCTCATGGATTATGTCTGCAAGGCTCATAGTTTCAGTATCGTGAAAATTGGTATCTATGGAAGATCATTTCTGTGCCAACAAAAAAATCAGATTTTTCTAAAAAATGGACCAAATTCACTTAGAAGGGTTTGCAAGTGGACTCCTCAAATAATGTCAAATAAAGTGTTCGGATGATGCTCACCTTCAAAAATGTATACTATTAATGTACCAGTGTAGTGGCTCTTACACTGGTTCTTAAGAGTTTTTATTGGCATTATTTACCATCTTAAGCCTCCTTATGTCTGAAATAGCTATATACATGCTTGAAAGAATAAAAGTTGAATTTTTTTTCTTGGCTTCATTGGAAATTACTTTTTCTGCACAAAAAGAGGGTAAAATATGAACTTTTGTTATTCAAAATGAATTGGCTTTCTCTCAGTTACCAATTTAAAGAGCCTAGTGCTAAAAGAACTTAAGTCACATTTTACTGTTGTGATTCTGCCTGTTTGCTATGTCTCTGCCCTGCTTTGCCATGAACATGTTCTGCTTTACCATGTCCACGATCTGTTTGCCATGTTCATATTTGGATTTTTGCTAGGTCTGACTATTCTTTGTAATGTGTATTGTGATTTGGTTACTTTGATTTACTCATGCATTGTCTTAGCTTAGTTTTTCCATGTCTTACTTTTTACCATAGTTTATTCCGGTCCATGTTTTGTTTTCTACCATGCATTGCACTTTGTCTCCCCCTGTCTGGTCTCTTGTCTTGACATTGCTCACAGCCCCGGTATTGTATGCCACTCTTCGGGTGATTTAATGGTTTCTGGATTTCAGCCTTCCTTCCAATCTCGTTTACTTTCTTCATCTAACTTTTCTATTTTACTAACCCATACTAACAGTTTGTTATTTTGCTAGAGTTACTAACCAACCTAACATTGTATATAATACTAACTTACAAACGAGCACTAAGGGATTGTATAGCTGCTCTTACTAATTGATCAACAAGCTCTCAGCACTCGCCCTGTTCTAGTCTCCGCCCCTTGTCTTTCCCTAATCTTCTCTGCTGTGTTTCTGTGGATTCTCCACAATTGCTTGCGCTGTCCTTTCTCTCATTATCTATGCATGTTAGAACTCCTTGACTGGAGCCGTATGTCTGTCTATAGGATTGTCTCGTGATCCCTGTCCGCGTTTGGCTTTTGCCTATTTAATGTGATTAGGTTCTCCCTCTTGTTCCCTCCTTTGTAATTAGTCTCATTTCCAGCACCTGTGTTCTGTGTAGCATATGATTCCCCTGGAGTGTATATTAGGAGTCTTTTCACAGCACTTTCTTGTCAGATCGTTTCTCTCAGTTTGCTTGTGCCACGTTTATTCTGCCTTGTTCTCCAAGTGATTCTCTTCTCACTGGACCGTTCGACTTTTCGATTTTTGGCTTTGTGATTTTGGATTTATTGTTGCATCTGTGTTTTTGACCATTTTCTGCCCAACTACGATTTCTATGAGTGCTGCCCTGGTTACGGTTTGGATTACGCCGGCTTGATTTTGGTTTTGCTTCTCTCATATATCTGTGCCTGTGTACCAAACCCATTTTTGTCTGACCACGAGTGCTGTGATTGCTGCCCTGGTTTTTGTCTGTTTTTGCCCATCTGAATTGTGATTTTTGGAGTGCGGACCTTGTACCTCTGCCTTCTGCCCTGCGGGGGTTTCCCCCCCTTATTAATAAAATCGGATCTACTGCATTACTTTGTTCTTGCCACTGGTTCCTGATCGCACCATCACATTTACGTCCCTTGAGGTTTAGCACCGGGTTCTTAATTTTCCACGAGCAAGTTAAAATTGTTTAAATTGAGGGCAAATGGTCCCTAAAACACACAAAATATTGGATGATAAGGAAGTCACAGGGCAAATTATGAGGTTAACCCATTTTTACCCTTCAGCCCTCAAGGCTGACCGGGTATTGCAATCCTTCGTGCGGTTGGGTGAGCGGGCGTCTCCAAAAACTTCAACATCGGGCTGAGAGGTATTCCGTGCATTGCACGCCTATTTTGTTATATTTACTATTATTGCTGGAAAAGATTTTTTGAAATAACTTTATCTATGTTCAAAACACTAATCATAGCATTTTATTGTTTCACCAGTCTTCCTCAGTCCAGTTATATAGAATGTAGAAAAAGTATCAATTTTAGTTTTCCATTTATGGAAATATTGCAATATCGATCATTACTTGGTCCAAGAGGTTAAATCATCCATTTGAAAATTAAGAGCAAATTAAGATATATTAGTTGCTCATTAAAACTTTGGGATTGCAACTGTGCTGGGAACGAAGGCCAGCATACATCCTTTGCAGATGTATTTTTTTCCAAGAATGCATGACCCCCACCCTTGCAACTGTCTGTAATTTACATGACTTCAAAAAAGAAAGGAGTCTGTTTCACTAATTTGCTTCTTTCTTCACCCTATTTTCACATTCTTTTCACTTATCATCTTCCTGTCTTTCTGATTGGTGGAACTGACAGCTAAAACAGGTATGAGGGAGGTAAAAAATGAGGTACTGGAAAGACGCCAGGTTCTCCTGTAACAGTGCAAACATTATACCCCCTGTGACACCATCATCCTGCTCATCTCTCATCTTTTCATTGCCGGGGTCTTTAAAAGGTGACTGTACTCAGAGCTGACTGGGGTATTAAGGAAGTGTTGATAAATTAGTCCACAGCTGCACCTTCAGTGAAGCAGTAACGTGACTCACTCTCGTGCCCGATCCGCACTTGGCCCTTTGTGCTAACAAATAATGATCATGAAAAGTCGCAATCTTTATTCAGTAAATTCAAGGTTATTGATATGAAACAAAGACATTCAGTACGGTGCAAAGACTAATGATTTCTGCTCACAATTTTCTGTAAAGGATGAAACTCTGGCTGTGCCGTGTCTTGAGATTTGAAAATAAAACAATTCCTGACAGAATGTCCTTGACAGAGCCTTAAATCCTTTTAAGTCCAAAAAACCCCCAAGAGGATACTATTCAGGTTTTAATGGCAACATTATGATGTTTGGCAAAATAGATTTGAAATATGACTTGGCAAAACTGAGGAAAGATTACAAATTATATATTTGATTTTGTTTAATATCTAATCAATCAAATATTTACTCTCAGTGTTTTTTGTTGGTGAGGGAAGCCTTTGACAGATAATCGTAATGCATATTTACAGAAAAGCCTTAATCTTTTGATTAATTAGGCGTACTTTGTGTCGTAAGTGAATGTTATCTTTTTAGGTCACCTGAGACGAAGTCTCAAAGTGACCTATACTAATCGCCTTTGGTCCGTCGTAGTCCGTCGTGCGTCATTCATCGTGCGTCTGTTAACAATTGACATTTTTTGACTTCTTCTCAGAAACCGCGGATCCGATTTCAATGAAATTCTGCAGGAACCTTCCTTGGTCAAATATGCGCCAAAATTGTGAATTATGTGTTGCCCACCCCCAGGGGCTCTGAGGGGCGGGGCTAAAACTGGTCAATACATTTTCGACTTCGCAGAAACCGTTGATCCGATTACAACGAAATTTTGCAGGAACCTTCCTTGGTCAAATATGCACCAAAATTGTGAGTTATATGGTGCCCCATCCACAGGGGCTCACAGAGACAGGGCTAAAAGTTGTCAAATTGGCTGAAATTTTCTAATTCTTCTTCTCCAGTCCCTGGAAAACAATACTCTTCATAGATGGAAGGGTCTTCAGGTGCTTTATCAAAATTGTTCATTTCATGGCCCCCAGGCTCCATGTTTGCCCCTGGGGAGGGGGTGAAATTTACTATACTTTATATAGGTATAGGTAAATGATGGGTATATTTGGTTCAATCACATCAATAACATCAGTTTTTATACAACTCAGATGACCGTTAAGGCCCATGGGCCTCTTCTTTATTATTATTATCCTCCGCCACGAAGTACAATGGGCGATATTGGATTGGGTTCCATCCATCTGGGCCACTATAGGGATAAGATCTCTCCAAATGCGTGAAACTTTGTATGGTTAAATTAGCTACTCATGATTTGCGTTGAGTTTGAAAATGGATGTTGAGGCATATTCTTTTTGCTGAATTATGGCCTTGGATCGTGGCGGGGGATAGTGATGACTCTGTCGTCTTGTTTCTTATACATAACTAATTAGGAAACACTGAAACAAGATGAATGATATGCAAACTAACAATGCCTAAAATGTCTTTGGCTGCACTTAATTCATCTTCATATATGTAGTGTGAAGCTCAACACCTTTGCATTCATTAAATAGGCACATTTCAAGCTGAATACAATTGAAGAGATGTGAGCCCTTATCATTTGGCCTCCTGTGTCCATCTTCATTTGACAGCAAACGTTTAGCGGGAAGAACAGATCTGATTACATCGCCACTCATGTGATGACGAGTTCCTTCTGTTCTCCCACAAGATTACCTACCAGCTCGCCACAGTCACGGAATGAAGTTAACCCTTTCTGCGCAACTGTACTCAGCTCCAAGCTGTCTTTTTATTTTTTAGAAAATATGGAACTTTAGCTGACAGTAAACAGTTACATTTAAACATGTTTGACTTTGGTTTTTCTGCTGTCTTTATTCAGCTGAACAAAATAGCCGATGATTGGCCATGGAGCCAGCAAGTGGCAGCAAAGTTTACTTAATATACAAATTCCACTTTTTTAATGGATGACAAACCTTAGGTATTGGGATTTTTCAGTTGGTTTTATGGCTAATGTGTATAACATAACCTAAAAGTTTTATCAAAGTAACAATGGCCTGATTTACAACATTTAAAACTGACTGGTTTAATACCACATGATGATGCGTTTTCCACCAGGAGCAAAAAATGTTCACTTTTTTCCCACAGTTTTCAGCTCTGCCACATATGTTTTATCATTGCTTATAGTAGAACAATATTTAAGAACCTAACTTCACAGTTTTAGTGGTACAAACATGCTGTAATGGCTGGAAAAATTGAGAGGCCAAGTGCCGCGGCCAGAGAGAAAAGAGCAGCACGGACACAATACGAACAGAGAGAATTATACAGACCATCGGAAAATACGTAGCTTCCAAAGGATGTGAAATAGTCCAAAAACTGGAAGCAACGTGAGAGAGAAAAAAGTAGAAGAGGGAAAATCCCTAAAGAAGGAGGAACTCCAATAATAAGGCGAAGATAAAAAGTCAAACAAAACCTGACTACAGATATCTTCGGCTATAGTGCTTAGCTACAAACAGACACTCTAGAAAAGGAGGTGTGGCAGACTTACAGCTTATATAGAGTCCGGGGAAGCGCCGCCCCAGTTCAATCAGCCAGCTGAGTAAAGAATCCGTTCAAAAAGGAATTCGATCTCGTCCCGGAACGAGAGCCACAAAGAAAAGTCCAAAGAACATGCACACCTCACAAACCATGGCACATGCATAGCAGGTCCAGAATGCTGAAAAACAGAGCAGGGATCAAGCCATGTTAAAACAGAGAGGGAGCATGAAAAATTCAGCTGGGTGGCAAAGAGCTGTAAATTTCACAGTATCGTGTCAATGATTACCGAGCTTAAATTCTCAATTCGAAGATATACTATGATTGCCATAATTTTAATACTTAGATTTATATTTAGAATGACTTCTTTACATTTTCCAACAGTAATAGCCGATGATGGTGCCAGAACGTTCCTCTATCTTTCAGCATGTAACAGTATGGTATTAAAATCAGCGCTAATCCAGATATTTCCTTGCTGACATGCTGTAGCTCCCCACTATGTTGGGTTTTATGCACAGTGGACAGTAGAAAGCCTGAGTAGACAGTGACGGCTTTCGTCATTTGTATGATAGGCCACGCTTTCCCGATGGCAGTCCATTAATCATTCTAAAAAAATTGAACCCTGAGCCACAAGGCTGGCAAGGACAAAGAAGGGGGCTTGGCTTTGGCGTATTCGGAACATTTTGGGGTTTTACAGATGTTGTGTTGCCCCTCCCGGCGCTGCGGCAGCGGCTCTTTTATCTCATCCACACAGAACCGCTCACATTGCATTCATTGTTGTTTGTTTTCATTCATAAAGGCATTTATCACATTGATTGATGAGCAGAAATCGCAGGTTAAATTTCTCTCTGTTGAAAGAATGCAAACGAGGAGATGGAGGCAAGAAGGTATGTGAATTGGACTTAGTCCCTGTTCCCTTCCATCACTACTTCTTTTCAGCCTTCAGTTAGATACTTGATGACCAGCTTCCTTGTGATGTTATGCAGTATAAATATCACTCACAGACAGTGACATATCTGTCATGCATTATAAACAAACAGAGTGACACATTAGTGATCATCCAGGGGGAGATGAATAATTTTACAAACATGCAAATGAGCAATGACCTATTTTTTGCTCATTCCATCACTCCGCACACTTAGGCTGAAGTTTTGCCCACTGATACCCTGTACTGTAATCTGCCTGACCTGTAATAACTGTACTGATTCCATATTAACGGTCTGGCATCATTTAGCTAAGCTATTTCCACCATCAGGTCAGACACAAGAATGTACCTTTCTTTTCCCACTTTTTTGTGCGAGGTTGAGGTGATATAGGCCCGGTCACTTTCACAAGGCGGGTTTACAAGAAGATAAAAAAAGGGAAAATTGAAAGTGTCTGCAAAAAGCGCTTCCTAAATAAAACCTAACGGTGTCAAAGTTATTGAGAGGTGTAACAAAAGCACTCTCAGTACTCATCCTATCAGCCTCGCTGGGGTATCCCATCATCCAGTGAGCTGTCATTCGCAGCCTTGTTGTGGTTGTAATAATATCCCTCTGAGTGCGAAGAGTGTAAATTAGAATAACTATAACGGTACATCCGGGGGCTGGAAACATCCTGAAATAAAGTGACACAGACTCTCACTGAAATCAAGGATTCTAAGCCTTGTTTCAATAAAATGTGTTCTTTTGCTGTGATGGCAGATATACGAAGATAGTAACTGTGGATATAGAGTTTACCATGTGAGAGCATTCACATTGCAACTGTGCTGTGGAATCCAGAGGAAGATATGTGATGATTTATATTGTGGAATGTGACCAAACACATCATGGCGTCATCATTTTCAATCCATCTGACAAATTCAGCATTAAATATAATGTGTTCTATTGCATACAGTCTGTTATACACAAATGATAAAGGCCCGGTTTACAACTACGTATCAAATACTTTTGATCAAGCGACCCAATTTCTCACATATTTCATAAGTTCAATGTGTGAATGCGGACAACTAACCTAAAATGCTAAAGAATATGCTTTGATTAGCAAGATGTTAGCATTCAAAGAACACCTCACAAATTGTACTATATCACTGACAGAGGGATTTCCTAAGGAGGCAAACCATTGCTCACAAATTCCAAGGTGAATTTGTATAAAAGCAGTGATGAAGCTTGTTGCTTTTGGGGGGTGGGGGGTTGGGGGATGGGATACTGGCTGCTTTCTGGAATAGGTCACCAAAAAAAAAGCCTTTTTTTTGTTCCCCACTGTATATTGGTGGCAACCGAAAACGTTGCTGCTTATGCATGTACAATTTGATTTGATGACAGATTACAGTTTTTTTAAACCTCTAACATATAGGAAGATACCTTGGCGAGAGAATCACATCTCTTCAGCCCGCTTGGCCAACAGGCCCAAGGGGCTTATGCTGTACTTAGGGTCATTAGTGGTGGTCAGTTGTGCATCCGTGCATGCGTGTGTGCTTGCGTGTGTTACGTAATTACAGCGTGATACACCGTTCAGTTTTCCATGCATCATTTTCATATTTTATATGCATGTATATGGGCCCAAGATCTAGCCCGAGTTCGATTTTGGACATGCTACCATTCTTAGTATGGCCAGAAGGTGGCTTTTTCTGGTAAATTTCAAACAGCTGTAGCTCCCTTATTCTACGAGCTAAGATGCTCAAATTTTCACTGTAGGGTGTTCTGCCAAGGGTTCATCATACGTGTCATGGGTATTTGATTTGACCGAATTTTGAAGGTTATATAGGTCAAAGGTCCTGAAATGTGCATTTCATTTCAGCGCCATAGCGCCCTAAGTTCTCAACGGATACTTTTCCTACTTTATATGCATGGATATGGGCCCAAGATCTAGCCCAAGTTCGATTTTGGTCATACTGTGATTCTTGTTTTGGCCACCAGGCAGCTTTTTCTGCAAAACTTCAAACAACTCTAGCTACCTTATTCTACAAGCTAAGATGCTCAAATTTTTATTGTTGGTTGTTCTGCCAAGGGTTCATCTTATATGTCATGGGTTTATGATTTGACCCAAATTTCAAGGTTATGTAGCTCAAAGGTCGTAAAATGCACAGATTTTTTTTACTGTAATAGTGCCTTCACTTTTCAAAGGATCCTTTTCATATTTCATATGCATGTATTTGGGCCCAAGATCTAGCCCCAGTTTGATTTTGGCCACCGGGTTTGGTTTTGGTTTGGCCACCAGGGGGTCTTTACTGCAAAACTTCAAACAGCTCTAGCTCCCTTACCCTACAAGCTAAGATGCTTCAATTTTTTGCCCGCTTGGCCAAAAGGCCCAATGGGCTTATGCTGTGTTTGGGGTCTTTAGTGGTGGAATCTCGTGCATCCGTGCCTGTGTGCGTAAACTTTTGGCTTGTCTGCACTCTAGCGGCTTCAGTTTTTCACCGATCCTTTTCATATTTCATATGCATATATAGCATCTTAAGGTCCAGACCAAGTTTGATTTTCAGCCCAATCAGACTAATACTATGGCTTTGCCACTATTTTGGTAATTTATTCTTATCCTGTAAAATTTTTCTTATGCTGTTACATAGTGAGTCTGAGTTCATTACATGCAGAAACCCACCCAACTATGTCAAATGAATGTTGAACTAAATTTAAAAAGTTTTCAGAATTTATCTTCCATTTCATTGTTCGGCACATTTTTTACCATAGAATAATCTTATACATTTTCTAGATTACATTTTTCCTTGATTTGTCCTCATTTAGTTTTAAGGAATTTCTCATGCATGTCCTTTTCCTTTTTTTCCCCATGTTTCATCATTGGGCATGTTATGGACAAAGAATCCAGTTTCAAATAAAACCGCTTAATAAACATGCTTAAGTGAAGGAATTGCCATGTTTTAACATAAGACATTATTTGATATTGGCGATGAGTGAATATGGATAACTTAACTATGTGACAAAAAAATTTAAATGCAATTAATTTTAATGAATTTATGACCAATTGAAAGCTCTCGAAAAGGCCTTGTAGTTAACAGCAAGATCATTCATGAGAATTGGCCAAGAAATAATAAAGTGCATTCTACAACCCCAATTCCGAAATAGTTGGGACAAAGTGTAATTTACACTTTGTCCAAACAATTTTACAATTGAGGTTGTATAATTTAATTTCATTGTGTTTGATTTGGATGAGAAGCTGATGTGATTTCCACTAGTACTTCATTAGAGGACTTACGGTCAGCAATTTTCCGCCAGAATTCCTCTCTGGCCTTATTAGCAGCAACAGTGTTGCTTTTTGCTGTTTTTTTTACTAATTTAAATTCTTCATAACTGTCCATAATGATGACCCATTCCTCCTAGGAGATTTTCTTTCTTTTTTTTTTTTAAAAAAGATTTTATTAATTACCCAGCAACCACTTACATTACATCCATCAAACAAGTGCATACACTAACCAACATGAATGCACCAACATAAATCTCAGTTATAATTTCCCAAGTGTCCGCCTGAGTGTGTGCATGCATAATCATGCAGTCTTTCTAGTGTCCAACCAATGAGGTTGAAACTTCATTTGGTTCTCCCATTAAGTTGTGGCAGTGCCCCCGGATGGCTCGGGGGGAGATAACCCGCAGTGTTACTGATCCTGGATCAGGGATAGTTTCCTCAGAGAAACATATAGTCATTTTATGAACGGGAATAGGGTCAATTGCTGCATGAAACGCTCTTTTGTTGAGACTGCGTACAGTGTTGAATGCACAAAATCGACATTAACAAAGAAAGATTACGACCACCATTGTGGTTCCAATTATTTTTGATTGTGAGTTCAGGGTTTATTGAGCCTGCACATTGCAATGCAGCCTGTTTATGTGTGTCTCCCATTAAGCCGCTGGCGGCACCCCCTGGTGCCGCGGGGGGATATAACCCGCAGTGTTATTGATTCTGAATCAGGAATATTGCACACCACGCAATCGGTGTTATCATTTTGTGACCAGAAACAGTGTCAATCGAAGCAAGCAATGCTTTTTTGTTGAAAGCGCATACAGTGTCGAAAGTACAAAAAGGAGATTAACAAAGAAAGATTACAACCACCGTTGTGGTACCAATTATCTCTGATTGCGAGTTCAGGTTTTGTTGAGCCGGCTCACTAAAATATAGCCTGTCTACGTTGACCTTGCTTAGTAGTATACCCCCCAGGACATACGAGTGACAAACGCCCGGCCAGCCAGCCAGCTAATCGTCGGCCAACCAATCTTTGAAGTTCTTACTTGCTGGCAGACCAATCGCTGAAGTCAGTCGTTGGCCAACCAATCGCTGAACTTCTTCCCCGCCAGCCAGCCAGTCGTTGAACTTGATCACTCAGGCAGTCAGTCAGTCAGTCACTCACTCAGCGACATTCGCGTTTATAGGGGCCTGGCTGCTTTTTGCGGTCCAGCCCAAAAATGTGTTACTGTCCAATGAACTATGATCACTCTATAATCTTTCAAACTACTAAAAATTGACACCGTACTGCAAGGACAAGTGATTTTTAATGCATAATCTTGAAATTATGACCAGATACTTCAACAACTGTTACTTCCAAGAGTAAATGATTAATGAATTTGGTTAATTACTCATTGTACAAACCAGCAAACCAACAGTTTGAGACATTTTACACTCACTGTGTTGGTAGTGAGTCCCCTCAACAACGCGGAAAAAGCATCATATCAAATCGTCCTTTTTTTAATATTATTGGATTATTATTTATTGGATTATTGAGGATATCCCCAGTATAAATATTTTCACAGCCCATCTTATTGACTTTGAAATTTCACGTTGCTTATATATAATTACTGTCCGTACAGGTTGATTCTTGTATCCAAAGCCATTAATGATATTGCTATATTTCGATTACTTGTTGGCCTTTAGACAGATATGGACATACCTGGAGTGTGATTGGACAGAAAAAATTTGCAAAGCCTCGCTGTCATCAATAAGGTTCATTATTTAAATTGCAGAAATTCTCAGATGTTAATATTAGGAGCTTGCAAGAGATTAGATATTCTGTTTCTGCTGCAGATTTACAGTCAATTGCAGCAATGTTTTCCAAAATTTTCAAGCCTAAGGCACTTTGTAAAGAGATGCCCATTTTAGCAGCATCCCAAAAAGGGCAAGTGCAGTTTGCAACACATTATAATTTTTAATATTTTGTCATAAAAACTGCTCACATAGTGCAACAATTGCAAATTTTATAAATGTGTATTGAAACTAAAATTAGATGAACATGAAAAAATATTAAATCTGCCACACTCAACTGGCCGCTGATACTTTAAATAAGACTAACAAGGTCATGCAGATGAGTCATAACCATCAGATAATGCCTGGCATACGGAGTAACGTTAGTCTATTCGTAACCAGGGCATACTGTTGTATTTACATATGTGTTTGTTATGCCACCATTGTCAATACATCTTGTATGGAGGGCAGACTAAGACAGGGGTGTCATTAATAATGACATTAAAATTTGACCGTGTCAATTATTAGTTTACTGATAATATTACTATAAACCAGTCTGCCAAAAGGTGATCCTTTATGCAACAAAATAGCTCATTGTGAGTTTATATTATTTCCGATCTTGATTAGTATCAGTCCTTCTCACTATGTCATACGAAACTATGGCATGAACATGGGACGTGAATGGCAATGGCGAAACATTTAACATTTTTCAAAGTGGAAGCATTTCTATCAGTCATTGGTACGTTATTTAGAAGTAGAACCATGTCAGTGAAACTTAAAATGGAACTTTTGTGGTACTGCAGAGTCCAGAGACAGGATTGGGCTCAGGTTTTGAGGACTGGACAGACGGCCTCCTCCACATCCACTGGAGCCATGATGCAGGGAGAGTGATGGTGGGTTCAGGCTCAGCATATCGTCTCACCATACATCCAGGAGCAGGTGTCAGCCTTTTTATTCCTCAAGCCTGGGTGATTGGTGAGAGTAACCGTAACCTTGTGAAAAGTAAGACCCACCTGACTTGACAAGGGTTCAATCTCTTTGTTCTGGAGGTCTATCAGAATCAGAATGGATTCATGGTCTCGCTCCAGCTGGTGTCCCAACTCCAATAATGCCAAAACAATCTCTGAAACCATCCAAACGCTCAACAAACGTTACTGAACGGACTTAGGCTACCCCATCGGCAAATTCGCGTCAACAACTTTTGAAACCATCCAATCGCTCATCAAGAAATCAACATCACCTAATCACCTTCATCCAACGGAACGTAACGGAATCCACCTTCATCTCCTCCCCCACAATGAACAGCCAAAAAAGATACCGCTTGAGTCGCGGCCAGGTCATGGAGGCGACGGGTTAATGCTGGCGTGCTGTGCAATGTGGCGATGAAAAGCGAGACATACTGAAAGAAATTTTTGTAAAATGAAATGAAAGCAGGCGTCTCTACTGGGTTATTTAACGAAAACTGCACCCAATCAAACGGTAGAAAGAGCCTACGTTTCTGAGATTGTTCACCATCGAGTGGAAGCGAAGACGGAGCATGACAACGTTAGCAGCAGTACGTGTGGGAAGTGGAAATATTGAAATATTAACATTAGCAGGTTACATTGTCCATATTTCTTTACCTGCACCTAGTATATGACGAATATATCGAGCTATATTTTAATAGGCTGCCAGTTGCGGAAGATTTTCGCTGTTCTCTCGACTAGCTGCTAGCTAAGTTTGCTATGCTAGCGCCTGACCTTGACAATGTCAGTCAGCTACCTTACCTCCAGTCTTGGGTATTTACACTGAATAAATTATATTTAGTGCAAAGATATGATTGATGATAATGGATGGTCATGTTTGTGCCAACATTAGGTGTATTGTACAAATTTTACACATTTAGTGTGCTATGCATAATTTAACCATGATCAATAGATTCAAAATCAGTAAGATTATCTATGACGATTTGTTGTCTTTGAGCGCCATCTACTGCTCATACTAAATAATTGTAATAAAATATGAAGACTGTTGACCTAGCTAGGCCTATTCATTTGTTTCACGTGACGTCACTGTAGCTCTGCGCCGCCATCTTTGTGACCAATTTGATTGACCGCTCATAGAATTATGAATGAATAAGACACCGATCCTCACCAAGAACAACCTCTGAAAATAATCTTGAAGATCTGTGGTGTTTGTTTTTACTTAAAGTAAATGTGCAAATGTTCATACAGTCAACTTTGTCTGGATGCAAACATTTTGCAATGTTCCTAATGAAAACTGTGAATGAACTTTTTGACTCATTGCTTTATGTCTCATTGCCTTACGTATGTGATGCATGCCTTCAAAATAAAGGAGTCATTGAATTGAAAAATGAATTCCTTCTGTAGAAATATTTTTGGATGCTTTGATGTATTGTGAAATGAAAAACACTAAAAAGAAAGTGGAGAATTAGGCCTAGGCCTTGAGTAAAAGCCTTTATTGCAGGCTATCCTTGATCCCTGCCCCTTTAAATTCCTTTCATTTCAGTGTGTGGTGGATATAATGTATCTAAATTGATAACATTATATAATATTCTAATCAGCATGTGTGTTTAAGAAATGTATTTAACTATTTATTGGGGAAGGCCAGCAAGGCGGGGTGGGGCGGGGCGGGGGGCCGTGGGGGAGCTGTGGGAGCAACCCATCACAGACAGTATACCCACCACAGAAATTTAGACTACAGCACTGCTACAGGTGACGAGGTGGAGATCAGTGATTAGAATTACATGGTTTGTGAGGTGTGCGTGTTGTTTGGACTTTTCTTTGCGGCTCTTGTCCCGGGACGATATCAACTTGCTGGACCATCAGATTCTTTACCCAGCTGGTTGATTGAGCTGGCGGTGCTTTCCCAGAATCTATATAAGCCGGAAGTTTGGCATGCCTCCTTCGCTAGGGTGTCTGTTTTTAGCTTCGCATTATAGCTGAAGATATCTGTAGTCAGGTTTTGTATGACTTTCTATCTTCTGATTGTTGGAGTTTCTTATCCCTTTTCTATCTCGCTTTGCTTCCGTGGTTCGGACTATTATACATCCTTTGGAAGCACGAGTACTTTCGTTTGGTCTGTATTATTCTCTGTGTTTGTACTGTGTCCGAGCTACTCTCTTTCTCTCTGGTCGTTGCACTTGGCCTCCGTATACTACTGGCCATTACGTAGAAGGCTGGCGAAGCCAAAAGATACAGGAGGATGCATTCAGTTACTCATTGTTTATTTTGCTAATTTGTTCTTGTTCTTGTTGTAATTTAAGCAGTTTCGCATGTGGAAACCAGGATGAATGCGCAAGCCTGTCAGTGATAAATGTGTGCATGTAAAAAAGAAAAAAATCATGTTTTTCCTCATGTTTATCGGTTTTCATATTCATCTCTTATATCTCTCCCCATGTTTTTGCGTTTACATTTCATTTCTGTGTTTCATGTCTTCCCACATCGATTGTACCATTGAATGATAGTCCTCTTACTCACTCCTCGCCTTTTACATTCCCCATTCTGTGAGTTTCTCCTGTAAGTTATTTGCTCATTTGTTTGCATTTATTTAAGCCTGTCTTTCTTTCCTTCCTTTTTTCCTTCCTTTTGGAGTTTGACATTGCTGATTTCAGTCCTTTGACGCTATGAGCACAATTCTGTCTGCCTGTTCTATGTTTGACCCATTTGGTCTTGTTTATTTGCTCTTTTGGATTAGCCATGCCTAGTGCTTTTCTCCCAGCCTGACTGAACTTCTGCCTGCCTGTTAACTATTGATTTATGCACCACTTTCTACCTTTCTACCTTCTTCTTTTTACTTCGCTTCTGTTTCGTGATTCTATGTATATACAGTGTGTGTGTGTGTGTGTGTGTGTGTGCGTGTGCGTGTGTGTGCACGTGTGTGTGTGTCATATACTCTATGCAATTCATTAACTAAATCAAGTGTCAAGTTAAAATATCTCTGCCTTATCTGTTATGATCTTTGCTTACAAAATAATTAAAAGGAATCAAAGGGAAAATGGAATTCAATGAAAGTTTAAATTAAAAAAAATAATTATTATTCTGATTATTTCAGTTCATACAATCTCATACTGTCGCCTAGTGATCTCCTGACTGTTACCACTTCTAAGTCATCACTGGTCTCTATCATGAGGTAAATCAAGACCAGGTTTGGAGTAATTCTGCATTAAAAGGTAAATTCTCATCTGACCCAGGCAAATGGCACATCTCTCATACACGGCTATTATTTTCATGATAAGAACACAAGATCCCCGATAGGTTTATTCATTTTCTGTCTG
Source organism: Gymnothorax reevesii (assembly GCA_029721435.1). Lineage (NCBI taxonomy): Eukaryota > Metazoa > Chordata > Actinopteri > Anguilliformes > Muraenidae > Gymnothorax > Gymnothorax reevesii. Next base: position 34,988,313 of record CM056590.1, read on the forward strand.
TCAGTCAGTCTGTCTATCTGGCTGTGTGTTATTTTCCCAGCAAAATGAAGTCTGGATTTTTCTGGTGCAGTTAATAGGCAGTTTGGAAAAGCCCATCACACAGATGAAGTATGATTGCTTGATCTTGGCAAAGGACGGTTCCTTATGGTTTCACAGATCATGGGCCGTCACTGATGGTTTCATCAGGGTTAGAAATCTGCAGGCTGAGAATGCACCAGCCTGCTGTTTACTTTGCCGGTACTTCCAAAAATTTAATAAATCAAGTGTATTTTCATTCGTTTCCTGCTGCGCCTTTTCTTTTGATTTGATTGAACAGAAGGGAAATAACCTTATCAGACTTGAGAAGGTCATCAATGACCTTTATGATTAATAACAACTGTCAATTTATTGTATCAGGTCATTATGAACAATCACTCATGTAATGTCATTAACATGAACAGAAAATTAATTTACGAAATCTATACTTGTGATTTATTAAAAATATATGTGCACATGAAGGTTGTTTGCTGCTTAGTATAAATCTTTAAAGTGCATTGAACTGTTGCTGTAATTCAAGCTCATTTATACTCACCTCAATGCATCTTGAAAATTTTTGCTAAATTTACTGAGAAAGTAGTACGTGATGAAAAATATATTTAAAAATTGAGTGCGCAGCACCTTAATGTCAAGGCTTTTTCTTTTTAGGGCAGGATTAAGCAAATTAGGCCCAGAAGTGCCCCGTATTGTCTCTGTTGCCTAAAGAGGGGAGAGACCTTTCATAGACAGTTTAGTGGCCTTTCGCACAGTGCCAACAACAATCTTGAGTGACTGGGTTTACCATTTCAGAAGTAGCTCCTTTTTCAATCTTGAAGAGTAACAACATTTATTCCATGGTTCTGTGTACAGTGTCCACCGCTTATATTGGCACCCTTAGGAAATATTAGCTAAAAAGGCTATAATAAAATGTGGATACTGAAAATCCTTCCTATCCTTAATTCAAAATATTAACAAAATTCTAACCTTAAATTAAAAAATAATAAAAATTGTGAAGGGAAAGAAAAAAACAATTTTATCAAAGCATTACGTCTGCACAATCACTGGCATTACTGGATCACTAGCACTCCTGTGAAAATCAAGAGAAATCTTATTGTTTTTTACATATATGCCTGTGACTAAGAGCTAAGAGCTGTTATCCTGGCAAATGGAGGCTGCACTAAGTATTAAATGATGGAGATCCAATAATTGTGGTACTCATGCTTTTGACTATATACAGTATATATATATATATATATATATATATTTCAACTAAAGGTTGTGTTTTTGTAGTATTTTTGGCAGTATGAGTGGTGGACACTGTGAATGGTTAGTAATCTCAGGCCATTATATTGTTTTTGTCTTTTGTTCTATTCAAAGAGTTGACATGTAATGAATCGCAAAACTGTAATTTTTGCACACTCTAGTCTTGTTATCAAAGGGAATATTTCATCTTTCATTTTGTGACATTTTCATTTATTTTAACGGCAGCAATTCAGTTTTTTTCTCTGCATTTATTTCTCTCTTTTGCTTGACAGATTCCTTTTCATTTTGGTGTAACCAAATTAGTCTGCACTTTTATACTGCTGATACTGCAGAGAGTTTTAGAGACTGTGGTGCTCTGACTAAATGTATTACCTGTGTTTCTCTGAGTACCGACCAATCAGGCCCCAGTGTGATGGAGTTTATCTTCTCTCTTCCTTTTCATGTGATGCATGTTGAATCATGCTGAAAGGCGACTCCTTTAGGCAGGGCTGATGTTCATAATACCTAATCAAAAAGTTTAGATTTAATTGTCTCTCTCAAGATCCTGGATTACAAAGCATTGTTTGTTTGTGAACCATATTTTGACAATTAAAAATATAAGTAATTATTTCAGAATGTGTGCAGCCAATGTGCAGCCAATTTGGCTCAATGTACTGATCTGCTTCTCACTTGTGAATAGCCTTCAATTCAATTCAATAGCGGTCAGAAAACTTTAGCTTGCGAAAGAATGCACCATATAGGTCAGATTATGTTAAATAAAAGTTACGAGGGAGCCTGTGTATATACTTGGTTACGTAGCTTTGCTCAAGTACAACAGCAGTGCTGCATATGGTAATAATAGCAAAAAATAAATAAATAAATGACTTTACTTGGCAGAGGCTGAAGGATATGGTTCATATGATACATCAGCTCACTCAGTTATGAACGGCAATACGTCATTATGCGGGAGGTACAAGTTAGGTCAACTAATGATTGAATTAAACAAAGACGGATGAATTATGAGGAGCAGGTACAGAGGAATGCAAACCTTAGCCCTTGGTGTGATGCTGTCTGATACATAAATGAATCCCTAGTTCTCTAACCATCACAAGAGATAATGAGTCCCCAACATATCCCCATGTGCCTTGGTATTTATTTATCCTTTATTTAACTAGATAAGTCCCATTGAGTTCGAAATCTCTTTTTCAAGAGAGCCCTGGGGGTAGAGGTGGAGGACAAATTGCAGGGGATGATTATCTAGGAGGTTGAGAAAGCCAGGTAGGGAATTTATCCATGACACTGAGGAACCCCTAACTTTTGTTGAAGAGCATTGTAGGATTTTTAATGACCTTGGTCTTATCCCAAAGACAGCATCTTTTTCAGTACAGTGGCCCCATCACAGAACTGGGGATTATTCCACCAGAGGGAAGATCGCAACCTACTGGCCACCAACACCTCCTCCAGCAGCAGCCAGCAACTTGGCTTTCCCAGGTAGTCTCCCATCCATGTAGTAACCAGGACCACACCTGCTTAGCTTCAGCCATGCACCTGTAGCTGATCAAGTAATGGTATGGCTGCTAGCATGCCTTACACAGTGCAAGTATTCAAACCTAAATACCGGCCGGTGCCGTGTTATTAACAGGTTTCCCTTCTTTCTCTCTGTATTCTGATTTAAAACTGTTCCATCTATCTCCCACATGCTAGATGTTCACGTGGATTTGGTTAATGCAGCTATCCTCATTTTCTGAAAAGTGCTTTTAGGTCATAAGATGAGAGGACCTATTTAAATACAGCCTATTATTTTCATTGTAATTCAAGTTAATATGCAGCTACATGGCACAGCACAACAGGAAGTGTGTGGGCTCTTGAAGGATTTGTGTAGGCTTGCTTGTCACACACCATGCAATTATGTATTTCTTCTTTAAAAATGAGCTGTTTAAGCATATGAAAATATAGTGAATGTACATGTTAAATCTCATAATAGGGTGGTTTGTGGCAGCACCTCTTCCATTTTTTATTTTACCCTGATAAAAATAGTATATTTTCTTAAATAAAATAGATGTTAGATGTCTTTGGATAATTGACCGATAATTTAAGAGGTTGTGACTTGTAAGAAGCTTGCCACTGTGACTGCCTAGTAAAGGAGGCACGTCAGAAAGAGCTGGTTGGAGGAGGAAAGTGCATTGTTATGCCACACATTTCTCAACTGCTATTCAGACATGGCTTACAATAAAATATTTATGGATTAATACTGAGACAGGTGTGTTTACTGTGGCATCTCCAGGGAAATCAGAGCATATCTGCCTTGAGACTGTAGCTTTTGAACTTCGGGACAGCTCTAGTTATAGTGGATACTATCCAGCCCTAAAACTTCAGTCTGAGAAAAGAGTGTGAAAGCTGAAAACAGGGGGTGAATAATTGTATCTGAGGAATTTGAAAAAATAAGAAGTGTAGCTTTGCGTCAGGGCAGCAGGCAACACGTCTCAACCAATATTTTAGGAGGACAGAATTGTCTGCATCAATTATTTGTGCAAACTTTGTCATTCGCATTATCTTTGCAGTGGTCAACCATTTGAGATCATTCCAATGTTCCCTCCCAGAGGCTATACATCTCCAAGTCGACTAGGCATGCTACTGTGTTAGCATTTTATTGGCTTGAAGGGAGGGCACTTGAAGGATCACATCGCAACATACAGATTTAGTATTTAGAATAACTACAATAAGGAGTTGGTGAGAGTTTACAAGTATGTTGACAATGGTAAGATATCAGAGTTGGCTATCAGTCCATAGCTCAAGCGCAGGTCAAAATTTTGTCTTTCATAACTTTCTCCCTTTTGTCTATTGCCTGTACTGTACAGCAAACATAAAATAATTTTGTTCCATTTCAAAATAATTTGTACTGTGTAGAACATCATGCATGATGCCACAAAAAGGGAGCTTTTTCACTAACCAAAATATAAGCAGTTGGTAAATTAACCAGCCAGCCGCCAGGTTAAATTGAGAACCTGCAAGCTACCGAGTCTTATCATTGTAGTGAATCATATAAGCGTGAGCTGGCCCTGGTCGGGAGAATGCAACGTGTTGCGAGGACCAAGGTTAGCCGGGTTGGTCCTCCTGCGGCCCTCACCTAGCCCCAGCCAATACTTGCACACATGCTGACTCAGGAACAAGTTCATGATTTACGCAACACCGCAGCAATGTCACTGGTTAGGGCCTTTGAAGTAGGGTTAGGTCTGTAATTTCCCTAGACTAACGAGTATCCAACCCTTTGTCGTTCTTGGCAACACCTTAGATGTAGTTTGCATTGCCGTGTGGTCCTGATTGTGAAAGAACTATAATGACAATTCTTTGCTGAGTTTGGTGCTTGCTTACTGGCGCAATTGAAGTGACCTGATATAGTGCAAAACTGTCATAAATCGGCAGACGAGATGAATGAATGGGATTTCTTGTAGACGTCTGCACTTTGGGTAGTAAGGCAAGCTTCGCCAAGCCAATGTATGCATGTCGGAATGCGATGAGCATTGCATAGCTTAGCAGTAGAAAACTATCATGGAAAAAGAAGTATGAACATGAAAAATACTGCAAAATAAAAAATAATGCTAAGCCGGAGTCCACATCTTGGAACTGACTGCTATAAATCCCAATTAAATTAGCTAGTGTTCTACCCCGCACGGGTATGGGCGGAAGTTCGCTCGTCTACGTTTTGAACTTTGACCCGTCATTATCTGCGATGATTTCGGATGTATTGGAGGATATCGGGTTGCTCCAATTGGCAATGTAAGACCAACCTGACGGTGACATTGCATTGTTTACTTTACCTTTAGATTTGACACTGGCATTACAAGCCTTCAACAGTTCTTGCTCATTCCTCCTTATGGAACTGTTCAAGATTGTTCAAACAGTGACACATGGAGTGGAAGTCCAGAAATATATTTGCGGCTAGTTTACGTCAGACTAAGGTTATAGCCAGGTTTAACTTGGATAAGGTAGGTAGTAGCCCAACCTAATGGTTTCAAAAATGTGAATTAGTCACAAGATTTGATCTCCAAATCTTCCTGAAAGGGGAATGATATGACGCAGATTTACATATCGCTTTCATTTGAAAGTTGTAATTTCAATGTTGATCAATTATAACAGAGATTTTGACTCATCTTTAAGATTAACTCAAGATGAAAAGTTATCATATTCTTTCTTGGCTTTAAATTTTGTTATTTCGTTTTTAAAGAATTGTCTGCAAAATGTGTGGTGTACTCCTTCTTTGAACCAATTTATTAAATATTGTCAGTAGCGATTTACAGATATTTCCTGATAAGTTTTGCTGCTTCTGTATCTCCGAAATCTACTGTAAGTGTAATTTATGGCAACATAATTCCCATCTAGTATTACTGCTTGTCCGGCCACAGATACTGCCCACTGACAATTGACATTTCAATGGCAATAGCTTTAAAGGAGACCTATTTTGCGATATTTACAAATTTATATTTTGATCTTGGACTCCCTTAGAGTACTCCTGATCATTCAAAGTCCAAAACAGGGTCCTTATTAAGCTCATATTGCAATCCTCGAAAAAAAACAATTTGTAGTTTATTGTAGTCTCTGCCTGAAACGCCTCATTGGGGTGGCTCTTCCGCTATGGCCCCCACTCCCCGTATGCCCACTTTCTTCTGACTGGCCAGTTCTGTGGAGGGCGGAGTTGGGTGGAATGCGGCTGCAGAACGCAGTTTTCCGGGTTAGTGTCCCCAGAGTGAAACGCGAGACACCTCTGCCATCTGATAAAGAATCAGTGAGTAAATTCTGCAGTCTAACGCAGTACATGTGTATAGATCTAATGAAATTAACTTGTTCTAATAAACGCAGCGGAGAAAGTGGGCAATGCAGTGCGAAAGTTTGGCAGATCAAGCACAAATTTGCTATCGGCTACAGTTTGCTACGGGAACAGTGGTGAGTAAAGCGGTTTTTCGACTGTATAGCTAGAATGCAGGGAAAGCTGGAATCCACCCCATATAGACACATTTGTAGAACGGGTCGACAGGCCCAGGTGTAGACCATAGAAATCCAGTGAGTCTGAGTTTAGAGGGAAACATGATCAGTGAGGAGCAGCTAAAAGTGGAGCAACAGCTTATGGACTGCTTCGGTGTGTACTATAAGCACCTGCTGGTTTGTGTGCATAGTTGTGGTGTGTCATTTGCGAGGAGAAACAAACAGCTTCTGCGCTGGTATATGACGGAGGGGCAAAAGCTCCAGGTTAAACGGCCTTTTTGAAAATTTCACGTGGTAATGGTTTGTGTCAGAATGACCAGCTTTTCCTCCCGGAAAATGGGCGAGTTATGGATATTGTACGAGAGCTAGATAGAGCTCCGGTTATGTCATGAACATAATACAGGTTTTACAGACTGTAAATTCCATTTGCGTGAACCTTTGCTTATGTGGAGCCAGCGAATCAATGACTTTTACAGGAAAGAATTTACTATTCAATCAATGGCAATGCAGAGAAATCATTTATTATACCGGACACATTATAGCCTGTGCGCTTCCCTATTGCTTTCACCGGTAGTATCGGAGAGCTTGCCCAGACATTGGAGATCGATCAGGCTGAACCTGGTCATGGATAAGTTAAGCGATCGTTTCATAAGCACCCAAAAACGCACCCCAAGCTCTGCAAAATCTACATCTGGTCTAACTGCAGCCCAACTCGGCAGACACATACAGCACCTCTCCAGTTAGCTTCAACCATAGTCGCTACAATCAGGCAACGTTATGATGAAACTGTCACATTGATGGTTATCAAAGTAACACAAGCATACCGATCAAAATTGCTGCATATAAGTTCACCAGGAGCATTTTTAATAAGCAGAGCACAGGAACTAAAACGCAGTAACTGATAAGCAGTCATGACTTTGAATGTAATCTGTCGCGCAAAAAATCATTTTGTGTCTGGTGTGAAAGCTTAACACACCCGTAACGCCTGTATTTGCATCTTTGCATTGACTTTGAATGTAGCTAATCTGTCGGACGAAAAATTCATTTCGCGTCCGATGTGAATGCTGCTTAACGCGTCCATAATGCGTGTATTCGCGTCTTTGCATTGACTTTGAAAGTAGGCTAATCTGTCCCACGAAAACTTTGTTTTGTGTCCGATGTTAAAGCAGCTTTTTGGACAGTATGCGACAGGTAGAGAGCTCGGTTATGTTATGAACATAATACAGGTTTTGCAGACCGTAAGTTCTGTTTGCGCTTATGTGGAGCTAGCGAATCGATCACTTCTACAGGAGAGAATTTCCAAATTAATCTCCGCCTTTTTCAGCTTTTTATTAGCCACAACAACTTCTGAAGCAGGATGAAATTATGTCACGGTAGTGCATAGGAATCATTTGTTATACCAGACACGGTAGAGCTTCTGCATTTTGCATTGCTTTCACGGTAGCACCAGAGAGCTTGCCCAGACATTTGTGAAGTATCTGCCTGATCCCGGTCATGGATAAGTGAGGCGATCACTAACTGAAGTGGCTACAATCGGGCAACATTATGATAAAACTGATGCTTACAGAAGTAACACATGCATTCTGATCAGAAATACTGCATATAAGTTAACCAGGAGCATTTTTAATTAGCACAACATACAAACTAACATGCAGTAGCTGGTAACCGAGCGGTCATAACTACAGAGACAAACTCTTGCAATACAGGTTTTACAGACAGCAAGTTCCATTACCGTGGACAGTTGTACCAAACATCCAAACTACGAACAAGTATTAAAAGTTAGCTTCAAATGAGGTTTATGTTCACACACCGTCTGTAGAATTTCCCCTGATATCACTCTTGCATATAGGACATAAACATTAGCAACAGTAACTTGGCTATGTTAGCCGCTGTGCTACAGCCACAATCAACTGGCTATCACGTCAGGTTGACTTATGCAGTAAAAGCAACTTACAGCTTCTGTGTCTGTGAGTGATGGACAGTCGGGACAGATCCAGGATTTATCATCAGATATTTTAGAAAGCCTGCGCTTGAGGCCAGTTTTTAGTATCGCTAGCGGTCCTGCTAGCCACCCTTAACACGTTAGCTTCACTTGCATATTTGCTAGTATATAATTACTACTATTTACTTTATTTACTACAGCTTGTGGTTCCGAGCACTTGATCAATGCAACTGCTTCAGGTTTGAGAAGCAGCTGAAAGGCTTATCCTGTGTCGAATTATCCTTTATTGACGAAGCTGTCTTTGGTGAAATACAGAGCACCAACAGCTAATGCTCCTTTTGGTCATGGCTGTTTGCTGCCAGCAAATAGAAAAAGCTACCCATTGATTTCTGGCGGCATCCTCTTTTGGAAGAGAAATTGGTGTTTTTCTTCGCATCCAAAAGTAAATGGACAAGCAGCTTTGGGAAAGATACTAACAAAACTGCACTTCAAATGATGCGGTTCTTCTTTTGTATACTCAGCAACAAAAGTTTCTGTGACTCCATTTATGTGTATGTTATAAATGAAACGCAAAGATCTCAATGCAATCAATAGTTTATTTTACAGGAGAAACACTGACTTTTCAGTGCCAACGTCACTCAAAACGAAAAATGTCATTTTCATGCGTCATGAAGCACTTGTCTGACGTCTAACCAATTGTGACCTTCACACTTCAATACCGGGTGTGACTTCCTCGTGCCATGATGCAAGCAACGCATCTCCGGCGCATGGACCGAATCAGATGTGCCAGAAATTGCTGTGGGATGTCATTCCAAATCTGACGTAGACGTTGTCGCAATTCCTGGAGTGTAGCTGGCGGGTTATCCAACCGCCGCAAACGTCGATCCATCTCGTCCCAAAGATGCTCGATTGGGGACATGTCTGGGGATCTGGGTGGCCATGGCAGGACATTGACATGTTGTTGCATCAGATACTGCTATACAATCCTTGCAACGTGTGGTCTGGCGTTATCATGTTGCAGCGTTATTCCGGGACCATGTTGCATCAAAAACGGTACCACCAATGGCCGTAGCACTTCATCGCGATATCTTTGACCTGTCAGATTTCCATCAATAACAAGCAAATCTGTTCTGTTTCTAGCCGTGATCCCTCCCCAAATCATGACACTACCGATCAAATTCCTGAACACAGTTGTTGGCATAACGTTCTCCACGTCGACGGTATACACGTAAACGACCATCACATCGGTTAAGCATGAATCTTGATTCATCAGTGAAGAGTACAAGATCCCACTGACGTTGGATCCACCGTCGATGTTGTTGTGCCCACTGTAGACGCAGTCGTCGGTGTTGTACTGTGAGTATTGGACGTCTTGCTGGCCGACGTGGGACAATGCCAAAATTACGGAGACGGCGACGGATTGTCTGTGCAGACAGTCGCCTCAAACCAGGTATCGTTCTTGCAGTTATGGTTGCAGGTTGGAATCGATTTCGGAGATGGGTTGTTCGAATCCAGTTGTCCTGTCTGGGAGTGGTTACTCGTGGACGGCCGCTGCGAGGACGTTCTCTGACATGTCTTGTCTGCTGATGACGCTGCCATAAGTTCCAAATGGTGTTTCGGTAGACATTCAGGCGATGAGCAACTTCCCTCTGCTAGGTTCCGGATTCAATCATCCCAATGGCCCTCCACCGATCATTTTCAGACAGTCTTGGCATTTAGAGGGTAGAGTTCCTGATCCGAAATGGCTGTGTTTTCGATAAGTGATGCTTCCGTCGTTCATCAGGCACAATGTGAACATTCCAAAAATTCTCCTCTTTTATTGCCATCCACAAGCATGATTTACGCACATTTTCACGTGCAAAGTCATTTTCTCGCATTTTCATGATGTCCATTTCAATGTTGTGTTTACGTGTACTGTTTCAGTCTGATATCACCATGTATGACAATTTCATAATTGCGTTATGAAAAATAATTAACAATATTGGTGTCACAGAAACTTTTGTTGCTGAGTATATTTCCAAAAGCGTAGATGCTACTTGGGCATAGTATGATCTGCCGTCGTTAGTGCCTGCTAGAATAGTTTCCAGTGTGGCTAGGTCCAGCGCTGTGATTGGCTCTGGCTTGGTCTGTACTAATTGGATGGCACAAACTGACGTCAGGTTTTGCCCAGGTCTCGCGAAGATCTCAGGAGGAGCTGTTCAGAGAGGAAATCACGTTCACGAAATCACGTTCTTGTACCACAGCAAAACCCTGTATCTTTTGTTTAGAAACTTTTCAGAGGTTGAGTATGGACAAATAACATTATAACATTACTAATATGTATTGAAAGAAGGATCAGCACAATAGGTCTCGTTTAAACAAACTTCATTAAATACGCATAATTAGGTCATGCGTATAATGATTGGGGTGGAGGGGGTGGTGGTTTTGTGTCTTTACCACTATTGAGACCAAATTTACACCCCTGCCCTTACATATCATGTTTTGCAATTCATACATTACAATTTGCATGAGGCTTCATCCATTACCCATGTCATGTATTATCAAGTTAACTGAATAATTCTACAGGAATCTCTGGATCTGTTGTAATGGTTTTTTGGGTGTTTCATTAAATTATGCAATGCTAACTTGATACGTTTTTTAACTGCTGAATACTAACCTATGATTTTATTATGAGAAATAAAACATGAAAAAGTGCCTATAATGGCCATTTTCATATAATTACTAATACATTAATATTCCCAGCATGATCACTATGAATGAAATTAAATAAATCCTCACAGCCATTGCATAACAACTTTTCTCGGGACCCATATACTGTGACTGGCAGAGGAGAAATATTTCACATACAGTGTAATTCAGTCTCTGTAATATTGCATGGCAGCGCATCTCTCAGTTATCCATCTGGGACTCATGGAAATCTGTGGAATAAGCCTTTGACATTATGTTTCCAAGTTTCATCATAAAGTATTCTGTTTGCTATAATTAAAAAGTTACATAATTGATAAACTCTATACAAATATATTGTAAAACTATATAACCAGATTAGCTACACTAGTTTTTTTTTTTTTTTTATATCAACATTTAACATTTACCAGTTACAAGTGTGATGTACAAACAAATTTAAATTTGCTTTTATGAAGAGAAAACTTCCTTTTTTTTTTTTTTTTTTGCTTGCCCATGGTTTATCATGCAGAACCCATGCGATGGATACCTGAGTGTCTCATCCCCTTGCGCTGCCTTGTGATCTATGAAGCAGAACGTGAGCATTGTTCATTAATCTGAGTGATCATCTGCATAATGATTATAAATCTGCTGTAATCTGTGGTTTGAAATATGAGGGCTGAGTACAGTTATGCTCCATAAAAGTGAAAACACTGCCAAACCCTAACGAGAACTTTTTATGCTCTTTCATTTGCACGAGATTGATGAGTCTGAGATATTCCCAATTCATTACAAATCTGCTTACAAATACTAGCAAATAACAATTTTTTTTGGGGGGGGGGTTGGGGTTTGCAAGAAAACATTAAACTAGATTGACTTATTTTAGAACCATAATATTTGTTTTATTTATACCAATGGTTAAGTACATATTTTTTCAACCTCAACAAGGGAAATCTAATTATAAATTTATAAGTGTATAAGTTTTTTTAACTGTTGCATTCTAATTTCATGATGTATTTTTTCAATACTAAAGCATATCAACACATTGTGAACATCAAAGACATTATAAACCTATGCAATGTTCTAAATTTTGATAAGTTGTTTTGAAATGTTATATGTAGCACACTTACTATGTAGTATTGTAATTGTGATTGTGAGAGACACTAATAATATCATGGAATAATTATTCATTACCTAATATTTACATTTGTTTATAAAACGGGTGCTTCCCATCCTTAAATGTGATTGGCTGAGCCGCGTTCCATGCCGGTACAAACCTACTGTAACCCACTGTGGCAGGCCGCAGCACAAAATATCCCTGCGCGCAACGAACTGCTCCGCACTCAGCTGGCTTGTTTGGTTACGTTTGTTTCAAGACTTTAAGCTCGCTATTTCAGTCTCCGCGAAGTTTAGCCTTTAAACCAGTTGGCTATCTACCTAGCTAGCTATTGCATTACAACGTTCAATTTCACTTTTGTGTTGCAAGCTATGTTGCTAACTTGCTCGTTATTTCAGTAGCCTATTTGCGATAAATTGTTGTCTTTTTCTTGTGTGTTTATTTTATGGGCTGTGTGTAGGGTAACCACATCCATTTTAGTCAACAATAGCTAGTTGACAAGCTGGCTAGCAAACTACTGCACAATTCTACATATTTTACTGGGCACCGGCAAGTGTGGAGGACAAAAGTCAATCGTTCCCTATTCTCGCTGCTGGTTGTAATGATTTGGCCGATTGGCGCAAGTTGAGAACAAGGAAACTCAGAAACCGAAACGAACGCAAAATTTTTAATGGAGTCTTTGGGAGACCGAAGGAGACATTCAAAATAGCCTGCTTTCATAGTATATCTGGATTAGCGAGCCCAGATAGCCTGATGTGACATGATAATGGCGCTAGATGAAAAAGCAATCTTAGCATTTGTGTTGCTAGCCAACCATTCTGTCCACTCTTTCTTGCTTGGTGGAAGAAGTTCTCAATTTTATTGTTGCATTATTACCAACGAATTGTCGATTTTTTTCCTTGTGTGTTTATTTAATGGGCTAAAGGTAGGGTAACCGTTTTTATAAAAGGAATAAGCCCCTTGAAGCACTGGGTTAGAGTGATTTTATAACGCCGGAGGAGCACTAAGAACGCCCCTCCGCTTGATAAAATCACTGTAACCCACTGCTTCTTGGGACTTATTCCTTTAATATTAGATGCATAGTATGAGAAATACTACAATAAAAAAAAAAAAAAAATCTTGAAAAATATCAGCTCATTTTGAATTTGAAGGCAGCAACACATCTCAAAAAAGTTGAGAGAGGGGCAACAAAAGGCTGGAAAAGTAAAAGGTATGAATAAAAAAACAGTTGGAGGAGCATTTTAAAACTAATTAGGTTAATTGGCAACAGGTCAGTGACATGACTGGGTATAAAAAGAACATTTTAGAGAGTCTCTCCAAAATAAAGATGGGCAGAGGCTCACCAATCTGCAAAAAATTTAGTCTAGAAATTGTGGAACAATTTCAGAAGAATGTTCCTCAATGTAAAATTGCAAAGACTTTGAATATCCCACCTTCTACAGTACATGATATCATCAAAAGACCCAGAGAATCTGGAGAAATCTCTGTGTGCGAGGGACAAGGCCGAAGGTCAATATTGGATGCTTGTGATCTTCGGGTTGTCATGTGGCACTGAATTAAAAACAGGCATGATTCTGCACTGGAATATGGTGCATGGGCTCAGGAACTCTTCCAGAAATCATTATCTTTAAACACAGTTTGCCGTACAATCGACAAATGCAAGTTAAAGCTGTATCATGCAAAGAAGAAGCCATATGTGAACATGATCCAGAAATGCGGCCATCTTCTCTGGGCCAAGGCTCATTTAAAATGGACTGAGAAAAAATGGAAAGCTGTTCTGTGGTCAGATTAATCAAAATGTGAAATTCTTTTTGGAAACCACTGACACTATGTAGAGCTGGTCAAAGAAGAGAGGGACCATCCAGCTTTTCATCAGCACTCAGTTCAAATGCATGCATCTCTGATGATATGGGGTTGCATTAGTGCCTATGGAATGGGCAGCTTACAAATTTGGATGGGCATCGATGCTGAAAAGTAGGTTTTATAGCAATGTCTCTTTCAGCGAAGGCCTTATATATTTCAGCAAGACAATACTAACCCACATACTGCGTCTATCACAACAGCATGGCTTCACTGTAGAAGAGTCCGGGTGCTGAAATGGTCTGCCTGCAGCCCAGACCTTTCACCGATAGAAAACATTTGGCATATCATGAAACGAAATATCTGGCTTAGGAGACCCAGGAATGTTGAGCAGCTTGAATCCTACATCAGACAAGAGTAGAACAACATCCCTCTTCCAAAACTCCAGCAATTTGTCTCCTTACTACCCAGATGTTTACAGCCTGTTGATAAAAGAAGAGGGGATGCTACACAATGGTAAATAGGGCCCTGTCCCAACTTTTTTGAGATGTGTTGGTGCCATCAAATTCAAAATGAGCTGATATTTTTCATGAAGTGGTAAAATGTCTCGCTTTCAACATCTGATATGTTGTCTATGTTGTATTATGAATAAAATGTGGGTTTATGAGATTTGCAAATCATTGTATTCTGTTTTTATTCTCATTCTGCTCAACATCACAGCTTTATTGTATACAGTTTATATAGAGATGTGCATCCATCCACTATATAAACCACTTTTTCCTCACTTGATCTTGGGAGAGCTGGAGCCTATCGTTGCTGTCTAAGGGTGAAAGGCAGGATCACTCTCTGGACAGCTTGTCCAGCAAGTCACACATCGTTCACTCACACACTAATACAGAGTCTCCCATAATCCTGACATGCATGTCATCGGACTGTGGGAGGAAACTAGAGAACCTTGAGGGAACCTACTAGGCGGGAAATGCTCATCATTTTCGAATTTGAAAAAAAAAAGAGGCATCTTCTGAATTAGTTTGAATAAAATGTTTGCTTGCAAAATGATAAAAGTGATAAGAGTAATAAAGTACTGCAAACTTTATTTTTAGCACGTTGCACTATGTTTATGTGAATAGTAAATAATAAGAAAATACTCTTCAACAGTCTTATACTTGCCACTGCAATAATTGATAATTGCACTGTAGCAAAATGCTTTCTGTATCCAATGCGATAAAGTGCAAGATAGTCAAGCTGACCGTAGAAATATGGTGAGGTTTTCTATTGTCCTGAAACGGACCTTTATCTTAAATCTTCGGTGCTCGCAAATAGGGCGAGAAAGTCTTGTGTCAACAATAATTTTCAAGATAAAGATACTGTATATCAGTATTAGGTTAGTACCTGTTGTACTTCAAAACAAATTATCAGCACTGCAAGCCAGTGGCGGCCGGCCAGTAGAGGGCGCTGGGGCGCCGCCCAAATATCAAGAGATGAAAATTTACTCAAACATGTTAAATATAATTTAGTGGTATAATGCAAATAATTATTAAATAAACGTGTTTTTCAGTCCGTGAGTGCCTGTCAACAGACCCTAAGTATCGGTTCCAAAAGGTATTTGGTTGATTTCTCTGTATGCATATATTTCCTAGGTGAGGGGCGCCGGCCAAACGGTACCTTATGGAAGCTCTCAAAGTTTTGGTGAGCACGTGACCCGAGGCTGCCGTTTCATTGGTTTCTTCAGAGTTTCTAACGAGGGGGCGCCCCGGACTCTCCCAGTTTTATTGGCAGCGAATTGATATTGTCTTAATGTTTTTTGATCTTATGTGATTGGACAATTCTCGTGGCTGTCAAACATGTGCACACCAACCGCGAAGTTTCGTCTCGACTGTCAAATCATCCACCGCCCTTTCAATCTGGGAGCTGAGTCAGATGGCAAGTTCAAGTGGAGGCGCGGAAACTGAACACAGTTGTGTTCTTTCCTTACAAAAACAGCCTTTCTCAAGGCGTTTACTGGAGGAACGAAGGAAAGTAAAGGAGCTTGGCCCGGACCGAACCGACTTAGCTGCAGGCAAGTGATCGTGGACGAGCTTATGCCCGGGGCTTCTCCCGCACTTGTTACGACAAGAGGAGTTAGCTAGCTGGATGTGGCGTTAGCAGTGCCGTTTGTTGCTTTCCCTGTTTGTTGTTCCAATTTCGCAGATTCCTCAGAAAGTGTGACCAATTGACGACTTTTTATTTTTGAACCAATATAAAATGTTTCATTTCTGTATGCATGTGTATGCGGATGTTTGCTTCCTGGCCTTCTAGAATTTTCACCAACTCGCATTTGTGCCCTCATCGAAAAGGTAAAAATTTCCGTCCACAGTAATAACGTGAGCAACAACCTGTAATCTTGGTACAGCACTGCTGCGAATGCGATTTGGGCTTCTGCTGGCAGGGTATTGAAACTCGGAGCTTCAGATTTATGCACGTAGTGACAATATTCTATCAATAGATGGCACACCCGGATCAGTTATTGAATTTCACTAGCAAGCCGAGTTCGAACTTGGTTTATTAAATGGACGAGTTCAATCACTGGATGGATCAAGCCAACCTTGGTCTGACTTAAAGGGGTCGGCACATCCGTACTACAGGGTGGCACAAAGAATGTTCCTCCTTCCTCTCAGAACTCCAGGGTGGTTGAAGAACTTGGAAATGAGTGGGCAGGACTGACTATTTATCCAGTGTTTTATTGCCGCAAAATAATCCCAGGTAAAAACTGTGCATTTTAGGTCACTGTTCAAGAGTAGATATTCAGGTTTTAAGAAAGCCCTGCTTATTGTGCATTAGTGGGTTGGTCACTGGTGTGCCTTCCCTTTTCTCTGCTCATCGTGCCATTATTGGCATTAGCTCAGACAATCTTGTCACCGTTTGAGTTTTTAACTTAATAATTTCATCCTGTTAAGTACAGTGGAACCTGTTGGTCACACTTTGTGTGGAATCTGTCATTTATGTATATAAATATGTAACTTGCCACCGCTGTAAGGTACTGGAAAAGCATGAAAATGCACCTTGAAAATCTTTGAACCGTGCCTTGAACTTCACTTTGGAAAAGGTGTACGAAGCCTGTAGACAACATTACAGTGCTGTGTTCTTAGATTTGTGTTTTGTTTTTTTTCCCCAGTTTAACTATGTTCCACTTATTGTTTGCATCTTTACAAAACATCAAAATCCCAGTTAGGTGGTGGATTATCTTTAACATGACCGCTTTTACAATCAATCTGTAAGTAATATAAGGACAGATACAGTGATCTGTGGATATAGGGGATACATCCTCGATTCATAATGAAAAAGGGTGCAAACCCTGTTGAAATCTAGAGGCTACATTTTTCTTCTCAATAACTGGCAAACACTAGTGGATAACTGTGAATAAATAACTAGCCAACTACACTACATTAAGTTTTTTATTCCAAAAAGTGTGACAGTAATATGTTGAATAAATACTAATCATTGTACTTCCATATACAGTAAGTGGATAAGTGGTGACCAACTAATGCAGACGCGACACAGTGCTTTGGCTTATCCTTCTCTCCTGCATAGCTTTTCTTTATTTCTTTTTTTAACATTACTGCACTGCAACGAAAGTGACAAAACACTCGAGAGAAATCCCTTCTGGCCATCATGTGACAGACAATTTTCTATGAAAAAGGAACAAAACACGACACCTATTTGTCACAATTTTTTTTAGCACGAGATCACACATTCATGTTTCAATTTTCAATGCCTTAATTCAGAATTAAGCATTTTTCAGTTTCCTTTTGGAACACCAGTGGTATTTTACCAAATCGTGTTCAGGGCATACAGCTGAGTCACTAGCGGGTTTTACCAATAAGTGAGAGTGGATTTATCAGGTTTTGTTGGGAAAAAAAAAAAAAATCAATAATGTGATGTTATATGTTAATTATCAAAGTGAGGTTCACACAGTTTTAACATTTTGTTCAGTGCCTAATCATCTACTTTATCACAATTCAAAGTAAGTTGCTTTTCATGTACTTGAGAAAAATGTTACTAGAACAAAAATGGTGAAATTTAATGGATTTTAAGTTATTTATAGATTTAATTTATAGATTTAACGGTTTCTGCATCTGAACTCCACAGATAATATAAATAAAAATGCATGAACCTAATCTGAAGCTTTGTTGACACAAAGTAACTCTTGGTTTGAACACTGGCTTTATTTAGCTTATTGATACTATACAGAATGTGAATAGTTACCATGGAAGGGGGGTATGTTCTGGTTGAACAAACTGTATCACAATTATGGAGAATATTCATCCAACCTAAGTGCATTTCTGTTTCTGACAAAGACCACATAGTTTTATCTGATCTATGTTTATGATAATAAAAAATGGCATGCCTGAAAGTCAGTTTTCCTTTTGAGTACTTGGGATTGCTAGGCTTTCCTACTTGAAAATTTTTGCAGAATTATTGGAACTCTTGCGTCAAATTGGTTGTACATCCGCAGTGTCAAATTCATGTTTCAAATCAAGAAATAATTTTGAGTTTACGAATTCTACAGTGACTGCAATTCATCAATTTTCTTTTTGTTTGCCTATTCTACAAGTTTTATTTTATGCCACTGATTTTTTTTTTTTTTTCTTTGTGGCTCTCATCCTGGGACGTGATCGAATTCCTTTTCAATTGGATTCTTTACCCAGCTGGCTGATTGAACTGGGGCGGCGCTTCCCCAGACTCTAGATAAGCTGTAAGTCTGCCACACCTCCTTTGCTAGAGTGTCTGTTTGTAGCTAATCACTATAGCCGAAGATATCTGTTGTCAGGATTTGTGTGATATCTTCTCATTATTATTGGAGTTCCTTCTTCTTTAGGGATTTTCCCTTTTTTACTTTTTCTCTCTCGCGTTGCTTCCATTTTTCGGACTATTTCACGTCCTTTCGAAGCGCAAGTATTTTCCGATGGTCTGTATAATTCTCTCTGTTCATATTGTGTCCGTGCTGCTCTTTTCTCTCTGGCCGCTGCACTTGGCCTCTCAATTTTCCCAGCCATTGCAGCATGTTTGTACCACTGAAACTGTGAAGTTAGGTTATTCAATATGTTTCATGAACAGCAATGATGAAACTTATATGGCAGAGCTGAAAATGTGGGGGGGTGCACATTTTTTTGCTCCTGGTGGAAAACGCATCATCATATGGTATTAAAACATTCAGTTTGAAATTGTTACTTTGGCCATTGTTACTTTGATAAAACTTTTAACGATTTTGCTGATCTCACGTAGGTTTTTTGCAAGCAGCGGGCCTCGACTTTACCTCCTCATCGCACGTATGATTGCGAGATCAATCTCTACCAGAGTACCACTTACCCCCAGGGGTTCATTATACTCGCTGTCAGGGCCTGAGCGAAGGGCCATGCGAGAATATACTCAGGAGGCTCTGGCGAATTGATTTATTAGGCCCTCCACGTCTCCTGTTGGAGAGGGTTCTTTTTTGTGGGCAAAAATTGATGGCGGCCTGAGACCCTGTATTGCTTATTGCAAGGGCTTGAATAATATCACCATTAAAAACCGATATCCCCCTCCGTTGATGAACTCCACGTTTGAACGGCTGCAGGAGGCATCGCTTTTTACCAAGTTAGACCTCCGGAATGCTTATAACTTGGTTTGGATCCGTGAGGGGGTTGAGTGGAAAACGGTATTTAATACACATGACGGGTTCTACGAATATTTGGTCATGCTGTTTAGATTGGTTAGCGCCCCCTCTGTTCCAGGCCCTCATTAATGACGTCCTCCGAGAGATGTTGGAGAAATTCGTCTTTGTCCACCTTGACATTATTCAGATTTTTTTCTTCAACTCTCTTGGAGCATAAACAACATGTCAGACCAGTGCTTGAGGCCCTCCTTAAAGCCAAACTTTTTGTCATGGCTGAAAAATGCATTTTTCATGCCAAGACAGTCTCGTTTCTTGGCTTCATTGTGTCTGAAGGGTCGGTCTGCATGGAGCCTGACACGGTGGCAGCGGTCAGGAATTGGCCTGCCCCTCAAAATGTCAAGGAGGTTCAACAGTTATTGGGCTTTACTAATTTTTATAGTTTTATTCATAATTTTGGCGCGGTAGCTGCCCCCATTATCGCACTCACTAAGAAGAATACCTCCTCATCGTTTGCTTGGTCTCCAGCAGCTGAGGCTGCATTTCAGGAGTTGAAGACACGATTTAGCTTGCAGACCATTCTCGTTTTTCCCGACCCCTCCCTCCCATTTGTTGTGGAAGTGGATGCGTTGGAGGACGGGGTGGGTGCAATTTTGTCCCAGCGCCCCCTTCGGGACAATAAGTTGCACCTATGCGCCTACTTCTCCTAGTCGTTGTCAGCAGCCGAACGGAATTACAGCATTGATGGAGTTGTTAGTTGTAAAATTGGTGTTAGAAGAATGGCACCATTGGTTGGAGAGGGCTGAACATCTGTTTATGGTTTGGACTCATCATAAAATCCTCCAATATATCCCACAGACTAGGCAATGTAATTCCTGGCAGGCACGGTGTTCGTCGTTTTTCAATCACTTTAACTTTACGTGAACCTATCGCCCGGGTTCCAAAAACATCAAGTCTGACGCCTTGTCATGGATTTACGAGCACTCTGGTCATGATCCTATTCCTGAGCCGGTTAACCCGGCTGCTTAGATTTTGCGTCCTGGCACCAGTCGACAAATCCCCGCCGCCGCCGTGGATGATTGTGGGGGGGCCGGTTTACACTGTGCGTTGTATTCTGGCCGAGAGGCATGTGGGTTGTAGGGCCCAGTTTTTAGTTGATTGGGAGGGGTATGGTCCTGAGGAGCAGTGCTGGGTCCCTTCTTGGGATATCCACCCTTATCTCGGAGTTCCATGCACGGGGTTCTCTGGGAACGTCTGGAGCCATCCCTTGGGGGGGTTTGTGAGCCGTGCGTGTGTTTTGGACTTTTCTTTGTCGCTCTTATCCCGGGACGAGATTGAATTCCTTTTCAATCAGATTCTTTTCCCAGCTGGCTGATTGAACTGGGAACTGATTGACGCTTCCCCGGACTCTATAGAAGTCGGAAGTCTGCCACACCTCCTTTGTAGCTAAGCACTATAGTCGAAGATATCGCTAGTCAGGATTTGTGCGACTTTATATCTTCCAGTTATTATTGGAGTTCCTTCCGCTTTTTGGAATTTTCCCTTTTCTACTATTGCTAACTCTCACGTTGCTCCCATTTTTTAAACTACTATACGTCCTTGGAAGCGCAAGTACTTTCTGGTGGTTTGTATAATTCTCTGTTTGTATTGTGTCCGTACTGCTCGTTCTCTCTCTGGCCGCTGCTCTTGGCCTCTCAGTTCTACCAGCCATTACAATCAATTATGGAAACATACAATGAGGTCTGTACATATTCGGATAGTTTCAATTATATCAACAGAAAACCTGACAGTTTTTCTTTAATTTGAGCGCATCCTCATCCACATGAGGTAAACTGTTTTGGAAGCTCAGCCCTTTTTAAATGTGTCTGTAAACACTTACAGACTTCACTGCACGTGTTCCCACTTGGGTCTGTGCACAGGGATGGAGGTGAGTTGGGGTGGGGGTGGGGGAGTGTCGGCTGGCGTGAAAGATGGCAGAGCAAATCTGCTTCCCCAGTGTGGCGCTCCCATGTGAGAAGACAGCTCCTCGGCTGCTGACAGATGTTTCCCTTACCGTGAATATATGTCTGTCTGCAGGGCTCTGAATCAGATTTATGAGTGTCCTGCCCGGCTGTGCCGCAGGTCAAGGGCCCTCCCTTCAACCAATGGGAGCTGTGCTTTGAGGAAACGGCGTGTCAGAGCAGAAGAGATGCCTTTACTGCCCTGTAAATCATCTGGAGTTGTGCTCCAAAATGCGCCCTGGCAAAATATGCCGTGTAAAAGGGCAGAACATTAAAACATTCTGTAAAGGCTAGGCTGTCTGGTTTACATGCCAGTTAAAAGCCTTTCCTGCATGGGTGCATTATGTAATTGAATGCATGCTAAATTAAATGATTATTAAATTATATGAAGAATTGGATTAGATTACTCAGTAAAAAATAAAAAGCTGAATGAACCAGCTGCAAAACATTTTTGACTCTGGTCAACTTCATGAGCCTGGTTCTTCCAAAAATGAGTTTGCTCAACTTCTAATCCATTAGCTGAACAAACTCAAAAAAAGCTTTGCAACTGCTTAACTTACTTTTTTAAGTTCAGTCAACTTTTTTTTTTTGCAGTGTACAACAGTGGCTTAGAAAGTTATTGAGTGTGTGGCCTGGCAAATTCTGCCTTTCAGTGCATGTAGGACAGCCACAACTAGTAAGGTAACAGCATCTTGCAGTGTATAATGACGCCCTCTGAAGACGTACTTTTGTCAAATACCACTAGCCTTATGCTAAACAGCATCTATTCAACTGTGACGACCAAAAAAGTTTGCACCTTTGCCCTTTAGCAAATCACAATGCACTGAAATGCACTCTTGGGGCATACCTCGAAGATAAGTTTTGAATTTGAAAATTTTCAGTGTTAGGCAGAACCGGTTGGTGTGCTTCAAGTTGAAAAATTAGGTTATATTTGTGAAGACTACTTTTGTGATGAGTGCAACCGACAAATCACCATGCAGTTGCATAGACTAGTATGAAAACTGAGTTTTTATTTAAGCCTTGAGAGAAATAATGATTTTCATTTAATTTAAAACTTTAGACATTGAAAAAAAGCTTCACACAAAGCCAGTTTTTTGAAGTCACCTTTTATAGGCATTTTAATTTGTCCTGAGACTTGTTTTTCGCAGTTGCTTAAGAGCTCTGCCATAATTTGACATCAAATCTAACAAATTGCCGACAGGATGTAATGAATAGCAATGAATTACAGTAAAGCAAATCTATCTGAGGTTGTGTTCGACACCAGGGTCGACCTGAAAGTGGCACCATCTCAATTTATCGCAGATACCCGTCTTCTGAGAATAGCAAAAAAAAAAAAAAAAAAAAAAAAAGAACACATCCTTCTGAGCCTCAGTCATCAGAGCACAGCAGCTCATCCAGAATGCTGCTGAATGTCTGGTCCACTGCCTGCACACACTCAGCCCTGTCCCTTCTCATCTTTCTACGCTCCGTGCCAGTCTATTGAGCAGCTAAAAGGATCGCGTCTCAACATCTTTAAAAGATTGTGAGAGGCCGTGCACCTGTCTGACCGCTCTGTTCCGCTGCCCCAGGGCGCCACGGTAATTCCCCGCGATGGACCTACACATCCAGGTCACGTCTCTGGTCTGTTCTATATTCCCAGTCCTAAATTGAGCTTCTCACTGCAGTCGAAACCACATGACCTCCTCTCACATGCCAGTGCAGACTGAAGACTGACCATCCACAGTTCCCCTGAACCATTCCAGATATGCCTTTTCCTCAAGCTTTCTTGGATTTGCCTTTGAATAATATACACACATATAATTATCTATCTAGTCGCACTTTTGCCTTGAAGCTAACACCATATTTTACACCATGGTCCTCTTAGTGGTATCAGATTTTGTATTTCAGTGAATTATGCTGAAAATCTCTGTTTCTGTAAGTCTCTTCGGATAATATCGTCTGCTAAGTTATTTTAATGTGCTGGAATGTTATGTAAGAATAAAATGAGGCCTTACATTCCATTCGTGACTTTTGGCAAAGTGCTTTTTGAAAATGACTCTACATAACATTTATTTGGCAGCCGCTTTTATCCAAAGTGATATACAGTAATTGCAGAGAGTAAGGTCATTGAAACGGTTACACAACAGATCCGACTCTGCTCAGTTCGTATCAGTGGCATGCAGACAGAGGTTTAAAAGGCCTTTGGTAACCTTACCTTATGATGTATGATTGTGTTTTGTCCCTTCCATGAAGAATATTAACTTGTTCAATTCAAAAAGAGCCCGACATTGCTGTCTTAATTTGGTCACCAAGCCCAAAACAAAATTATCATTTGCCACCTTATTTTATCATTAGCTTGATGGGGTATCGCGTGTGTCAAACATGTAATACCAAGATCATATAGAACTGAATTATTGAATTCACTGATTTAATTGGACGGTCAGTCTACCAATTAGTCTTAGCAACTGTTGCTAATGAGGCAAAGTATACTGAGACAGGTTTTGGTTTTGACAGGTAAGGCTGCTGAAGGCCTTGGATACTGCCAACAGTACTCTACTGGTTCATATAGAAGAAGTCAGTATTATCATGAACAAGTAATGCGCAACCAGGCAGTAAGCAGTCCAAATTTTGCATTTTTGTAAAAAACGTATTTTATATACATCAAAACCCCAACTCCGAAATAGTTGGGACGAATTGTGAATAAAATCAAAATGCAATGACTTTCAGATCACATGAGCCAATATGTAATTTTTTACAATAGAACATAGATAACATTTCAAATGTTGAAACTGAGACATTTTACATTTTTACCCACAAAATGAGCTTATTTTAAATTTTCTGGCTGCAACGGGTCTCAGAAAACACAGGCAAAAAAGGGCTGAAAAAGCAAATACATATATAAGAGAATCAGCTGAGAGAACATTTAGCAAGTAATTAAGTTAACTGGCATCGGGTGTGTAACGTGGTTCGATATAAAAGGGATGTCTTAGAGAGGCTGAGTCGCTCAGAAGTAAAGATGGCCGGAGGCTCTCCAACCTGTGAAGGTTTGCATAAAAAAATTGGAATAAATCAAACATCAAATTGCAAAGGCTTGGAAGGTCTCATCATCAAGACTGCATAACATCAAAAGATTCAGAGAAACTGGAAAAATCTCTGTGCGTAAGGGACAAGGCCAAAGAGTTTTACTGGATGTCATGATTTTCGGGCCCTCAGACGCCACTGCATCACTCACCGGCATGATTCTGTTATTGACATTACTAAATGAGCCCAGGAATACTTCAAGGAACCACTGTCTGTAAACACAGTCCGCCGTGCCATCCACAGATGCCACCTAACACTCTATCATGCAGAAAGGAAGCCATTGTTGAGCATGATCCTGAAGTGCCGCCGTGTTTTGTGGGCCAAGGCTCATTTAAAATGGACTGTAGCAAAGTGTCCTGTGATCAGACGAGTCTAAATTTGACATTCTTGTTGGAAATCATGGGTGTCCATGTCCGGGCTAAAGAGGAGAAAGGCCACCCCTCCTGTTATCAACGATTGGTTCAAAAGCCAGCATCTGTGATGGTATGGGGATACATTAGTGCATATGGTGTGGTACACTTGCATGTTTTAAAATGCACTATGAATGCTGAAAGGTATATAAAGGTTTTAGAGCAATATATACTCCCCTCCAGATGACATCTATTCCAGGGAAGGCCTTGTGTATTTCAGCAAGACAATGCAAAACCACACCAGTATGCCACACTCTTAGCCAAAAATTATCAAGATGATAAATTTACCATCAGACTTACAGGCAAATTTATGTATGAAAATTTGAGGCTCAGTGAGTGTAGAAAGGGAGGGAAATAACTCCAGTTTTGTCATGAAGGACCAATAATCAGCTCAACACTGACCGCTTGGAAGAAACGATGCAGAAACTGGCTTGACCATGCACAGCCCACCATGTTTTTTATCCTCACCCAACACTGGCAAACATGATTGTCAATTCCTGTCCAGTATTACCATATTTTCCAAATACAAAAACTCACAGGGAACTATTTAGCAGCTCACTTAAAAACAAATTTACGAGCTCAAAGGGAGTGACTATTTTGAAATCTAGTGAACAAAAAAAAAATGATCAGACCATGCCATTATAAGAATTAAATATACTGAAATGTGAAATTGTATCCAAAAATAATGTGTAGCATGATTTCCATCAGAAAACGTAATGCAACACTCTATAACAGGGCTGCTAAAATCCAACCACAGATCTAAACAAGCCCTGTTTATCTCTCCTCCTACATAATTAACTGGACAATTTTTGCTGCTGATTGGCCAAACCATCATCACTCCTGACACCCAGGTAAAAAAAAAGGGTGGAAAATCAGCAGTATTCGGGCCTCAAGGACCGTGATTTGGGCAGCCCTGCTCAATAAGACATGCAGAATGTTTACATTTGGTAATATTTAGGTCCCCCCCCCAAAAACGTTTGCATTTATCACTCAAAATAATTAGTATTGTAATGCTATTGTGACATCCTGGCACCCAAAGATATTGAAAGAGCACCTGGAGAGTGATGGGAGAGGACAGGAATGTGATTTTATTAAATAAAAAAAAAATTAACTCCAAACAAGGGAGTGCTCATAACTAAAAAGTGCTGCAATCTTAGGCTACCTGCCAGCGAATGGCAAAACTGGCATTTAAATAGGCAAAGGAAACTCAACTAATGACAGCCGGGCGTAGTAATTAGGGGACAGAGAGGGTAATTGGATAATTGAATGAAGGCAGGTAGCCAAAAGTCCTAAAAGCCCAGGGGGAGGGACATTGCAGTTATAATGTAGCATTTCAAAGCACTTTTCTCTTGAAACGATTAATATTTATATTGAAACAGCTAAAAGTACAGTTTTTATCCTCCCGGCATATAATGCGGGGGGATATAGCGATCAGTGTGTCCGTCCGTCCGTCTGTCCGTCCGTCTGTAATAAAACCGTTTCTGGACCAGAACTCGAAAACTATACCACTTACAAACACCAAATTTGGTATGGAGCTTCTCCTTATGGTCTAGTTGTGCCTTTTGGGGGTTTTGGTCCGTCCGTCTGTCCACACAACCTGTAGGTTACACAACCTACAGCCGGGGGGATCCGCCATTGCCAGATGGCTATTGTTTAATTTGGTAGAAATGATATACAGTATCATTTAGATATCATTATATAGCAGAGGTAAATAAGCTATGCTTCATTTTTGGAAGCTGACTATTCACTTGAGATTCACTTGGAAAAATGGCAAATCATTGTCACAGTGAGAAATACAATATAAACTCAGTTGGTGAACCTCATCTAGGAGGGTCCAGCGTGGCCTGCAGGCTTTCAGTCCTACCAAGTAGTTACACACCTGATTCCACTAATCAAGGTCATAAGAAAAGATTCCAGAGGTTGATTAGTAGAATCAGGTGTGTAGCTGCATAGGTGGAGTGAAAGCCAGCACCCGCACTGACTCTGTCTGGATGAGGCTCCCCACCCCTGGTTTCAAGCAAACATCAGAATGGGAAGAAATGCGGCCTAAGTAACTTACCAGACAAGGTGGTCTGAATGACCCAAAAGTTCAAGTATCACTAGAGTTTGGAAAAAAAAAATCATTGAGCATGCAGCTAAAATGCATGAAATGTAGAAAAATGCTTTGCAGAAAAGCATTTACGAATGTGCAACATATTGAACCTTGAAGTGAATTGGCAACAGCAGCAGTTGTTGAGTTCCACTCCTGTCAGCTAAGGGCAGGAAACTGAAGCAACAATAGGCAAAGTCTCAAAAAAAAAAAACAGACTGCAGAAGATTTAAAAAAACATAGCCTTCACTGACGAGTATTTGTTTCTGCTGGAACATGCAGATAATGGAGTCAGATTTTTACATAAACATGTCACATATTTCAGAAAAGTAACCAGGTACAGATCACACAATTCCAAAATTGGCCGCTTTATTAACAGAGGAAGAATAAATTAAAAGGTTCTTTAGCTGGAGAGTTTTCAAAAGATGGTCCTAAGTCAGAGAGAAGCAATGACGGTCAAAAATCATCTATTTACGGCTGTGCAGGCTGTGTGTGCAGCACCTCAGACTCACTCAGCCTGAGCAGCGCTTATTTGGCCCTTTCTCTATAAGGCCTCCCTCCCTTAAAGCCCATTCTGTTTTGATCAGCTGACCATTTGGAGGGTGTGTTGGAAATGTCACAGCTTTTACCGTATTAAAAAAAGTAAGCTCCAGAAGTTTTCTGAACAGCTGAAAACACTGTTTTGAGGGCATGCCAAACTACTTGCTGGGCGGGCATCATGCAAATGTGTTACAAAGTTACAGAAACTAGTAACAGAAGAATAGGCTGAACCACAATCAAGGTGTTTCAGGCAGTTCACGAACTGTGTTTTGTCCGAGAGAATTACTCCCTTTGGCGTGGACTTTGGCTTTTGCAGATGTTTGGCATTCATCCAAAGTCTACAGCGTATGACACACTGAAGGAAAGGGGAAGACATAAAAAAAACATTATATGCTTCTTTTGCACAACTACCTCACGAGCATCATTTAAACACCACCTGCTTCCTGAGTATTATTATTATTATTGAACACATGCATTACTTCCAAGGGCGTAAGTTTGTCCCTACCAATATTTCGGGAAGCCGCATTGTCCCTACCAATATTTCAGCGAACTTGTTTTTATCATCTTTCCAGATAAGCCATATTAGACCCCGTTGTTGAGGCTACCTCTCCAAGACAACCTATTTAAGCATTCTAGCATTTGATTGGTTGAAAAGGAGGGGCTACCTGATGGCTGAACGCCAAGTTTAAATTGACCAGTCTATTCAGGTCATGAATATTCATTTTTGTCCAAAGCGGAGCTTGAGACGCGCAACTGGATCACCGGCTTTGATTACACGGTGTTTGCAATGTATTCCCCTTTAAAGATAACTGTAATTTGGCATTTGTTCCAGGTTTCTCTTCATCACACAACTATAGCACCTTTCCCATGGCCCAACTCATGATGTATATTTGATATTACCTTAGGTATGTATCACTTTTACGGAAATTGTCATTGTCTGAGTGCCTGAAAAAAAAAATATCGTTCCATGTAATGCTATTAATATTCAGCCAAACTGAATGCCAGGTGTAATGTTGGGGACTTGAATTGGAGTGGTTTAGCACTGTAGTAGGCTAGCTGACAGCCACTCTCATAATCAAGTATGCTTTCAGCACCTTTCCATAGCGATTACATAACTTCAGTATGTTAGCGGGCAAGCTATCGGCAGCCAGCCACTTAGTTGACAGAGGAAGAAAACAAAGGCCACATAAGAAGCTTTTTTTAAAACCATCCAGGGCGTAAGTGATCAAACTGACAAGTCAGAAACAGTTAGTGACAATAATGAAACCTTGCTAGCTACCTAAAGTTACTTTTTATTGGAAAATAATGTTGTCTAATGTTAGTTAATCATGTTCGCTAGTTTCTACTAGCAAACTAAACCTGGTTTCTGTCACATCTTGGCTAGTAGTCAGGTTGCTAGCTTTATTAGACATTACACGGGTGGATATGAATTTCAGTCTAGAAATCCCGCAATGGTGCTATTATTTATTATTTTGTATGCAGGAACCACTTCAGCGAGCTGTTGAGGATACAGGTGTATGGTGAGGTCCTAATTAGTATTGAATTAGTATTGGTATCGAATTATAGGGAAAGTTAATTTCTTGATGTTCTGCAAATGTAACATTTGAAAGTCAAAATGTCCCGACCAACTTGGCCTCAGTGGGCAAAATGAAAGAAACAAGTTATCCCAAATTGTAAATCTAACATGATCCAGTCCGATTAAATGCTTTGTTTGCAGATTGTCCAATTCAGATCGTCAGTGGTCCATATTGAAGTGTTTATCTCGGCTGCAGACTTGTTACCGCACAGAGAGATGCTTAATTAAGACAAATTGTCAATAATGATTTTAACATTCTACAATAATAAAACATACCATTATGTAATTAAAAAACTTATGAATTGGTAAGAGTATTTCAATTGTTCCATATTGCTAACCTTACTAATGTTATGAACATTTATTATTAACAGTTGTATACTTGCATTCAAAAATCAAATCAAAAGTATTTGGATGGCAGCAACATAGAAATGGAAGTTTATGTACAATATCTGGCATCTATCTATTAAGATTATGGAGGCAGTTTGCTTAGCATAAAAAAAACAAACAAAGAAACACTTATTCGGATCATTTCCATATGCAGAAAAGGCAGTATCTGTACTCAGATTTGCTAAGATTTTCCATATATGTCTCTACTAATTCTCACATAAAACCTACGCCCTTGATTCCTTCATAACCACAGTCTATTCCTCCTCTAAAGGCTACATTGCGTGATATTGCAACATGTCACAAAGAACACTTCCTCTCATCTAGGTTGAACAAGTAGGGCAATGAGCTCAGTGGAGGCAATGGCCCCCAGTGAACAGATCTCAATCAAACAGAGCGCCTTTAGGGTGCTGTGGAACTGAAGATTTACAGCACAACATTGTCTCAATTTACAAATCAACATGAATCAGAATCTCTGAGGAATGACTCTAGCACCTTGTTATATCCATACCACTAAGAATTCAGGCAGGTCCTACATCCAGCAGTAGAAAGGTGTACCAAGTAAGGTGGCCACCCATCCCACACCCTAACACTTTCCCTTCACCCTCTAGGCTTCACTTGATTTTGATTGATTGGTTCATAACCAAAAGGGAAGTGACAGTTTATCAAATGGCTAATATTCTATCGAAAAGGAAGGGGCTTCATTACAGAGAATGCTCCGGCACATAAAATGGGTGACGGTTACGCTCATCCCATCATTCCATCTATTTATGGCACACAAGCAGGGGCGTGTGATGGAGCTGGAGCAGGGATGCCGAACCTTTCCGCCCCGAAAGTCACACAGCCACCTCCACCCCTTAATTGACAACAGCTCTTAATTCCTGACAAATCAAAATAGCACCACCTTCGATCACATTATTTAGCTGTTCCAGATACGAGATTGGAATGCATTTACTGTATGCCTGAGCGAAAATGCAGCAACGTCTCATGCTACGTGAC
This sequence comes from Gymnothorax reevesii, assembly GCA_029721435.1. Taxonomy (NCBI): domain Eukaryota; kingdom Metazoa; phylum Chordata; class Actinopteri; order Anguilliformes; family Muraenidae; genus Gymnothorax; species Gymnothorax reevesii. The sequence continues at coordinate 35,018,760 of CM056590.1, forward strand.
CTTTTTGCAGTGATTCATAAATCTGCCACTTCGTTTGCAGCCTGGCTGGCTAATGGAAGCACTGGCTTCAAACCTCTTCATCAGGCTTGAGAGGAGAGTCAGAACATCTCACAAACAAGGTCTGGCTCATGTGTGTTCTTGTTTACAAATGCCACTACAATCCCTATTTATGTCTGTGGATGAGAAGTCTGGAGACAAAGCTCCATTAATACAAACAGGCTATTTAATGGATTGTTTACAAGTTGTTTAATGGCTGAAGATCCCAAATCATCAAATTGATGATCATTGCAAAAAGATAAAATAAGAAAGCAAATATGAGGAATGAAGAAGGACATGTAAACAAATTTTTAAAAAGATGACAAGCGAAAAATAAAGTAAAGAGAGTGAAAGTAAGTGCGCTATTGAGAATATGTATGTATGTATGTATGTATATCAGTGGCGGCTCGTGAACTGGCTACTGGGGAAGCTCAAAATAATCTGTTAAAATTAATGATTGGTCACCTGTTTGCAATCATTCATTTAAATTACCATTACAGAAACTCTGAAAGCTCTCAACATTATCAGTTGTGGCCAGTTTTCATTTAAAACGCATACCTGTCAACTTTCACGCATTCGGTATGAGTTTAAGTGGCATATTTACATTCCTCTGCTGTAGTCAGCAATTATTTGATCAACGCGTAGGCTGTGTCAGAGATTCTTGCACAGAATTGAATTCCTTGTGCACTGAGGGGGTTGGAAGCAATGCAATTGCATAAAGACGTTTCAAATGATCTAATTGAATTTAAATGATCGCAAAAAACATGCATTGCTTCCAACCACTGAGTAAAGAAAAGCGTGAGAAGTCCGGAGTTGTAATCGGTATGCGTTATAAATGAAAACTGGCCACACCTGATAATGTTGAGAGTTTTTGAAGTTTCTGTAATGGTAATTTAAATGAATGATTAAAAACAGGTCGTGACCAATCATTATTTTTAAGGGATTGTTTGAGAATCCCCTATTGCTGGTTGGCGACAGGTGGTCTAATAAATTGATATATGCTTAATAAATGTATTAGACCTCCTGTCTTTAAAAAATGAGAGAACCTGAATATTTAAGAAATCAGTCAAAAACTGATTGTGTGTGTTATTAATCCCATGTGTTTCAGTTTCCTTTTGAGATTGCATTCCGAGTCCCTGCCTCATCTCGTGACTTTATCTGTGGCAAAGTGAGATGAGACATCAGATGGACTGTACACTGTGAAATCTCTCCTCCTGTGCCTTCCGAGTATTTCCTTTGTATGATTCCCGACTCCGAGCCTTTGGTTTCGCTGTGCCCACGTCTTGTCTGCCCTTTGTCTAAGTCTCCCAGTGTGTCCGCCAGTTTAGGTTGGTTTAGTTTTTTTTTCTCTAGTTTATCCACTCTTGGTGTGTGTATTTCTGTTTCCCCCTTCCTTGGGCAATGCACCTTAGTTTCTCCCATTTGTTCAGTGCTTGTGCACGGTGTGTTTCTGGCCTGTGTGCCTATTCTCCTTAGTGTTTGGTGTTTCAATAAACACTTTTGATCCTGCATCTGGTGTTCCCCTGACCTTTTCTAACAGCATCATGTTCTGCTTCAGAATGTCACAGTATATTTTTGAATCCATTATTCTATTAATGAAGGGCAGCTCCCCAGGACGAGAAGCATTCATGCAGCCCCAGACTATGATGCTGTCACCACCACGTTTGACTGTAGGCAGTACACAGTTGTCTTGGTACTCCTCACCATGGCACCGCCACACATGCTGGACACCATCTGAGCCAAACAAGTTTATCTTGATCTCCTTAGACCACAGAACATGGTTCCATTTGTTCATGTTCTTGGACTGGTTGTTTGCAGCAAACAGTTTTTGGGCTTTCTTGTGGGCTAGCTTCAGAAGAGGCTTCTGTCTTGACCGACGGCCATGCAGACCAACTTGGTGCAGTGCATGACGTATGGTCTGAGCACCGACAGGCTGTTCTCCCAGTGCTGCAACCTCATTAGCAATGCTGCCAGCACTCCTGCGTCTGTTTTCTGAAGCCAACTTGTGCACCTGACGCAGAGCATGAGAACTCAACCTCTTTGGTCAACCCTGACAAGACCCGTACTGAGCAGAACCCATCTTTGAAAACTGCTGGATAACCTTGGCCACCATGCTGTTGCTCAGTTTCATGGTTTTATAGATCTTCTTGTAGCTAAGACCATCTTTGTGGAAAGCAACAATTTTTTTTTTTTTTCAGATCCTCAGTTCTTTCCCATGAGGTGCCATGTTGACCATCCAGTGACCAGAATGAGAGCATTGCACCCAAATAACCACAATTTAAACCTTCAACACAAGTTACACAACAGACAAAAGCATGAACATGATGAATAAGACACATTTCATTGCTTGGTTGAACATTACCAGTTGGGGTGTGTACTCACTTTTGTTGCCACCCATTTTGGAAATAGTGGCTGTTTATTCAGTAAATTGAACAAAGCAGTAAATCTACACTGCTACACATATTGTACAATGGCTACTGTAGAATATATTCAAGTTTCATATCTGTAACATTGTCCCTTGAAAAGATATAAATTGTTGAAATGTGAGGGGTGTACCAGAATTAAAAATCATCTCCTGCACTCAGTGTATAGTACATTCTGTGTAGTACAAACAATAGTATACGTGCGGCCTTTTATGTTCAGTTAAAATAATACCAAGAGATTTTTTTTTTTTTTAGTATTATACAGAATGGCATTAACTTGCAGGTTGTATTCCAGAGACAGATAAGGCAGCAAGATCTGCAGAGTTTCTATAAAATAGCACAGTTAACCATGTGTGAGAATATTCCTTTTTTATTAGCAATCACAAAGAAATCCATACAACACATCTTAAGTAAAAATAACTCTTGTAACTGCTTGCTGGCTTTGTTACAACTCGTTCTCCTTCATATAAAATGACTGCAGGGTGAAGATATGATATGCAGTGGTAACTAATTCTACAGGATGTTGAGAGAGCAGCGTGTCATTGTCAAGTTGCAAGTCAGCTCGGAGAAAACTGTATGGTTCATAACATTAGGTTCAATAAAACCTGCCCATACCTACATGGATAGTTCTTCTGTTAAAAAAAAAAAAAAAAAAAAATATATATATATATATATATATATATATGTCCACATGTCCCTGGTTTGAAAAATATCCACGTCCACAGGAGAGCGCAAATAAAGCATTTCCAGCCAGTATGTGTTAATAACGTTTACGTTTAAATGGTGTAATACCAGAGAAGAACATCACAAAATGTAACAATGGGTTTGCGCAAAATTAGGTGTGACAGTGCCATTTTCCGAAAGCTCCGTTTTACATGTCCACACGGATATGCAGAGACCATAGACTGTATAAAAAGATGGACGCAGCAGCAGGGTCTGAAAAGTGAAGCCCATGCGGAAATCTGAAAGAATTGCATTATATTTTATGGCCAGCAGATGGCGACGTCAGTGGTTCCAGAAAGAAGTTCAATGCTCCAGAAGTCTATGAGAAAATGACCCTACTTTGCCACTTGATTTATTAATTCAATAATGATTTTCCACATCATTTTATGGTATCTATTGCAAGTTTCAAGTCTCCCTCGATATATCGTTCTGTTCATTTTTGTAAATTATGGTCCCAAGTAGACTAGAATAAAGCATAAAGCAAAATATGCTTTAGGGCCGTGGCTATCCGCTGGTCCTCGTCCGATATGGTCAGATATGTTCCTCCCCGGATCTTCAATTCACGCTGTCGTCCAATAGGATTCTCATCCAGTTTCAAAAGGACAAAATGGTGCTTGACAAACTGCCAAAATCGAGGCTTCCTAAATGGTCTGCTGAAATCAATGGGTGAATTCACAGTTGCTCTGTCCATTTTCTTATACATTCTATGACCAAAACCAACGACCAGCGTAAAAAAAAAAAAAAAAAAAGAAAAATAATAATAACTGTTTTCGACACTTTAAATGCCGGTTGCACGGGGATAGAAGGCCCAAGCGCATAGAAAACATTACATTTTCAAAAATATCCATGTACGTCTGGACAGGGCTTTTAAAGAGGACCAGAATCCTGAGGAAATCTTCCAACAGTGCTGCACATTTAAAGCAACTTCAAGTCCTGAACACAGTGCGCAGTACTGGAATTTTGAATTTCGTCACAAACCATTTAAGCAGCTATTTTGTGTGATTTTTCTGTCTGGGGTAAGAAAAGAAAAAAAAAAAAAAAACCTTAACTCTTGAATCAATTTATGTCTTTAATTCAAAGCTTATTCACCCCCCTTGGACATATTATATTATTTTGCAGTGATTCACCTGCAGAACATTCAGACACTGTAATACATAATTATGCTCTATCAACAGAATAGGGCCACTGTATTAGTGATGTCCACAGTACATGTTAATATGAGTGCTTTGCTTTGCTTATGCAATTTACCAATACAGGATAGTGGTGAAAAAGGACATTCTGTACCATTGAGTGATTGCTTAAATTGCGAATAACTTAAGCCTGCTCTAATTGAAATTTTTCATTCATGCTTGTTCCACACAAACTAAAATTAAATTTCACTAACTCTCCCGGCCCAAAAATGTATTAATAAATAAAGGAATAAAATGAGGAAAAGGAACAAATAATACAAAATGTATGTGTTGCAAGTCCTTCCTTTTTGGTCCATAAACTGACTTTTTTGCCAGTTTAATTCAATATATTAATTTTATTTATTTTCTGTTTTATAATGGTAGAATAAATACTTAGAAATATTCACATATACCTAATAAAAAAGACCACCAAGTTTATGCAACAACAGAAACATGGTTTTCACAGTTTAGAAAAATGAAATGTTCACATTCGGCTAATGCGGTATGTATTTACAACAGATGAGTAATAAGAATAGTATTCATAGCAACAATAAGTAACTACCGATGAAGCAAATCTTCAAAAGAAACCATTAAATTGCGACCAAAAAATGTAACCGTATTCATGGAAACATGTCTTTGCGTGTGTGCCTGTGTGTCCACATGCACACAGAGTGTATTAGATATTTGAGCATATTAAAATACAGGGCTTTATGCCTGAATATCCTATGTACAGCATCGATGAGGTTAAGGTTCATAAGTCACAGTAGGACCAATACCATGCCATCACAATATCAAAAATCAGCAATGGAGAGCTCATGGACAGTAAATGTTTGTTAATCTTACAAAGTAATTGCAGTGTAAGTGGTACATGATAACAAAGAGAACAGACGAGGGGAATGTCAAAAGGTGAAATATTTAGAACCTGAGACAAGTTGTTTCTTTTAGACAATTTACAATATCCATTAAAAGCAAAAAATCACATTTTGTATTTGAACTGGTATCTTCAAGCACTCTATGTAAATGAACATTATTTTAGCTTTGATACAGTTAGATAGGTAAGCAAAAGTATGTTCATCTCAGCTGAAGTGCTTTAACTTTGTGGTAAGAAGAGCGCGGTAAAAAATACAAAAGCGAAATAGCATGTACAGTGACATTTTATAATAAAAATTTAGAATAGTTTGCCTGTGAAAATCATATCTTTACCAAAGGCAAATATTTATATTGTACAAGTGATAATATTGAATGTAACGCATGTAGCAAAGCATTTCAAAACATGGCTATGTACACTTGGCTATGTTTATATGCATAAATATGATCTGTAAAAGTTGTTTTACATCACATACAGCTTAAATAATCAGCAACATTTTATTCCAACCAACATTTCTCTATATTGAGTTCTTTAATGTGTTAAAAGCTGCACTCCTCACATAATAATGCTTTCATGTTATCACAATAAAAACATCAGTATGTAAGACTGTTACTGAAGTTTATCATATTGACCAGGTTATAGGTACCATAGTGGAATGAAAGGGTTACAGTATCCATGCAGTGTCTGTGATAATGGATGTCAGAGGACATCTGTTTATACAGCAGTTTATTTATTTATTTATTTTTTTTACAAAATTAATTTTTCTTTGTGAAAGTTTGGAATTCACCAGAGTCCTACTTTGAGTAAGATTGCAAGTATAAAAATGTTGACAAACAGGGTGAAAAATTACGTCCTTTGTATCATGTATAGAATCAGTCTTTTCTTACATAAAAAAGTCCCATCTGGCAGCTTAGTTCACGTAGTAAAGCCAGTAGACTAAATTAAAGAACGAAAAAGCGGCTGGGAATATGATTCGTGACCATCTGTCGATAGCGTTCACGTCCGTCAAATCAGGAATTTTGATTTTTAGCTGCGAGGACCTCCTGCGCAGGCGTGTCTTCTTCAGCTGAGCGTGTCTGTCCAGGCTGTGTCGGCCCGCCTCTCTGGGCACGCTCTGTTTCCTGTACTGGATCCCTGAATTATCGAACGCCATGGACGACGAGTTCCTGGTCTCCGTCACACTAGTCGTGATCTCGTTTCCTGCCACTTCGTTGTGGATTTCCAGGGTTGTAAGCAGAATGTTTCCGTGGGCATCAACCTGGAGGAGCACGGTCACAAGAGAGGATTTTGTACACATTTAGCTGCAACTGCAAGGGAATAGACCGGTTGAGCACGGACGGACACTGTCTGCATGTGTGGCGGCTTGCAAGCGGGACTCTGCTAACCCTCTAAGTGTTGTCAGCCAAACATGCGGTACAATTACTTCAAATCCCAGATAAAATTTTCGGCCCTGGTTGAAATGGTGATTCCGTTGTCATGTCCGCACATTTCGGCCTTTGCATAAATGTCACACCTAATTGTTCAAAGTAAATTTAATAAAAGCAGACAACTCGAGTATTCACAAAATACAGATTTTAAATGATAATTTTATTTGTTGAAGGCAAAAGGTTTTCCTACACCTGCAGGTCCCGAGTGAAAAAGTAATTACCCCCCTTACGAACGCTATCAACCATTGCACCAACTTTAATTGATAATGCGGCAAGATTAGAATAGAAACACCTAGGCTCAAACGCTGGCAAAACTAAATCTTAACATCACTAAAATAAGGCCTTTCCAGTGCAGGGTGAATTTGGCGAAAATGCCTCATGCTCTGCCACGATCAAAAGAAAACCCAGATGAAATGACAAAGTTAATTAAATAATCAGCCTAGAAAGGGTTTTAAAGCCAATCCTTCCTTTAGCTCTGGACCTCCAGCATACCTGAGTGAAAGTTATTTTGTCCAAATGGAAAACGCTTGGTCTGTATCCAAAATCATCACCTCAACACTTGATATTTCCTACACATTCAGTTCTATATAGAGGACAATATAGGGAAGCCATGGGTGGAATGACAGACCTATTTTAGACGGCACTACTATGCTAACTCAAATATGAGCTTGAAAATGTTGTCGCATAAACAATTTATGGCTATGAGATGAGGGAACAATAAGTCTGCAATATCAATTTAGTGATGATTTAAAATGAGAATGTTCTGTCATTAACTAGTACTATTTAAGAGTATAAATACATTAGTTATAATATTTTCATTAATAAAAAAATAATTTTAGTTTCCTTGTAAACAAAATTCAACCAAATAGCATTCACATTCACAAACATAAGAAATTTTTGGCCATGCTTGCCACATATAAGGTCACTGTTTATGTTCCCGCCATTAAAAATGGACTGAGAAAAAATGGTGTCCATAAATTTCTAGTGAGGCACTCGCTCAAAATCCTCCAATGTGGTAGAACTGAAAAAAAGAAGAGCGCCAAAATTCCTCCAAAGCAATATGAAAAAAGTTATCTAAAGTCATCCAGCAGTGCCTTTTCCCATCTCCTCCTACATGGGAGAACCAATTCCCATGACATTTGGTATTCAACATCTTCAGACCAAGATCTCTTAATGCTACAAAAAAATACTACCTTAAAAGATATGGCCAAAGTTAAGCAATGAATTTTGTAGGTGTGGCCTCAATGGCTAAAATTACCTCTAACTCTTGAATAGATTGTCCAAACATCACCAAACTTGAGATCACTAATCCTAAGACAATTAGACTCCAACCTATCAAATTTGGTGTAAATTCATCCAGAGATGGCCCAATAGCTAACAAATAGTCATAACTACCAAACATATTGCCCAATCAACTTTTGCATGCTTCATGTTGATCAGCGGTTCTATGGATATCTGTAAATTCATCTCTTCAACCCTCTGATCTGTCAGGTATCATCATCAAACTTTACAAGATTCATAAGGATGTGTGAAAGACCAATGAACCATGGGCTGGAGTATTGCCTAATGCTATTTTGGAACTTATTAAATTTCACATTTTTCAGGGAGTGGGGGGATATGCCTATTTCTCAAGGCTCTTGTTCACATAGGTGACATAGGTATTGGATAACATTTGAAGCACCTATTACTAAAACCCCATAAGTCACACTTGACTTGACTTGTGGGGTTTTAGTAATCAGTGCTTCATTTATCCTTGAAAAAAATGAGAAGTTAATTTAAATGCTGAATTTGTGTTTACTGACGTTGCCTTTGTCTTTTATTAAACAGACATGCTCTCTTGTTCGCATTATATGTAATACGATGCTCTGAACCATTTTGTGTGACAGATATTTAAAAAAATAAGGGGCGCAAACACTTTTCACAGCACTGTATATAAAAAATGATTGCCATGCAACGGATCACTGAGAAAAAATATAAATATACTAAAAGTTAGTTAGCATTGAAAGGATTTAAGAGCCAGACTGAAGCCTGCAGATTTTTCGTGCAGATGAATACCATAAAAATAGCCATAAGTCCCATTCCCAATGATAATGCAACAATAGCTGACTGAATAAGAAAGAAACATTGTTTTGTTTATTATTTCTATTCACTTCAAGCATATACTTTACCAAACCAGCAAAGGTCGAGTGAAAGTGTAGAAAAACATGAAAACAAATTAAGACAGGCATAACAAAACAAACGAACACACTTTCAGTTGGATTTGGATCGGGGAAATCCAATCCGGGGTTTGGATAAGGGTTAATGCAAATCATTTAACAGAACAATGAAACCGTAACATGCACAAACACTGAGTGGTTTTGGCAGGAGAACCACTGATAATGCATAATGCTGGTTTGTTCGATAAACTAAAAAAATTCTGTGGAACCAAGGTTTCAGAAGGGAGAGGTTCACAGATGCAGCTGCCGAGCCACCGGCAAAAGACTCACCGCTCGTGAGTGCCGATGGCCTTGAACCTGATTGGACTGTTTAATGGACGACGACTTGCAATTGCCTCCTTCCAGCCCAGACTAGTTAGGGGAAAAACACAAGAGTCCCCCACTAAATAAATCCAATTTAAGGAAGAAAAGATTCTCTTGCAGTGGGGCAGAAAGGTCTTTGCTAATTCTTGGACCACCAAAATCATCAGAAAGAATATCACAGGAAAAAAAAGACAAGAAACATATCATTCTTAACTGAAAGCACCACAACTTTCAAAAAGTATTGGGTAAACCTGTTCATTAGTCTTCATCAAACTGTGCCGCAGAACAAAAGTCTGTTGATACAAAAGTTCACATACAAGACTTCTGGGATGTTTTATTTGTATGATCTCTGTCATCAGTACCTCCCAAAAAAATCTATATATCTGAGCTATTAGGGAACTTTCCTCCATGCCAACAGAGTTGGTGGTGCCCTGTAATGTGGCTAAAGCGGCTAAGCTGCACTGCAAAAAATGGTAAGATAAAAATACTAGGTAAGATGAATTTACTTATTTTAAGACTTAAAACACTTATTTCCATCACTATTTTTCTTAGTAAGACAAATAAAAAATTCTTGTTTTGAGGTAATTTTTACTAGCTTGCCAGTGGGGTAAGTAAATTTCACTTGTCAAGTCAAATAGTAACTTGTATTAAGAAAAAAAAAAACTTAAAACAAGTTACTATTTGACTTGACAAGTGAAATTTACTTACCCCACTGGCAAGCTAGTAAAAATTACCTCAAAACAAGAATTTTTTTTTGTGTCTTACTAAGAAAAATGGAGGTGGAAATAAGTGTTTTAAGTCTTAAAATAAGTAAATTCATCTTACCTAGTATTTTTATCTTATCATTTTTTTGCAGTGTGGAGGATTTCACCAAGTGTTGCTAAAGCAATTACAGGTCGTGCTAAGGAAGATGCCATGACTACATTAACTGGCAGCAGTTGGTGAGAGATGAATATATCCCAGTACTCTTCCTCTAAATTTCATTAAAAAACTGTTCCACCACAAATGGTGCACTTTGCATGGAGTGATGGAAAAAAAAATGATGTTACAGCCTACAATGTCTGAGTGGGATCAAAACTTCCATGATGCATTGAGTACAGAGTTGGAAATCTGGAGTCCTTCTAATACACTTTTCTGACAATGTAAAGTGTGGTGGTGCATTACCTCAACTGAAATAATACTGGTCAAAAAGAAAGGCATGTAATCACAGGCATATAATGTCTGCTCCTTTGAATTTCAGTGAAATTTATAGGTACTTGCGCTGCCAAACCATACAAATCTGAATGGACAAACAGACATACAAATAACAAATTTAACACTTTCTTTAATTGATAAATTTTGACAAGGAAAATGGAGAAAAAAGGGCTTACCCTGTTACTGTCGTATTTATTGCGGTCGTTGTTGGCCTTTTCGGCTTTCTCTGCCAGCTTCTTCTGCATCTGAGGGCCTCGTCCAAAGAAGATGTAGTTGACGAATGCGTACTCCAGCAGGGCCAAGAACACGAAGACGAAGCAACCCATCAGGTACATGTCAATGGCTTTGACATAGGGGATCTTGGGTAACGTTTCCCTCAAGTGGGTGTTGATTGTTGTCATGGTCAAAACAGTTGTGATACCTAGAAGATGTAACATTCGACAGTCAGCATCAAGGCCCAGATAAAACTGCAATGATGGGAGACTGAGGCTTCCAGAGTCTCAAGAGGGCTGTCAGGTCCTCACTGATGTGGACACAACATTGAATTTTTCAAGTGAAGAGCACATTCATTAGATTAGGTCAACTGAGCACGGCCTGTAGCTCGTCCACTCATTATGGGCTGCATGATACATACTATCAGTTTACTACAAAATTGAGTAAAGCCAATTTTCTTCTTACATTTTCACCATTTTCATGGAAAATAAGAAGCCGAGGAAAAGAGACAAACCATGAAATCTGAAAATTCTCATGTAGGGATGATACACAAACATAATTCCCTCATTTGCCTTTCCTTTGAGAGAAATTAAATTTCCAGTTTGACAGAAAGAGTTGGCTGTTTGGCAGCAACAGACAATAGCCTGTGATTCACTGAGAGATTTCAGATCCCTCTATCAGCTCAATCGGATGCAGTGCTTCCAATACTGCATTGCGAGTAAAAGCACAAGTCAGTAAATAATGAAAACATAACCGCACAGAATCCCATTAATATTTTTGGAATAATGCTACATATTTGCAGTGTCGCTTTCAGACAAAACCGAGAGTTTTTGTGTCACATTTGGAGTAAAATCAATATCCAACATTCTGAGGGCTGCTTGGTAGGCTCTGCCGTTCTTTAAAGTCACAGTGCTGTGCACCTGCTCCCTGTAGATCGTATAAAAGGTTACAGTGCCAAAACTCCTCTTGAAAAGCTTGTAAGAACATCATAGGATCTTAACTCCCAGGGCATCTACACTTATAAAACAGCATATCTGATGAGCTCTGTCTAACTAGCGGTGTTGGAAATATCTCAGCTGGTGACAGCTGGAAGTATGAAAATGAGTCACCATGGTTTCAGAAGTATTTTAAATTCCCTCACTGCCTTTACTGTTCTCCTTATATCAACACTCTTGCTCACTTGTTTTTTTCTGCACCCGATGATCCAGATCCAGATCAAACAAATGGTTTGACGCGCACGTACACATACACAGAAAAGACAACTGTCCTGTTTTGGATACATATAGCGGTTTTTGACAACGAACACACTGAACATTGATAAAGAGCATTAAATACCATTTTAACTATTAAAGTACAGCTTTTACAGTGTTCCCAAACAATGAAGCAGCTCTGTACATGTGATTAAAAATCTTGTTTTGCCCATACAGAGGAAGAAATTGAACAGCAGAACAGACTGCTTTTTTTTTGTTTGTTTTTAATGTAAAAACATTAAACAGAATAAAATAAAAACAACCTCATGATCGCTGAAACAAAATAAACTTCAAGATCCCTATCTTTTTTTCGAGGAAGGTAATGATATCCAGCTAACGCAAATTTTTTTCCCCATTTGTCCAGAATGTTCAAATATAGCACTCTGAACATGGGCAACAGCCACTTTGTCTTTCAAATGCCAAATTCTGTAAACAATGGAATGGGGAAAAATACTGGAGTCCAGCCAACATATGGACACGGAACATACTGCAGAATTAACTAGCTTGAAGGGAGATCTTGAAAATAAAGCACTGGTAAGCCCATGGTAAACATCTCATTACCATTCAACATGTTCGCATCATTAAGATGACCCCATGAGAGTCTGAGCAGGACTTTACAATTAACAGTTTGTCTTAAGATGAATAAACATCACAGCAGGAGTCAATCCTTCTTAATCAGAAGCAAGTGGATGGTGTCCAATCAAACAGCACTGATTTTCTAGATTATTTCAGTCATTTTGTCATTTTTTTTTATGCTGTATGCATTACAACATTCAGACTAATGGCTGAGATTCAGTCCGACTACTTGGTAGTACACAACAGTTACAAGATTCACAACGCTTACATAAATAAGTTTGTTTGCAGTAAAATTTCAGCAATTCATGCTGGACAGTATAGAGGAGTTCTCTGGGCCCAAATTAATAATAAAAAACAGCGGATACAGAGTAAAATATGCAAAATGTTATGCGACTGTATGGTACCACCTGAGAGACAAGTATTGTAGTCAGTTACACAGATGTACGTAATAAAGAAAATATAGCTTTCTCACATCGAAATTATATCATTTAAGATACATTTAAAGTTCTTTAATTTAAGTTTATCTTTTTCTTTCGACACTTTAAGCTGGTCTATTGGGTGCTCACTTGCACACCAGCCTTTACAATCACATGGTTGACCAATGGACCACTATCTTTGTCAAACAGCTAGCCCTGCTTTGGTCAGATAGACACCAGTGTTCATGGGACTAAAACACTTAAACCATCTGAATACTTCTAAGAATTCCAGCCAAGCTTAGCAGGAATTTAACCCTAGAACACTATCGCCAGGTGATTTTCACCCGAGAAGACGTGTTTATGTGATTTTCATTATGTTGCCTTTGTCTGAGTGTTATGGGTCCCTGGGTAGCTTCAGCATTGTCTTTGACATCTTTGAAGGCATGGGTGTTTTGTTTACCTCAGGGTACTTTTTTCATTTTGTTAGACATGGCACAGTTGGAAATAAAAGAACACTACTCTAATTTGTCATGTATTGTCATATTTTGATGACAAGTACTTTTTATTGGGTATTTTACTATATCGGGAAAAATCACCCGGCGTTAGTGATGGTGTTACTAATTTTAGCAATGGTGTTCTAGGGTTAAATCAGGATTGACAAAGAGCTGAAGTACATATATCATCACCCTATTGAAATAATGAAAGTAATTTTTGACGAAAATGAGTTTTTTTTTGCCAAAATCATCTCTTGATAATGCTTTTATAATGTTTGATGTGTTTTCCCGAAAACTTGAAAAAAAGGCCATTATTTTAATAGGGTGACGATATGAGAACACAAGCTTTTCAAATTTCATAATTACCTTCTAAAGTAATTTAATCGCATAGGTTAATGCAAAGTTTTGAGCTATGGCTTAGCAACACAGGTTTTTTTCATTTTGCAAGTACACCATAAACCGCGCATATAAGTTTGCCTGTCGTGCCACAAAGTAAAAAAATGAAGAGCGGAACATAAATCTCGACCCTTAGGTTAAATTATTGACAATTTAATGCAAAATTTCAGCCTAGCGATACTGCCAAGAGTATATTTGAGTTATAGCCTCAAACCAACTAATTTCTCTCTCTTTTTTTCCTCCTTCTGGTCATTCAGGGCTTCCACGCAACTCTGCAGCCACAGCTATGCTCTTTATAGTTTTCTCTCTAGCCCTGATCACTGTTTGTCCTTCAGCGATTACAACATCAGAAAAATTTAATCACAGGGCTCTTGACTTGTGTGCGCCTCCCTTTTTCATCAAGAGAGCAGGTCCCCGAGGGGATAAATATCTTTTTTATGGAGTGTCTTTCTCTCACTCCCTCTCTTATTTGTAGAAAGATGGGGTAAAAGGAGCTGTGGTCAACAGGATTAAGAAATAGTCCTGTGTATGTCAACACAGAAGAACAAGGCAACAACTAATGCAACTAACACGTCAATTACCCTCAGTCATGACAAATACTTGACCAAAAATGACACAATGCGAAATTTATGATAAGTACCGGAAACTGACTGAATGAGTCCAGGATGAATTAGATCCAGAGGTTGACCAGTGTAACGCCACGCCTCCAGCGCCCTCAATCACCGATCCTGCAAGACCCGGCCCGCATTCCACACTCCATTTAATAATCTGTTTGTCATTGTCTCAGAGTCATTACTTGCTCTATATAAGCCAGAGCAAGTTGCGTAAGCCTGTTGTTATGCTGTAGTTAAGCTCTGTAACCATATATTCACCTGTATTGAAAACCCATACTTAAGCGCTGCTACTATTGTTTATGTTCAGCGCATTAATACTATTATATCTTGGAACCTTGTTTCCTGTTTTGTTTGTAAGCGCTGTTACTGTTGTCAATGTACAGCGCATAGCTATGATAATATATTTAGGAACCTCGTTTCCTTGTTTGTTTGTATTCTGCCTTTTCCGCCTTATTGCCTTGCACAGAAGGCATGATAAAAACCCTGATCCGTCTTCGCATCTGAATCCAGTTCCATGTTTGCCATTTTTCAATGTGCTTTACTCGATGCCCAGAAAAAGCCATTACAACCAGGATGAGCGTTCTCAACCATCTGAACACCATTTCAGATATTGTGGCAGCCGCTCAGCAAAATGTATTGTTTTCTTTTGTGCCTGTGACACTCAACCTTGTGTTAGCCACCCAAACTACAGCAGAGATAGTGCTGCAGGATTCACTGATGTGGTAAATGATTCACAACTCTACCATTAGACTGGGGGTAAGCAAAACAAACCCATCACCCCAGGACGAATATTGCTTTAAGACTGAGGTTTCTAAAAATGAAACCTGAACGAACAACAAAATTCCTGGGACGCTGTTCCGCCTCATAGACTAGACTATTTATACAAGTAAAACCGGTATTTAATTATAATTCAGATTGTATATGTTCAGTTTCAGTAAAAATTTCTTTTTCTTAGCATTATCCAGCTATGTAAGTGATGAAATGCAAATTTTTAAATTTTTATAAATGGCCAAAACTTGCCAAAATTAAGAAATAAAAAGTCAATTTCAATGTTTACTTGATGCTATCACATACGTGGGAACTTCTATAACTTTTCAGGTATGGACAATCTCAGAACTGTTATTCCAAATGAAGATTATTTTATGAATTTGATTTAGATCCATCCATCCATTATCAAAACTGCTTATAGCTGGGTGAGGTCGTTGGTGCGGGAGGGAGCTGGGAATAGGCAGGCAGTGGGCGAGGTAGGAATATACCCTGTTCGAGTAATAGCTGATAATTTCTCCTTTAATACCTGACTGGAACTGTTTGTCGTAATAAATGAAACTCATCCCAACCTTACTTATAAAAACTATGCTGCTGGTTCAGCCATTATGAGTTCAGCACAGTACTGTTTTTGTGACATGTAAGAAAGTTATATATTTTTAATTTTTACATTTTGGTACACATTTGATGCTGAGAATGGCTCCTGTTCAAATCTTGGCTTTCGCCCACATCACCTAATTCATTATACTCAAAATCCCATCGACAAACTAAACAGCCAATGGTGCTATTACGAACGGAAACACAAAGGGACAAATTGAGAAAGCACAAGCTGTGCCTGAACAAACTCCGAACTACTGTGAATTGCTTGTGCGTGGTCTCCCAAATATACCCTATATACTACTGCCTGCTGCCTATTGCTCAAAAGAATGGACATCCTACAACTCATGCACTCGTCCATTGGAAAATGCTATCAAGATTGTGTTGCACAGTCGACTGTTTAATTTGAGAATACTGTATGTATGATGTGATGACATCTCATTTGGTGACTTTAAGCACGCCCACTTCCTTATCCAATGTGCTTAATTTATGTGGGCAATAATAGTAAGCAAATTTTGGAGAGGGCCATGGTCCCTCAAGTATCACCTTACTCCTTAGTGAAGGAAGGAGGAGGTCCAGCAATCATTGGGACAAGAACTAAACATCACATAACATCACTTCTAGTGTTATTTAACTGATATTCTCCAGCACTCACAGCATCTGGTGATTAGTAGAGCTGCTCTCTATTTTCTACTAGAAATGACTGATTCCTATTTACTATCCTTGGGCCTACCATAGAGAGGACTAGGCCACTTGTGAGGCTTATCCACAACCAAGCTGCGGAGCTCTCATTGAAAATGCTCTATGAGTGATGGGAGGGAAAGCTGGGGAAGGGATTGGGTGCAGTTGAGGGCACTCGTTCGCACGGATACCCGCCTGGTAGCTTCGGGGCAGTGATAGGGAAGGAGTGCCCGTAGCAAGCGCTGACCCAGACTTGTCACTAAATTCTCTCTTCAAGCATGGAGACAACTAGTGTGGGAAATGGCCCTGAAACCAGAAAGAACCCACCATATGGTGCAATCATTTCATGATTATCGGTATTATCATTGGTTCATTCTCATAAAAGTAACAAATGAAGCTATCATTTTAATAACCATTAAGAAATGTTCTCTCGTTACTGCTTGTAATGTCTGTTCCACTGAGATTTATGTGTTTATCGGTGATTGCTTATTTTTCTGTTGTGAACAAAAACAGTATGAACAGGTGTTCAGTGCTAGATATATTGCTGATACGGCATTCAATTTTTCTCATATTGTAAGTTCTGTGGAAACAAAGCCAACTAGCAATTATTGTTGCCAATAAATAAAATATTAATGGCTGTCAACATGCACGCATGCTGATCACATAAATTCTATTAGCATTTTCAATTACCCAAATCTAATTAAAGTCATAATTAAAATACACGGGTAGACTTTGAATGCTCAGCATTGTTCAACAGCAAATGAGTCACAGTTCATCAGTGAAAAGAACTCTCACATTTGTAAATAGAGCAGCGGTGTAGCACAATGGTTTGAGAACAGAGCTTGCAACTCAATCAGCTGGATTCCCGGGTAGAGCACTGTTGATGTGCCCTTGAGCAAGATACTTAAAGTGCATTGCATCAGTAAAAAAGCAGCAGTATAGATTGTGCGCCTTCCCAAAATGAAAACAAATGGCGTATTACTGCACATTAACACATTTCTGATGAATAGTTCTTCGTTTCCCAGTTCTCCTGTCATGAGCTCTAGTATAAAAATATTGTCCTGCTATCTGAATGAATTTACATCCAAGTCTCTCATCTTATAAACAATGTGACTAATTGCCACATGCAGCCATTTAATTTCTTCCAGTGCAGTCCATAATGCAGTTTTTAGTGCTCCCTAAATAAGTCTAATTAAATACATGTTGCAAAATTTGCCAACTTAACAAGCCTGTTTTTTTTTTGTTTTTTTTTTTTTTTAATAAGCGCTTCATCTCTTTCTAAATAATGAAGCGAATACGGCCGAATAAGTTATGTTCGTTCCCTAATGTCATATACTTTCGGAGAAAAGTCTCAAAATGAAAGAACATTTAATGACAAAACATGGAGGTCTAATAATGTACAGTAATGAAAAACAAAAAGAAACGTATAACATAATCGGCATCAGCTCATCTAGATATGAGAGGCCATTTTCAGAACAGTGTAAGTGGTAGCAGGCCAAGAATTTCTGGCAAGTTCCATGCTAAGTTTCTTGTGTAATCCTTGGTTGATTATCTTATCAATGCAAAGGTTCATTTTTTAATGTCAAATTTCACCATGCTATTGAAGGTAGAGAAGCAAAAACTTGCTTCTATGGTCCATGGCATATGGTTCAATGGTTAGGAGTGGTTTCTCTGCCTTCATTTAAACATATAGGGCACTGGCGGCCCCAGAAGCTCCCGCCATTAAAATAAACAAAACGTCAAAGTTTTTGTTGACGGACGAATGCATGGACAGATGCACGCAGGGATGGAGCCTGATACCGTAGCTCCCGTGTCATTTGTAAGACTGTATGAAATGCATTTCCAATAAAAATTATGAGCCTGTAGCTGAAATAGTTGATGAGATACAGCAAAGTATCAAAATTTTTGGTGATATTTTGAGGCCACTAACTTTGAAAAAATAGGCCAAGGTCTACATGCACGCACGTACGCACGCACGCACGGAGCCCGATACCATAGCCCCCGGACTGCGAGCGCCGGGAGCTAATAAATGTGCCATTTGTATATGCGTACTTTGATTAATTTGTTATCAAAAGGATATTCATATGTTATCAACAGCGATACAGCAGACATTTATTCTGGCCAGTTGCAGTCGCATAACTTCATTTTTAAAAAATAGCCCCACAAAGCGGGCATTACCTCTCAACCCCTGGATTATTTGGAATGCATATAAATTGACAAAGGCGTTTACAACTTATCCCTTGGAATACAAAATACAAGATGGTGGCTGTGGGGGCCATGCTGAACATTCAAGCGCAGTGAAAACTGATATGTTTCTGTAGGTACAGAAGAAAAAGGGCTTTTATTGACGTAGGGGGTTTGGCTATCGTGCGGAATGGAAATTCAAGATGGCGCCTGTGGCAGGCATATTTTATTTTAGATTGTGACCAAAATCAATAGGCCTCTGTAGTAACTGTACTCCCATGTCCTCACCAAAAATTGTGATGATTGGTGATGGCATTTTTCAGCCATCAAATGGAATGGAAATTCAAGATGGCGGCTGTTGCAGCCATATTTGATTTCGGATCGCGCCCAAAATCGATAGGCTTGTGAAGTAACTGTACCTGGATGTCCTCATCAAAATCATAATGACCGGTGATGATGTTTTTTCAGTTATCGCACAGAATGGAAATTCAATATGGCGGCTGTGGCAGCCATATTTGATTCAGATCGCGCCCAAAATCGATAGGCTTGTGTAGTAACTGCACCCCGAAGTCCTCACCAAATTGTGATGATCAACGTTGGTTTTTTTCAGTTATCGCACAGAATGTAAATTCAAGATGGGAGCTGTGGCAGCCATATTTAATTTCGGATTGTGACCAAAATCAATAGGCCTGCGAAGTAACTGTACTCTGATGTCTTCACCAAAATCGTGATGATTGGTGACGGTGTTTTTCAGTTATCACAAGGAATGGAAATTCTACATGGCGGCTGTGGTAACCATATTTGATTTTCTCAACGCATCCAAAATCAAAAGGCTTGTGTAGTAACTGTACCTGGATGTCCTCACCAAAATCGTAATGATTGGTGATGGTGTTTTTAAATTATTACACAGAATGGAAATTCTAGATGGCGTCTGTGGCAGCCATATTTGATTGCGGATCGTGCCCAAAATCGATAGGCTTGCGAAGTAACTGTACCCGGAGTCTTCACCAAAAATCGTGATGATTGGTGATGGCATTTTTCAGTTGTTGCACAGAAAGAAAATTCAAGATGGCGGCTGTGGCAGCCATATTTCATTTGGGATCACGCCTGAAATCTATAGGCTTGTGTAGTACCTGTACCCGATGTCCTCACCAAAAATCGTGATGATCGCTGAAGGCGTTTTTCTGTTATCGCACAGAATGGATATTCAAGATGGCGGCTGCGGCAGCCATGTTTGATTTTTGATCGTGCCCAAAATTGATAGGCTTGTGTAGTAACTGTACCTGGATGTCCTCACCAAAAATCGTGATGATCGCTGAAGGCGTTTTTCTGTTATCGCACAGAAAGGATATTTAAGATGGCGGCTGTGGCAGCCATGTTTGATTTTGGATCGCGCCCAAAATTGATAGGCTTGTGAAGCAACTGTACCTGGATGTCCTCACCAAAATCGTAATGACCGTTGATGGTGTTTTTAAGTTATCGCACAGAATGGAAATTAAAGATGGCGGCTGTGGCAGCCATATTTGATTTTGAATCGCGCCCAAAATTGATAGGCTTGTGTGATAATTGTACCTGGATGTCTTTATCAAAATCATAATGACCGGTGATGGTGTTTTTCAGTTATCGCACAGAAAGGAAATTCAAGATGGCGGCTGTGACACCCATATTTCATTTGGGATCACGCCTGAAATCCATAGGCTTGTGTAGTACCTGTACCCGATGTCCTCACCAAAAATCGCGATGATCGGTGAAGGCGTTTTTCAGTTATCGCACAGAACGGATATTCAAGATGGCAGCTGTGGCAGCCATGTTTGATTTCGGATCGTGCCCGAAATTGATAGGCTTGAGTAGTAACTATACCCGAAGTCCTCACCGAAAATCGTGATGATTGGTGATGGCATTTTTCAGTTATCGCACAGAAAGGAAATTCAAGATGGCGGCTGTGACAGCCATATTTCATTTGGGATCACGCCTGAAATCCATAGGCTTGTGTAGTACCTGTACCCGATGTCCTCACCAAAAATCGTGATGATCGGTGAAGGCGTTTTTCAGTTATCGCACAGAATGGATATTCAAGATGGCAGCTGTGGCAGCCATGTTTGATTTCGGATCGCGCCCAAAATTGATAGGCTTGTTTCAGGTATTGCACAGAATCAAATGTGGACGGACAGACAGACGAACGCCGTGCATGATGACAATGCCCCTCTTTCAGGGCTGAGGGGCAAAAAGTTGTAATTCTGTGAAGAATGCAAATCATTATAAAAAATAAATTGACTGTTTCATGTATCAGCAAGATAACGAAGATTGCATTGCAAAACTTCCTTTAAATGACACTCCTACTGATGACATCGAATTTACATGGAACACACCCCTCGAAAAATAACCATGCCCTCCTTAATTCATCTGTCCTCCCAACTGTATGTATCCCCGGCAGAAAAATTCCAGTCAGTCCTTGCGGCTGGATGTAAATAGGAAAAGGTGTAACAATCATTCTGCGTGCATGTCGTCAGACGTAGCACATGCAGAAAAATTGGGCCCATTAACCCATCCTGGAATTAAACTTCATTATGGTGGTCATTACAAATATGGTTGCCTTTGCAAGTTTAAAGGAGCAATATGTAAGAAATGTATGTTGATTAATCATGAAATCATGACATTAAGGAATGATGTTAATTTCAAATACTTATATCACTGACAACAGTAGTCCAGCCAGAATATTCTCATTACAAAACCAAAGTTGCAGCCCACAAATAATGTTTATGTTTTCATTTTGTTTTTGGCCGGTTGCGCCACCCTCCAGCAATCTCCCAATCACGAAGTCAGTAGTGCTTCGACATCCAGGTTGCCAGTTACCACTGCAGCTACCAGCGTTTCGGAGAGCAAATGTCTGACATTACTAAATCTAAAAGGCCTTGTTATGATTCCGAATCACGTCGTGACAAAGTCAGAAACAAAACAAGGATCTGTATAGGATATGCCTTTGAAAGATGGTGACGGCTCAAAGCAGAGAAGAATTGGAAGACCGACACCGAAGTTGCTATTTTTCTCCTGGGCAGGTAAGATTCAATTCAGTTTGGCTAACTTAATTATATTTAATGGAGGGACGGATATATCAAATATTCAAGATTCGAATAACGTTATGTATGTTTGTTTATGGTACTTTAGTGTGTATGCAGGTGGCTGTGGGTCATCGAACTGACCAGGTAACAAATTGCTTGAAAAATAAAAACCACGACTTGTCATTGCTGACATTAGCAATGCATCACTAGTCCATTTCTCCGGCATTATGCTGAGAAGCTGTAGAAACCGTTCCAACGTTATCTCAGCCATTTTGGCAATATGAAATGTAATTGAGACAGTACATCGGTCAAATGAGTTCTCATTCATTCTCTACGCATTTTACAGTATGGACTTTAGTGGGCTATCCAGACAGAGGAGTGACGAGCAAGCTGACCATTGCTGAAGTTAGTTAGTCATTAGTCTCGATCTTTTCTGAACTGAACTGAACTCAACCCTGTCAGAGCAAATCACTAGTGATATTGAAACGTAGCCATGGTAGCTCTGTGTAGTAGACGTTCTTGCTGGATCTGACAACCTAGCTGGCAACCTCTCGTCTGGGGGAGAGGAGGAGGGGATACTGTGCTCTACAATATTTTGTATGTGACTGCACTACAAGTTTTGGCCACAAACTTACATATAGCTCCTTTAACGGTTTAGCTAAACTCTGTCAATCGGTGGTTTACATAAGTGGTTAAGCGAAACAATTCCTTTCAGTTTAACCCTTAAATGCCCAACTATAGTAAAAGTTGAAAGTAAAATCTATGTATTCTGTTAATATGTCCTGGGGAGGGGCTAATAACAACCAAATAGCAATTTTTAATTTTTGGTGACCTTTGACCTCATTTTAGTTTTGTTACATATATGTCACTCCAAGTTTCAAGGATATAAAGATAACTTTTTTCCATCATTGTTTTGGTAGTTGACATATAGCTGAAGTATTAGGCATAGCTTATTTTTCATTAGCTTACCTGTTTGTCTACTTCATTCATTGATGAATGGGTGCAGTTCTATCTTGTGGATTCCACCATGGGGGCGGCCATATTGGAAAGGTTTGCTGGTGCAGCCAGTGTATTGTCAGATCCACTTTTATGCATCAGATGGCAGCACTGATGGTCAAAATATGTCACTATGGGCATTAGGTTGCAAAATTTATGTGGGGTCAGTGGTTTTGACAACCCCCAAAATCGGCATTTAAGGTTTAAAATCTTGAAATCACCAATCACACTCAAATCCAGAGTGTTAAATCGATGAACTACGTGCAAATATGCCTGAACGTGACTCACGCTGCCATCTTGGGAGAGAGCAGACAGTTTGCAGGTCTACTCTGAAATGCATGTCTGTCTCTCCCTGCTTTTTTCCTTCGCAGCAGCAGGTCTCGCAAGCATAGATGAGGACAGAAGACCCTGAGTATACGCATGCTTGGAATGTAACGGACGTGTTAATTATCTTGTGGTTCTGTTGATGGTATCCATTATTTGTTGTCAGTCTCATACTAGGCAGACGATTCATTCAGATAGCTCTAAGCATAAGTACATGTTGTTTTGCACTGCATTGTGTATTTGTAGAGTTAAATATACTGTAGTTGTCTGGAAGTAATCATTGTGTTTTCTGCGGCAGGAGATATGACTCTGGCATTGGAACTGCGTGCTTGTACGTACTAATTGAAGGTTGACGTGCATTATTCTGCAACTAGGGATATATCTTCTTTTGACATTTTCTGTATAACGAAGAATAAATGCACACATGCTCTTTGACTTGTACTCATAACTGGCTTAGCAAAGGTAAAATTAACATAAAAAATAAAGCAGAATAAATGATATATTCTTGGATTTACCAGTTTTCATAGACTATTGCATTTGACACTGTCAACATCCACAACCAAATGTTAGCAATTTACTACATTTAAGGACAGCATTTTTCTCTGAGTATTATTTCACAATGAATGGACTTCTAGTAACCTTTGGGCTTGAGGTTGCAATATAACTGATCCTTCAAAATACTGATACTAGAAAAAAAGCAAATACAGCTTCTAAAATATTAATTATTTCCAATGATACTGGTATCATTGGTCCAATGACACAATTCCTTTATGAGGAAAAAAAAACTTCAAACTATGTAAAAAAAAAAAAAACTGCAAGAATAATAGGTTTAATTATATAATTTAGTTCAAAATCAGCAATGCAGAAGCTCACAACCAGTTATGATTTGAGTGAAATTTGATTGGTGGCTGAACGAATTGATCTCTTGTTGTTGGGTTTATCTGGAAGCCTCCCTCCGCTTTCTCACAGTGGCTAATGGAAAGCTTTCAGCTGCAGCTCATAGCCGGGCAAATTTATTGGAAACTACATTGCAGATCCTTTTTACCCCTGGATTTTTCTACTGCTTCTGTTCTGCAGCAGGTCCTTCTATCCTACTCATTAATAATGAAACATCATATTTCAATTAAAGCAGTATTTTGATTGCCTCAGTCTGTCAATAGTGAACATAACCCGATACATCGGCACATGCTCAAACATGCATACACACAGAGGTGCATGCAGACATATATTCAATCATGGACAAAGAAAAAAACAGACAGACAGTCAGAGACAGACAGACACACAGGCAGGCACGGTGAAACACACAGACGCACGCGCACACACACACACACACACACACACACATACACACACGTATTCACAGGCATGTGCTCATGCATGCATGAATGCAGGTACATACTAAAGAATGCACAGATACATATGACAAGTCAAAAGTTTGGACACACATTTTTTTTTTTTCAAACAAGCATACATTTGAAATAAAAACAAGATGTCCTTTATTTTGCAATAAAGAAAATAGATCCATGTCTTAAATTAATATCCACTCGTCGCAATCATCATTACTGAACATTCTCTTATGATTTTTTTTGTTTTTTTCACTTTAAAGGCAGTCATATTGCTTTGGGACTTGACACAAGCACGACAGTATAAGTTCCCATGGCTATCTTGCGTTTTTAGTTTGCATCTTCTTAACCTTACTGTTGTACAAGTCCCAAATTAGCTTTGATTTTGATTCACAATTTATAAAATGTAGAGAAAATGTTTCTATTTGATTTTTAAAAATAAAATCCAAAATTTTTGGCGCTATCCTGTGAAGTATATTATAACCCACAGTCACAAATGCCAGAATTCACAAAGCACGCATGTATGCACACAAAACAACCCAAAAACACTTGCGTTTGAAGCATGTAAACGGACATGCAAACATCTTTGGGCACACACTCAAAGAAAAATGCACACACTTACTTTTGCTGAACAAAAATAGACATGCATTTTTTAGGCACTGAAAAAATAATACGTAAAAGATTTTTCCAATTCGCATATCACATTTCTCTCAACCAATCTTGACCATTAACAATGCTCTTAGCAAGCATTTCTTTGTCAAGATAATCCATCTTCTGCACAGCAGCAGCTTATCAAGATGTTGATGAAAAACCATGATCGTTCCACAGTTGTTCCTGATGTTGGGTTCAAAGAAGGGCAGCCCTAAAATGTTAAATTTTTGAAGAACAATAACATGTCACAGACGCCTTAAAGGAGCTGTGTCACGATTCCTGCACATGCTTAGAACTTACATCCCAAAAAAAGTGAATCTGCTTGACTGCAAATCATAATCTGATTCTATCCTTGCCAATCCGTCTTCACTTTGCATTATATTTATATATTTTATTACTCAGGCATTATGCTTTCTATATCCATATGTTTTACACGGACATTCAGGGATTAAAAGCAGTATTATGCGCTATAGCCAAAGAATGTGAAAAAATGTAGGCTTGTTTTCCAATCTCCAATAAACAGAACAGAAGAAAAATATCTCTTCTACATGGTATTCTGCCTCGCTAACTCCGTAGCATAGCCACGATAGCCATGTAGCTTACAGTGTGAAGCAATTCAATGGTCTGATGAAGCTTTAAATGAAGTAACTAGCTAAGTAAATTCTTAACCAACAAACTTGCATGTGAAATATAAATTTATTGTGGATATCTGTGTAGCCAGAAAAGTAGTGTAGCCATGAGAGCTAACATTGGCAAGCTATTTGGCTAGTTAACTGATGATTTTCTTGAAATTAATTAAGAAAACATTTAGCAAACTAACTTTGCCAACAAAGTTGCTTGTGAAATAAAATATTTTTGTGGATATCTGTGTAACGAGCTACGCATCTTAGCCACAATAGCCATGTACTCGGGTACGTTAGCTTGTAATTTAGCTAATTGTGGGGGGATGCTATTTAAATGAAACAAGTTAAAAAAGTGAGCTGATTAGCTCAAGAAATTTGTGCGTGAAATGAAAGGTTTTTGCGGAGATCTACATCTGTCTGTTTCTTTAACTTAATATTTGGTGGTAGCTTTTAAATCATTCACCACGCAAGTAGCATGCTTCAGATTTGGTATACCTGCCAGTCATTCTAATACAAAAATGCCCATAAGTCCCCAGCATATTCATATTCTTGGTCAGGATACATACACGCAACCACATAAACTCTGTCACAGATCATTGGCAGGAGATCTACAACAGGATAATATGCTGACTCTGAGATGAGCGTTGACTAATAGCAGTGGTGGTATTCTCACCAGCTGGGGGATATAACCTGGATTTTTGGCTATTCTGCATCATTGCATCACCTGCAGAGATGCCCACTTTATCTCATGATACCAAGGCAAACCACAGAGCCTGGTACTGGAGTCTGGACTTTGCTGAAAACTGTCTGTCACAGTCCTACCGGGGTTTTGGGAAGTTAAAGTACTGCTGCTGTCCTAGCCTTTTGTCCTAACCTAACAGGAATAACTATAACTGAATGAGAAAGTCTGTTTAGTCATGATAATTTTTGTCTGTCAGATTTTGGCTCAACCTATGGTTTTTGAGAAATGAGAAAGGCCGCAGAAACTACCATATGTGCCATAATGGAATCTTTGACTAGTATGCATCAAATAATTTCCTCACACATTTAGCCCGCACGACACATATAAACATTAACATGACATACAATTGCAGGTGTTATCCGTCATTGATAATAAAACCGAAAGAGAGAGAGAGTGAAAGGGAGAGAGAGAGAGAGTGGCATTTACGGCTGTCACGATGAACATACCCAAAGCCACTCTTGCAGCTGAGGCATCGTAATTGATCCAGAATGACACCCAAGATAAGATGGTGATCAAAATGGAGGGCATGTATGTCTGCAGAATGAAGTATCCGATGTTTCTCTTCAGTTTGAAACTCAGAGACAGTCGAGGGTAGGCTCCTATGAAAACATGATTGGAAAAAAAAATAAGAAAAAGCTATTTATTTCGTGTTGCACAAAGCTACACTTTGTTTTGTTTCAGTTGCTATGGTGACGGCAGCATGGACTTGGTTATCACCATGGTAACAAGAATCTGCAGTCCAATTGTACAATGATTTGTGATAGCTTAGCCTTGAGCGTCAGGCCTATAATGGTAAAAAGCTAAATAGATTAATATGAATATTTATTTCTGCTGGACAGTATGTACCTTTATAAAAATGAAGAGAAAAGCCACAACACAGACATTTCTTAAACTGTTCTAGTCTGTCTGGCATGAATATCAGTGGGCAATTGATAGGCATTTAGATGAATATTTAAGGATGAACGACAAGTGCATTAGCATTGGCCATTTTGAAAATATGCTAAGCACAAATCGCATCCCAGTACATTAACAGGATAGATTTTGCATCTCTACAGCTAAATTGCTCACATATTTTACATGCGGCTAATTATGCTTATTTTAATGAAGTAGAATGAAGAGAATGCTTCGCTACCAGTGCAGACTACAACGTCCTGTAGCCTGCTAGCTCGCGTTTGCATCATGCTAGCAAGAAGCTCACTGCTCTTTCTTTTCAAAATATGTTTCAAAAAAACTAGATGTGATTAATTTAGGAGTGGGAATACAGGGGGATGAATCATAACTGTAGTGACTCTACGAGTGTGCAGTGCTTTCGAAGGGAATAATTTATGCTGTGAGTCCAGTGCCTCATGAATATCTGATGCCCTGTATCAAGTGCTGCGTTTTTTTAGAAGGGGCTAGAGGAAACAGTGGGGTAATTGGCACTCCATTACTGGCCTCCATTCCGCCATGATACCAACTGAATTTTGTGCATGATGTAAACTTGGTAATTAGGCACGCTTTCAGACAAGTGGTGCACGAGCGTGGGGGGATAAGTTCTCGTGGGATCAACAAAGGGAAAACAGGAGGCTCACAAATACAACAAGAGCCAGTTCCTTCCTTTTCTCATTCACTACAAACTATAACAAAGTTAATCTTGTTCGAGGAGAGAGAGACAAGCACTGGAAATCACATCTGTTGGTGCATAATTTACTGCACTGATGAAGAGGAGAGGGCAAAGCAAGTAAAATATGTAGCATATAGAGAAACAAGTTAAAGTCAGGTCCAGAAGCACTGGCAAACTTGATCAAAATGAAAAAGAAAAAAAAGGCAGTCAATTAATATTCCTTCTGTTATTGCGAGTTAAGTATATGGATAATGTAAGAGCAGCTCCTTCAAATGTATAATTTTTTTTCA
The DNA here is from genome assembly GCA_029721435.1 of Gymnothorax reevesii. Classification (NCBI taxonomy): domain Eukaryota; kingdom Metazoa; phylum Chordata; class Actinopteri; order Anguilliformes; family Muraenidae; genus Gymnothorax; species Gymnothorax reevesii. The sequence goes on from CM056590.1 coordinate 35,046,936, forward strand.
TATCTCAGTTTTTCTTTTGAAGTATACTGTTTCTTTTTTAATCAAATTTATTGAACCCCCCCCCCCCAAAAAAAAAAAAAAAAAAAATAAATATATATATATATATTTTTTTTTTATTTATTTTTTTTTTTATATATCTTGGAATATAATTTGCTAATCTCAGACTGAAGGAACAATATTGTGTGGTTGACATATTTGGCTGTTGACACCATTGCCATGCATGACCATAAAACTGGTCACCAGTGGTACCTTACACCTCCAGTCAAATAAGGAGGTGGGTAGTGGCCTATTTTACTGCCAATGGTCCAGGGGCAATAGTGAACACAAACTGCAGTATGAATTTCCCTAAGGACTGGGAAGTTCAGACTCCTGAATATACAGGTAAGTGATCCCAGAAAAGAGGGATGAAAAAGGAATCCATCCAAATCTGCACCAAAACACTGTAGCAAATTATATTTAAAAAAAAAAAAAAGGCTGACCGCCAAATGTCTATGCCAGTAATTTTTGCACTGATGGTTTTTGTGAAAATGGTACACTACAGACAAAACACTAACATGAATAGCAATGATACATGTATTTAATTGAAGATATACATGACTTTCTCAAGTGTTTGAACTCAACATATGAGTTAACTGCAGATTTTGTTTTCCTGCAAGGGTGACAATAATTCTGTACCTCACTGTAAATTTAAAATCACACACTTAAAATCAGGTTTCTCATTCAGAACACTTTAAGGAAAACAATGCAAACATTGAATACTGTTCTGAGTTAGACTGCACAGAAACAATGTGCAGAGCAATTTATCATTATAAAGTTGAACTTGTCTTCAACCTCTAACATCAATGCTTAGTGGTCACTTGCATAAGTACATTTAGTCTTCTTACAAAACCAGTTCATGAGTTTGCACGTATCTCCAGGGATATAGCATCTCAGATAATTATTCATTGTTTAGATGCCATGTCATAAAATTATTGATCCCACTTTACCTGTTGAAAATACAACATTTCTCGAGACCAGCTTGTAATCCACAATCGAGAACTGAGGAAGCTCAATTCTGGCCACCCCAGTCACAGCGCTGTCTCCCCCTTTCCAGTAAAACTCAATGTCATCCGTCGTGTAACCATCTGCACAAAAAAAGCGAACGCGCATCACAGAAAGCTACACCATTAAATCTTAGATGACTTCAACAAGGTGCAAGAAAATGGCCACAGGCAAATTACGATACAAGAACCACAGAAATTGATGCTTTTTGTTTATTAGAAAATGAGTATCTTCTAACTCGATAGTTCAGCACATGACTACAATCCGGAAATCCCGTCATATCATTTTACCCTTTTCCCATCACCGGAGACTTAGTTTTCAAGAGAAAAACTCTCACTGTTAAATCAATTCTAAATGAGTTCATATCCGTAATCAAATATACTGTTTCAATGTTTAGGGATCAAATATACAATTTCAAAGTTCTGTATTAGAGATTTTTTGATTATTTTTCATTCACAGTCTCTCCCGGTTGAGTTTGATGATCTTCCTTCAGCAACCCGTCCTGTTGCTTTCAGGAGGAGAGAGGCCTCTGACTATAGATCTGATGCAGCTGAAGGACCGAAAAAGGCCAAGTGCTCATGTGTACACTGGACTAAAAGGTCCATGTGCACTGAATTTGTGAATCTGTAGGTTCCTGCCTTCACCAGGAGTTGCCTCTTGGGAGTAATGAGGCCAGTATAACTAGCCTGCTAGCCCAGTAAGGCTAGGCCAACTGTTGCCTCGCCAGTGGGGACTTCAGGCAACAGCCATGCCCTGTCACAAGGCTTGCGCTTTGGCTTACAAAATGAGCATAATTACACAAAAAGCAACCTAGAGGCACCAAAAATACATCTTTCACAGTTGATTAGGCAGCGCATAGATGCGGTGCTCAGATAGTTGTTTTGTTTGTGAAGTGAGATTTTTTTTTTTACCCCAGAGCAACATACTATTAAAAAATGGCTTATTAAAATATCCTGCCCATCACCCATTTTTGTTTACCTGGAAGCATATGAATTTGGGTTTTAAAGGGTTTTATTTCCGTGAGATCTTTGTCATTTCAAAGAGGGGTGTGTAATGCACTTTAATGCCACTTGACAGTAGCAGCTACACCATTAGATTGGTTGCTCTCATAGGTCATTTGCTTTCAATAGTGTGTAATTAGATGCATCCCTGAGTGACACAATTACAGTGCTGGTTGCCATGTTAATTTACCTGCATCTTGAACAGTGAATGCACATGTTCATTAAGTGTGTGACAAGCAGCTTGTCACTGACCCCAATACCTTGTTTTCTACTTGTTGTGAAAACTATAATCAAAAGGAGACTGATGAAAATGAACAGGTACAGTAAGCACACTTTGATTTTTATAGATACTGCCACCTGTCTTATGGAAGCGAAAAAAAAAAAGCTATTATAAGCAAAAAAGGTTCTGATTCTGCTAGGTAGGTTTTTACTTACATATGCAGTTCTTTACGGAGGACCCAAATATTCCAAGGCCTCTTGCAAACTGCTTATCCTCCCACTACCTTTGATTTGCAATTAAGCAATGGTTCAACTGAAAATATTTATTTTTTCAAAATTAAGAAGTCACCAAAATTACACTGACAAACCTGTCAAGAGCAATTGAAGCACCTATTACTAAAACCCCATAAGTCACACTTGACTTGACTTGACTTGTGGGGTTTTAGTTATCAGTGCTTCAATTGTTGCCTGAATCTGAAAAGCAAGCATATGTTATGATACTTCAGCTGAATCTCATATATGTCTACCTGTCACTTCATGTGCACTGCTGGACAATGCATGGTTCTGCGAACATCTATCAAGGGCAGAGGCCTATTTGCAGGCCTTCATCCTTATTATAGTAGCAGTATAAATTCAAAAGTGTTATGATTATACAGCATCAATCACCAAGTGCCTGAATGGCTAAACAGGCTACAGGAGCATAAAACTCACAACTCTCTATTTCCAGGGTACAGTTCTGTTCGTCCAGCGGGTATCTCCTCAGGTCCATCATGCAGGCAGCTGTTGTCGTGATCCTGAATGATGGGAGTGGGGATCAAAATATTGAAACACATTACAATGAAATTTAAAATCTTTTGAAAAAAGAACAGCGGGGAAAGCAGTGCTATAATCAAGCTTTTTCCACCAGTGACAAACTTTTAAAAATTTGTTAATTTTTTTCAAGTTTAGCAGCACCACTAGCCATATGACAGTTTGACCACTATGCCTATAACGAGTGTTCTTTTACTTTCAGGAAAACTATCAAACTGTCATCGAAGTAAGCCCGCGGAAAAAAAAAGTGAACAACGTAAAATTTTTCCTGAACCAAATGAAAAATCAAGCCCTGAAGGTAAAATCATAATCATATGCATATTTAATGGAACAAATGCTTATGAGAAACCAACCTGAAAACAGAAGCTCTATTCCTACCGAGGGATGGTGCCTCTAATTATTTAGTAAACCTGTAGGTTTTGCAAATGGATTAAGCTAAATCCCAAACCAAATTGTATTCTTTTATAAAAAAATTTCCTTTAAAAGTGGATACTGATCTACTGTAGGACTTGGCTGTGTCAAAGTCAACAAAACTGGGCCTAAATCATGTACGCCGGTCTTATCTGTACTGACTATACATTTATGACTGAAGTTACTGAAATTCTCTGCCCACTACACCTCTGATCTATGAGACCCTGTTTTAGCCTGAGCCACAATTACAGCACGATAAAATCTTCTACAGTACAACTCCTACAGTACTAGCCTTCTTCTGAAGTCTGAGACGTCTCACACGTACCCTCTCCGAGTAAAACCGCCGCTGCAGATGAACCCTGAGAATCCATCTTACATGCCAGTCAGTTCCAATAGTGTAACTTTTTCCTCTATAACCTCAAAGGTTTCTGAGACACTGACCACTCTGGTTCTGGCACACTGCTCATCGTTAACACTGTCATGAAAACAGCAAGGGGCCCGTCTTAAATGAGCATTTGCTGCCTTTTTAGAAAGCATTAGTTAATCTAAAAGGCTCATGAACTTCATTTCACAAATTAATTAATGTGGGTGCATCAATCCATATTACTTATGTAAGTATGTGCATTTGCCTATTAGCGGTTCCAGACAAGACAAACATTTCCTTGGTCTCCATGGGATACCAATGCTGGCAGCAGAGCTTATCTCTGTCCTGTTCATTTTAATTTTTTTTTCTCTATTCTATTATTTGTGGTCTGTGTTGCAACACTTTGTCTGCAATGATGCATATCTGCAGTAAAGCCACTGTGCAAAGTGTAAGTGTGAAGCTCGCCCAAAAATAGCAGGCAGCTGAATGCAAAGATGAAGGATGATAATAGATGATTTATCAGTCAGATTAGGAAACGGCAAGGCAACCGCAAATTCACGGCTCAGGAGTTGTGTAATCCAGCTCAGTCCGGAAGTTATCTTGAATGAGCCGCTAAAGTGGTAAAATCAGGTTAACAGAGAGTGCTTTTGTATTTCACAGCGCTCACCTCAGACCGTAGAGAACTGTGCCATCGGGATGGAGCCGAATCATCCGGTTCTTCACCGTCACGCCGTGCACAAAGGACTTCTTATCGTTCAGGAAGTAAGTATCCGGGACCCACAGCTGATCCGCTACCCGGTTGTCGAGCGTTAGGTTTAACGGGATGCCCGAATAGGCCAGTCGTTTGTCCCTCCAGTATTGTTGGAAATACATAGTCAATGTGTAGTCCTGCCGGACAATAAGGACGCAATTAGGAGACAGTGGAGCATCTCATCACACCTATTTCATTGACATGTGTCATGCCTTCAAACAAAATAAAGGAGTAAAGTCTCCTGCCCATATTTTGTATATATTTTGACATTCATTTTGACAACAATTTCAGAACTTATTGCAGTACGGTGTTAAAGACCGTGAAATGGAGAGTGTGTGAACATGCGATTGCTTGCCGATCAGTAGCTAAGTCATAACACTGACACATCGTAGTCAAATTGGATGTTTTCACAAATAAGAACACAACCAGCTGACTCTGAATGGTGATTATTTTCTTTTTTTGACATCACATCAGTCTGTATGCTCACATTCTTTCTTTCAAAATTCTTAACCATCTTCCTTCTTTCTTTGCATTATGCAAACCATAATTTTGCAGTATGATAGCATGTTCATTTACAGACTAACAAACTTGTGCCCATGTCTTTATCCATTATCACTGATCCAAATTAACATGGACTCACATGTAGCGAAGCCACACATTCACACTACCATGTAAAATGATAGAAGTTTGATACTGATAGAGCTGGATTCAGTTGATGATCACAATAATGGCACACACGTGATGCTTTTTAATTGAATTGACGAATTCAATAAGGGCCCAACTCTACACGTTTTCAACATGGAGTTGGGCCCTTATTGAATTCATTGATTAAACTGTTCAATGACATTAAGCATAATCACAGCATAATCATGTCACTGCTTCATATATTCATCTTTTTTTCAAGGCCCGCAATATGAATTAGAACGAGATGGGAATTTTCATAGAAAATATTTTCAAATGTGCGATTAAACTTATCTCAATAATAACTGTAATCATGAGCTCTAATACGGAGTTAAAAGCAGTGATTCAGATTCGGCCCATTAATTAAGATAGGCCCCACCCCAAAAATATACTAAAACCCGCCCTATTATTTTGCTGGTCTTTCAACTTGAGATTTGTGGAAGATAAACAATGCGTCCTCGCCGTACAACTCCTTGCAGTTACACAGTGCATTATTTCTACACAGCACTGTAATTACATTGGTGAATCACCTACTTTGCTGAATGACTGACCCAAAAGGAACTTCTCCTAGCATTAAACAGCATTTTGCTGCTTAAGCCAACATGTCTGATAATGGTGGGCAGTTTATTCTTACAGTAAAAATGCATAGCAGTCCACAATCACAAGGCAAATGGCTGATTTTAAGATTTGTCACTGATGACATGTATTCAAACAGCATGTAGAGCTTATAGTCTCTTCTTTCTCCTGACTCCCAGTCCGCTCCTCCCCCTCGCCTCTTTTACGGGAACAGCCAGCCTTCAAAGCTTATAAACCAATCGTGGCACATCGTTACAGTGAGGGAGCTTGTTCAGTTAATAGGAAAAGCCGCCCTTTTTTGCTGAGCTGAACACAGCACTAATGCAGGTCCCAGCTGCATGCATTTACAGCAGCAATAGAACGGCACAAAGTGCCATGTCGCTTTACCCCAAAAGCAGACAGAGTGCCAAGTTGTCGTTTTCCAAGCACCCTCGTATATTATAACTCTTGCTTTGGCAAGTGCCATGTAACTACTGTTCAGGATTTTCAGAGATTCATCCAGTCCGAGCCACAGAACGCGTTACACATTCAAGGCAGTTGGGAACTCCAGATGTAGCAGACTTCCTGTTTTTTGGATCTATATTTGCTGAGACACTCATAAAAATATTGGGCCCATCGTTCCCAAGAACACGATAGAGGCTGTCGGTTGTGCAAAGCACAGCACTGCTGTGACAAACGGCAAAAAACAATAGAAAACCTCACCAGAAATTCCACATCCCCAGCAACTCATTGTACCCCTCACAAGCAGATCACCTGCAATGCTGTCAGTGTTCGAGCCCATTCAGCACATGCCATTACATTGTCTCAGTTTTGTTTAACAACATCCCTTACTCGATAATCTCCCAAAAAGGGGATTAAATCATAATAAAAGGCGGTGGTCGGAAGGGAGCTGTAGAGAGAGACTATCTCAGTGACATTTAGGCAACCTCTGTAGAGCAATACACTCAACAAAGCAGAAAATGTAATACACCAGTCCTTGATTACATGAGTCTTTCTCAGTGAAATCCATTTTGCACGGGGTTAGCAGTCATTCATGTCTTTTTGTTTTGTGTGTGTGTGTGTGTGTGTGTGTGTGTGTGCGCGCATGTGTGTGCTTTTGGGTTTATAGGGAGTCAAAGGGATGAATACATCCAAATAAACATTTTCATCTTTCTCGATAATTGTATTTGCCCTGGGGCTCTAGAGAGGTAAAGGCCTGTACTTTCTAAATGAGACCAATTCGCTTTCTGTCCACAAGAGTCTGCTTGAAAATACAGAGCAGATCAGCTTCCCTGCAAGATTAAGGATAAACATAAAGTTACATCATCAGGCTTTTTAAGTATTATCAGGTAAACATTTGTAAATGTATACACCCTCTGATGAAATTCCAAAGGCATCCGCGTCAATAGACGGAGGAAACAAAAAAGACACAAAGTATAAGGGCTGTGGTAAATTTTCAAAGTTATAACATGTTAAGTGATTTTAAATCATGTTAACGCATGCAATTTACACAAGCACTCACAGGGCGCATTATAGTTCCCAGCATGTCAGGGACACGTAAGAGTAGAGTATTGTTATTATGCATTACCACACACTAGTGTTGTATGGCATACCAGTACTTAATAAGTACCGTGGTACCAAAGCATTCAAAAAGATACTATACTGCTTTTGGAAAAAAAACGGTTCTTGTAGGCCTACTTATTCTTTAATGAGAATGCCCGCTTGACTCATCTCTGCTGGGAGACGCCGCAATTGAGGCCTTGTAATAATGAGCCGAGGCAAACGAAAGTGGGAGACAGTACTGAGACTAGGCAAAGACAGTTTAGCAAGACTCCTTATCCCCCATAGACCACCATTGTAAGACATTGGTCACACGTCCTGTCTCCTAAGTGAGTGCTGTCACGGAAGTATTGTGCATGTTGTATTTGCAGAATGAATGCTGACCAGCTTATTCGTCGAATCTTGTCAGAAGTGGTAGCTAAGTGGGCGAGCAATTAAACGTTGGGATATACAAGTATATACCTTTTATCTGCATGTTGCCTGTATATTTCCTTCAACTTTGCTACATCAGGCATTTTACAATACAACTAACGGCTGTTCTCAGCATTACGAATATGAGTTAGCTGGCCAACAGTAGAGTTTGCGAATGGTATTTCACATGAGCTTAAAAATTTGATTTTGAGCTGCCGGATAGCTCACTCGGTTAAGGCACTGCATTGCAGTGCAGAAGTGACTATTACGTTGCAGGTTCGAGCCGCGGTCGTACCAGCCAGCAGTGGTCGGCAGCTTTTTCAGCGTAGCGCACAATTGGCCACCGCGCTATAGGGATTCAAATTGGGAAGGGACTGCCGGGTAAGGGGATATAAATAAACAGCTTTGTTCGTTGCTCAAGCGCCTCCTGTTGGCCAGACAGGCGCTCGTCAGGAAGACTCAAAGTCTGTTCATGTCCGGGTATCCTCCGCCCTCGTTCTGAACTTGCGAAGATTCAACCAATGAGTGTATAAGAAGCAGTGGCTGATGGGCACGTGCTTCGGAGGAGAGCCGTGAACTGTCTTCACTATCCTGAGTTGGCAGCAAGGGGTCGCATACGAGCAAGCCTTGTACATAGTTCACAAATTGGGAATTCCAGATTAGGGTGCAATTGGAGATGCCAAATTTAAAAAAAATAAATAAATAAAAAATTTGATTTTGCCTTGCTAGCGATCACTCTCGGAGTGGTTATAGCACAGGATAATGTTTGGCCAGGTCTGTATTTTTATTTCAGTGGGACTCCCCGGTATATTAAAGGCTAAATAAAATAAAACTCAAATTGCGTGTTTTATCGTAATTGGCATAGGCTATAGCTTGAAGGGCATTGAATCAGCTAGTTCAAGCCTATGAAGCTGGTTTGTAATACGGCAGTTGTTAATTTATTCCTTCCCCGTCTACGTCCTTCGGAAAAGAAAAGATGGACAGCCTGTTCCTATTATAGCAACCTATTGCTGCGCAAAGTTTCGCCATTTTTAGTGTGGATGGCCAAGCAAGATACGCTTCACGGTGAATTCGTGTGCCTCATTTTGCTGCTTTCCCCCGCTTGTTTAATATCTCATATCAATCCAGTACAAGATCATAGCGATCAAATATATTTGTTTTCCCTTTAAAAATGATTAAAAATTGATGACAATAGTATTACTGAACATATAAACACAAGCATTATTTCAGTTTTAGATTTTGATTTGTGGTTTTCCGCAGTCCATACTGTATTTCTGTATTGCCAGATGTTACGCGAGCGCTGCTGAGAGGGACACAGGCCTCGAACAGAGTTCATTCTCCCCTGATCTGTTGGTCTTAAAAATGCCATTGCAGCACCAGAATATTTGGAAGATATGTAGCCTGTGAAAAATAAGTCCAGTATTTAAGTCTGTGACAATGGGGCAAAATAATCAGTGATAATTACTCCTCAGTGAGGAGTCTTCCTTCCTTCATTGTCTTTGGAGTAGCTTGTGGTATTAGAGAGAGAATGGCAGATGCATGCAGCAGCGACAGAAATGCCACAACTCTTGGACAAAGAGGGCGCTGGTAGTGCCATATGGAAGAATTTGGGCTTCAAGGCCAATGAAAAGGGGGAACCCAAAAACACAAAAACACACTCCTGTCTGTAAGAGATGTTTCGAACCCTGTCTCGCCAAGGGTGGCAAGACTTCCAACATGGTGAAGCATTTGAAAGACAAGCATCCAGACCAGTTCAAAGAGTTTAAAGACCGACAGGTGATGAGTTGACTAATTCAGTCCCCTGTTACACTCATGAAAATATAGCCGTTAGAAAAGCCAAATATATACCGTTAGCCTTCATTCCAGTGCTGAAACACAGCAGTAACTCAGGCTGTCTAAGTAACACAGGCTGTGATAGGGCCCTTGTCCACAGAAAGCACTTTTGCGAGGGAAGCGTCCATTTTCCATACAAATTCAATGAAGTTCAGCGGTTTTATAAGTTTGTGTTAAAATAAAGAAAAATAATGACATTTTTTGTATTTTACCTTTATTTTGAAAAGTATCGAGTAGTATCGAAAAGTATTGAAATTCATTTTGGTACCTGTATCGAAACTAAATTTTTGGTATCGGGACAACACTACCACACACCACTAAATAAAAAAATCATGAATCCAGAATTTGATCCCAAATCACTGCCAAAATAAAATTGGTTCTAAGTTGGCCAAGACACACCTCTGGTAAAAACTCGTTAAAAATGTGTCCATAACTTTTTCTGTAAACAAACATACTTATCCATGAACCAAAGGTAAAATACAAAACATTACTTTCTTGGCAGCGATAATGATATTTTGTATATTTATCCCATAAATGATGAAAAATTGGTGTGATGCAACCCATGAGATACACATTTGGTATTACACTTGTGTAATACAGCTTTCACAAGTTGAAATTCATCCGATTCTGTTCATCGGCAAACACAGTAACGTTACCAATCCTCCTGCTGGTAACCGTTAACCTTCGCTTGCGTTAGTTTCTAGTTGCGGTTCACTCAAGTCAATGGGATGAATATTTCACAAGCTTGCATGCTTTTTACCATTAAGGTAAAAGGTTACGTGAGTGGTTGTTATTTTCTATGAATATTTGGATGATGGGGGCTGCAGTGTCATTCATTTGCTTACCACTAGCTCACGTTAGCTGCCTGGTGAGGAAACAGCATTTGTTCTGATTGTTATGTACAATGAGAAATTTCAGCAGCGGCGTCCATTTTTCAGCAGCAGCTATGCTTCGCTGCTAATACCAAAGAGAGGAAACACTGATGCCGGCAATATTTATTGGGATCTTTTTTCATTGCATATTCTCTCACAAATTCCTCAGTGTTTTATGTTGCGCTTCTAGGTGGCATTTTGAAGCCTTCCTCGACATCCCTCTTCATCCTTTAGCTAGCTATAATTCTCACCAGTCTATTACTGTCCATTTTCAATTCAGGAAAAGACTCCATGCTGTTATCCTTGCCAGAGGTGGCTGCACTAAGTACTAAATGAAGGGTGCCAATTATTATTAAACCTCAATGTTGTAGAAATGTATCTTGTATTGAATGATTGTCATGATTTTGATTGTTTCCATCAAAACATTGATAAAGTATTCACACATGCTGGTATATTTTGTTCCTTCATCATTATGTTGTTATGTTATGGTATTTATTTTGTATTGTTTGTGCATTGCCAGTCAAGGGTGGCAGTGATTTTTGCGCCCAAGGTTTGTTTTTTTTTGGCTCATCTTTGCATGCTTCATCTTTTCAAAAAGAAAAGAAAAAACACTTACCTCAGGCTCCAAAATTACTGGCACCCCTGACTGGCAACATCTGTATGTGCATCGCCAGTCTGGGTTACCAGTAATTTTTGAGCCCACTGTAGCTGTGACCACTTCTAAAACCTTTCCGGAACATTTATAGTTCTGCGAAAATTTGAGTTTTTGCTGACACCCTACAAGGGCTCTCACTGTTTATTGCCGTCAGTCCACAGCACATCTGCTGTAAAAATATAATTGGCTGGAGCAGGCAGCGAAGATTTTATTTCCAAAACTGTAACCAGGCGCCATAGCCCAAACCGCTGTGACATCAATTTTATGTCTATAAAAAATACGCAAAATACAATTTTTTTGTGATGGCAAGCTGATGCCATCTTGATTTCTAAATCACTCTGTTTGCATTTGGAGTGCTATAAAATTTCTAAATCACAAGGCCAAACGGCTTGCAATTTGCCATTTCTTGCGATAAGCACTTAAATGATGTTTTCAAGATTTAAATTCAGGAATGCATAAACCTGACTAAATACAGGCGATTGGACAGAGCCTGTATACTGACATAAGAGAAAGTAAAATTTATAGAACGTCTGCTTCTATAGCCTGGAAGTGGCTGTAATTTCAGGTGCAGTGATGGATCACTGCAACTTATCCAGCATGCCTATGCTAAAATGATAATGACCCATGAGGCTATGGATATGCTAGCATCAGCTAGCATATAGCATTGTGTCATTTAGTTAAGGTCAGCACTTCCAGTAAAGTGAGCATTACATCTGAGAAAGCCGTTTGAGAGGAAACAAATAGCTACCTCCAAGAGAATGCAGTCCTGAAACAAGTTGTGAATAATTCAATCAGGGTGCATTCTGGTAGGAGCCTGGCGCCGCTCATAGAGCCATCTCAGTTAATATAGAATCGACTCAAACACCAGGAACCTCCGCTCTGCAGGGTAATGATGCCGTAATAAAGCTGGAATCAGATTTTACAATATGGCTTGATCATTTGGGATGTTCCCGCAAAAAAATGAATTTACTTCACTACATTTTATCATTCAGATGTATTGTCAATATAAATGGCTGACGCTTCCATTTTCAAGTCTGCATTTTGGCTGACAGGAAGTGTCTCCAATTCAATTGAGAATCTGTTATATTACTCTCATTCTTGGTGAAGGTTGCTGTAAGTGACAGAGCTGAGTCGAAATTGAATAAACACATTAAAAGATGGACATCTTTGCCAACATATTTTAATACAATAAAGTAAAAAATGATTGTGTCAAGAAGTGGAACAGGAAAGGCAGCAGTCTGCCCAGGGCACAAAAACAAATTTCAGTCTACCAACTCATATTTAATTGCATTATTAAAGGTCCCCTATCACGTCCCCAGATCCACAGCCAATTAGCGATCACAAGCAATTGCAAAATATGTCCTTTGTGACAAGGTAAGTTTCAGAGACCACCATGAAAAATGAAATAACTGATAAACTGGCTGACTGAAGTTAATCAATCATTCTTGTCTCTGTGTGGTCACTTCCCCATGTGATGTCACAAAGAAACAGATTTTGAAATGGGTTGTTAACATCCCAATTCTGAAAATACTGGCTGGTCAAAAAAATGCAAATGAAAACAAAAAAGACTGATTAGTGGCTGCTGACTCTTCACCATCCACAATATTGAAAACAGTACTATAACAAATTATTTTATGCTCTTACATGTGCTTTTAATTGCTCATTAAAAATATAAAATGTGATGGCTGCAACATTCTCTGAAAAGTTTGTGCAGGGGCAATTTTGAACTAATGATGATGTGACAGGTTGCCATATTTATTCATTTATTTTTTTGTATAAGGACAGGTAGCATGTAAACCCATGCCACACTACAGCATTTACAGGCTAAGCTTGCTCATTTGCAATGCCCGTCCCTAGATGGGCCTTTAAAATGCATAAAACTCCACAAAAAATACCCAAGAGACCAGTACCAAACTCAGCAAAAAATTTGGACATTAATGACAAAAAAACATAAAACTTAACAAGAAAACACAGCCAGACCAAAGCTAATATTACAATAAAACACCATTAAACAAGAAATACCAAATCCTTCATGACTCTATTCTGAATCCTCTTCAAAAACTGTTTTAATATGAGTTCAGAATCCTAGTTCAGGGCTATTCAACATGATCCTGCAGGGGCCGGTGTGAGCACAGACTTTCATTCCAACCAAGCACTTACACACCAGATAATACTAATCAAGCTCTTTAGCAAAGACTCTTGAGGTTGATTAGAGGTGTCAGGAGTGTAAGTGCTGGGTTGGAATGAAAGGCTGCACCCACACCGGCCCTTTCTGGACATGGTTGAATAGCCCTGTCCTAGCCAAAATCCAGCATAAGTGCTATAGGTAAGGTATTCCAGTTGATCCCTCAAACAGAAGCGGTTTGTCCAAATGAGGATTTATGTCAAGGCCCCTACAGTACTAGTTACATGCTCCATGTGCTACAGAGCATGACACTTGAACCACAAGGTCAGTGACAGAGAGTGAATTATACAATGATATTCAGGGGGTCAGCTTTTTGTATATAGCATACAGGGAACCCAGACAGGAGAATAGACGTTCACTACAGTGAACTTAAGTGTTTTATAGCATCTTGCTTCTTTAACTTAATGTATATTTATATTTTATTTCTTTGATATTTCTAATCTATCGTTTGCAATATATATGAGATGACAAAATTAACAGATCCACTACACCAGCACAGGGTGTGCATCGCACATTTGCCAACACTTTGCATATCACACTTTATTTAAATGTTGTTTTACTTGGTACAATGCAATACGGTTGTCGTGTATCTCCTCAACATTTTAAAGCACTATTACCTTTACTTCCTTGGCTACATGTTTAGTAAGTGCAATCCCCTGTCACACTCACCTATGGAAACCCATAGAGGACAATAATAAAATGAAAATATAATTCCACTATTGCATTATAATTTTACACTTATGAATGAGTTATTTGAGACAATATTAAATTAAAAAAGCCTTAATCCAATTATCACTTTCATTTTCACATGCTCATGTGGGATATCTATGACTATGTTCAAATGATAATGAAAAGCTAATATCAAAAGAAAGATTCTTTATTTATAAATCTCTCACTAATTTCTGTAATTGTGCCAAGTATGACTAAGACGGAGAGAACTGTACCAGTCTTTAAGTCAATAGAAACCATCTGGGTAATTATCGGCCGATATCCATACTACCTGCTATCTCCAAAGTATTGGAGAGAGTTGTATACAGGAGACTAACTGATTATCTGAATGACTTTAATATTCTTGCCTCTTCACAATATGGCTTCAGGAAACTAAGGACCACATGCATTGTAGTACTTGATCTTGTGGAAAATATTAATGAAGCTATTGAGAAAGGCTATTATGGTATTGGTGTTTTCCTGGATCTATCTAAGGCATTTGACACTATTGATTGTGAGATCCGTCTATGTAAACTTCAGCATAATGGTATAAGAGGCATTGTCCTCAGTTGGTTCAGAAGTTACATGTACGGAAGTAAACAATTTGTTTATATAAACGGCTACAAATCTATGAATAAACACCTTAAATATGGAGTGCCCAGGGGTCCTTATCTGGGACCACTCTTCCTTCTTCTCTATATAAATGACTTTGTAAACTGTTCCAGTGTTTCACATTAAGTGTTGTTTGCTGACGATACCAACCTGTTTCTGTCACATGAGAGCTTATCTAAACTTCAGGACACACTAAACCATGAAATTACAAAAATAGATACTTGGTTTAAATGTAATAAACTTTCCCTCAATATTAGTAAGACAAATTTTGTTCTATTCCAGTCTTATAGGAAGCAAAGTAATGCTGGGCACATCTGTCTCAAAATAAATGGACAACATATTAATAGAGTAAAATTTACAAAATTCTTGGGAGTTCAAATTGATGAATGATGAACATATTGATGAGTTAACATTAACCCTAGAACACTATCGCCGGGTGATTTTCACCCGAGCAAACGTGTTTACGTGATTTTCATTATGTTGCGTTTGTCTGAGTGTTATGGGTCCCTGGGTAGCTTTAGCATTGTCTTTGACATCTTTGAAGGCATGGGTGTTTTGTTTACCTCAGGGTACTTTTTTTCATTTTTTTAGACATGGCACAGTTGAAAATAAAAGAACAATACTCTAATTTGTCATGTATTGTCATATTTTGATGACAAGTACTTTTTATTGGGTATTTTACTATATCGGGAAAAATCCCCGGGCGTTAGTGATGGTGTTACTAATTTTAGCAATAGTGTTCTAGGGTTAAAGTTGTAAAAATATGTTGGATTGTTTTTCAAACTTAAGACAATTGCTCTCACTGCCAGCCCTCCTAACATTATACAGATCTTTGGTTGAGCCTCATTTCAACTACTGTAATATTATATGGTGTAATACTTTTCCGAGCCATTCAATAAAATTACAAATATGGCAAAAGAAGGTTGTACGTGCCTCATCATGGGCCGAAAGTAATTCTCCTACCGCCCCTCTTTTTCGTAGGTATGGTCTACTTCGGCTCACTGAGACTAATACTCATCACAATGCATGTACTATGTATCAGGCTGTTCATGGTATGAATTCTAAACTGTGTAATCTCGTTCCAGTCTGCCGTCCTTTGCATCCATACAGCACTTGGAAGAAACACTTCATTATGGGAAAAAAACAAAGGCTTAAATCTACCAGTCTAGTGTTGTGGGCAGGGGGCCGCAGATGTGGTGGAGTGTGGACTGAAATCATTTTCTTGATCATGGTTCACCATCTCTCTCCAGAGTTTTGAAATGCTATGTTATTGAAGAAAGGACGTGATATTCTTTCATTTGTGATGGACTAATGAACTGATAGGGGCTATTGTTGTTGTTTGTCTGCATTATTAGTTTTATGTATTGTGCATATTTGGTATTGTTTAACGTCAGGAAAATGCTATTTTCAGACTATTTGAAAATGATACTCAAAACAGCGATCAGCGTTTAATTTGCAAAGACAACCTGCTCAACTGTGGACAATAACAGCATTTGACATTTCATTTTCAAAGACTTATCCTGCAATACATGGGACAATATTCAAATGCAGTAAGGGAAACAGCGCCTCCCAGTCCATTGCATTTACAAATACATGTTACCATGCGCTTTTTGGGACAAATGTCAGCGTCTCATCAAGGCGGGTCTTCAGCTAGGACATCACTCATTAGAAGCGCGAACTAGTATAGTAGCTAATGTTAACAAAAGAAAATCTTCGTAAATGATCATCATATTAAAGCGATATGATTTTGCTTTTTGCCCCAACTTTACTAACTTAGTTAGCTGTAATATGCAAGAACCTATCAGAGGCTTTGCGGCAGTGTTGTGCAACCCAAGAGTGCATACAGATTTCTGAGATGTTAGCTAGCTTGCATGTTAGCGAGTTTATAAGCAATTGCTTAGGTGCAGTTAGCTAGTGAACCTATGGTAGCTATAATGCCTATTGGAGAAGCTCTCAAAGCTCTTATTTCTTATTTATCACTTTCAACGCCATCGCAGAGACATGACCTCTTTCACCACTGATTACCAGTTTCTTTTGCCTAAAGAACAACAGGCAGTTCAGCCTGAGACATGTTATTTTATAGCTAGTAATAGAAGCATTAGTCAAAAAATTGCATTTACAGTTTCATGTTGCCCCTAAAAGAGCGTGGTGACATGTAAATGCAAAAGAGATAGGCTGGGGGTGCTGTTTTACTTACTTCATTTGAATATTGTTCATTGTATTCCGGGGCACAACTTTGAAAATTATGTCAAACAGCTTTTCATTATCATTTGAATATGGTCATAGATTTCCAATATGAGTATGCGAAACTGAAAGTGATATTTGGATTGATGCATTTTCAATTTAATATTGTCTCAAAAAACTCATTCATAAGTGAAAAATTATGATGCAATAGTTGAATTACATTTTCATTTTAATAATAATTGTCCCCTATGGGCTTCCATACTAACCCCCACGCTATAAAGTCCTTGTTGCTTTGTGTCACCATCAACTTGACCTCCTCTGTTGATTTCCCCAACACAGCGACAGCAGAGCACAACTCTTTTTCACTCATACCATCTTGTTCAGTATTAGGCCTGCATATATTACATATATTACAGCCACATCAAAATATATATCTTATTCCTTCCTCTCATTAGTTTTTGATTACTCGTTAATTAGCGACAAGTAAGTGCCGAATGCTGGTTCCCTTCTTGTTGCTCATGGCGATGCTGTGCATATGTGAATGATTCAATAATGGAGTAATCTGATATTTAAACTGATACAATGGCTTGGCCTTCTGGGCCCAAGGACAAAAATATTATTCAGTTACCTACTTGGGAAGCTCAAACTCCATTTACGCATCGAGCAGGCTCCATTCATGAAAGAACACAATGTCTATTTTAACAGTTAATGTGAAAAA
This sequence comes from Gymnothorax reevesii, assembly GCA_029721435.1. Lineage (NCBI taxonomy): Eukaryota > Metazoa > Chordata > Actinopteri > Anguilliformes > Muraenidae > Gymnothorax > Gymnothorax reevesii. Next base: position 35,064,507 of record CM056590.1, read on the forward strand.
GCCAAGGACGGCCAGCTTTACAACTAGCTACACAAAACACTCACTAAAATAAAACAAAAAGCTCTATACTGATGTAAATTGCTCATGACTGTACTGGCATTAGCCAGTGTTATCTAGCCTAACATTACTAAGAACACTGCCTTGAATTGTAGCTAGTTATCCAGCTTGCTGACTGGAATTCATTTTTTGGAGGAAATCCAGAAAAAATGGCTGTTCAATCAAACTAAATCATAACAAACATTTTGGCATTGCAAGTGTTGAATGGAGGTAATGTCAAGACATCACGAAGACACCAAGGTATTTATTGAGTCAACATTACAAATGAGAGGGCAAGGCACCAGTGCTCTAATGTTGCCGAGCAACTTAAACTTAGCAAGCCTGTTAGTTTGTCTGGAATCATGATCAATTCAGCAGCAATAGAACACCAATTGAACTGGTTTGTCGTAAAGATAGGTTTCACTGAAGCATGAACAGTGCAAATTTGAATCCATCAGCAATGTTTCAATTCCAACATGTCTAATGACAAAACTATGAACATTAAGATGCCTACCAAATTTGTTCTTTGATTTAATATCTCTGTCCAATAAGACTTTTTTACAAATGATTTACAGTCAGAAAAATTTGATGAAGTTTATGTTTCCTCCTTCATCTTTTATTCCCGGGATGTTAATTTGAGAGTACTATCCAGGGCGCGTTTCCCAAAAGCGTAGATGCTAACTAAGTTGGCAACTTATGTAGTTCGTCCATTCACAGTCAATGGGCCCAACTATGTCAGTTAGCATTGGTGACTTTTTACGAAATGCACACTAGATCCTTACTATAACGTCGTGGAGTTAGTTCCAGTAGTTGCTAAGTCCTTTGAGCTTATTCTTAAAGGGGAATTGTCACCAGTTGGGCATGTACAGTTTTGCACAGTTCACTCACAAAAGTTTAATTTTGTTCAAAGGCCACTGGAAACTATAAAACTATCTGCAATGGGAGGGGGATGCAATGTTGTGTGTTCATTCCCAAACCTTTCGGGTCTTGAAGGGGCATTCAGGAGAAAACGATGGTCAGCTGATTCTTATGTTCAGCTTAGCAGATGCCATATTTTGAAGTCTGAATTACATAACTGAGTAAAATTTTCATTGAAAAGTAGTTAAAAGTAGCTAAGCTTATTAAATATTTGAAGTTTGCCTGGATGGTGAGGAAAATGGCTGAGATTCGGTAGGATTACATTGCGCCCCTTTCCATATGCAGACAGCGATAGTTTCCTGTGCCCCACGTGGAAGTAAGCTTTCGTAACCAAACTATACAAAACTCTGCATACCTAACTGGTGACCCAGTTCCTTTAAGAATTCTGGGACAGCCTGAGTTCTACCCGAGCTTCACCTTCCTTGGGCAACAAGCAGGAATCGTCACAGGCCTACGCCTGGCTGCCGTATTCCTTTTATCAGCCACAACCCTCGCTGGCATAGGCTCTTCACCCTGACTCCTCCATCTGCATCAGTCAATGACACAAGCTCTTCAGACAGGATCTTGTGCAGAATAGCCGAATGCCCTAGTGTCGCCTTCATGCTGAACACCAGCACCAGCCCCCCACGGTGTTCATCCGCTCAGGCAGCTTGCAGCTACGTTTATCAAGGACATCAGCTCCATAACTAAGTGGCCCTGAAAAGTCGGGCCAACCAATCAGCTCAGCAGCTAAGCGGCCCAGCGATGCCGGCCCAAAGCACTGCCATGTTGACAGCTGTGAGCAATCATTTTACATAGCAGGACCAGGGTCAACATGAATGTCACCCGCTAGTAATATCAGGAAAAAGTAAACCGAATTTTCTGGCCCACTTGTGTTTTACAGTGAGAATATTGTTTGATCAATTTTATAGCCTTAATACTTGCAAAGCCATTATCCAAAATTGGTATGTAAATAATATAATATCCATAACTGGACTTAGCGGGACAAACGGGGAAACTGACGCGGAGATCCTACCGTTGTCTGTGTTTGAACACAATTATAGATATGCGGGGGGGGGGATCAATACCCCCCCCCCCCCCCCCCAAAAAAAAATAAAGACATTTAAAGTACGTGTCAGTGTCAGGTTGTTATTGCAGAGGGGACATTTTTGTTTGTCTTGATGCTGCCTTCCACGTCTTCTGCACCAATTACTTTGGATGGGCGCTGGATGGTAATACACAGATTGAAAAGTTTTAGTATGTTAAGACAGAGAGACTGCAGGGGAGGGGGACCTACAAAACCATGCTAACCTGGGGCTGCCCAACCTGTCTCCACTGCCTCTGCCTCCACCACATCGCTAGTCAACATTATTTCCCCCCTTTCCCCTACCATAAGGTGATATGAAACAGGTGAGCCAATCATATTGTAGCATAAATGCAGCCTCCACAGTCCACACCCCTCAACCCACTGAGCTTGAAGAGAAGACTACAGGAGGTGTCAGGACAGACACTACCACCCACGTATTAAGAGCCAAGAGATGGATGTCAGCATAGGGGTGGGATGTTAACTATCAGCAGGCGAGAGTGAGGGAGCAGGCGATTTTATCAGCGTCAGTCAGGAGCTATGTAGCCCAGCTGCAGGCAGAGGCATTTTTGTAGCAGAGGTGGACCGAGACCGCATTTCAAATAACACAAATTACATAGGGGCAGAGCAGTGGAAATTGAGCGTGGGAACGTCAATGAGAATTAGGTCTGAGAATTGTCTGACTAAACCATAGCAACAACATGGAATGAAAGTTGCCTATAAGGAATTAGTAGTCTAGGCCAATGCTCGCTGGAATAAACAGCACAATCCCCCCTGATGGTGGTCAAGAATGAGCATGCTAGATGAAGAATGAATGCAAGGATGAATGGGCAAATCTCTACAGTATGTTGTCCCACATCCAAATTATCCATATGTTTTTTTTTCCCACTTTACATTCTCCACAAACTCCTATTTGAATAGCTTTACACGGCTTAGAACCCATCCAGCTAACATTGCTCGCACAAGCATCATACAGCAGGCAGATATCAGTAAGTTGAGGTGCTCTCGTCAAGAGCAGTATCAGCGGTTAAAAAAAGATCCTAATGATCCTCCTCTAAGCAGATGGCCATTTTAGTTAGGAAAATCCTGTTAGTGAGAGGCATTTTCTTTGTGCTCATGTTAGTTGCTTTCCAATCATTTATTTCTCCATTGGTGAAATTGCTTACTATTTGATAATATGTAAGATACAAAAGTAATGACCATGCATGATATAGACTGAGCATATGCAGTGAACTTGGACGTACTGAACTCTGAGTAATTTAAGCCCTTCTCACCACAAAATCACACTGGCAATCACCCATAATTTTCATCCATTTGACTTGATGCTAACGCCGGGAAACATTTCCTCACTTCTTGTAATTAGAGGGAAGATAAGAAATCTCATGTCGCCTTCTATTTTTAATCTCTCAGTGTCAGGAAGGTGATTCAGAAGTCTAATCTGGAGATGGGAATGAGGGAAATGGTGAGGGATGGAGAGGCTGGAGGTCTCAAAGTGACGATGAGAAATATTTAGTAAGATGAAAGCAATATACCTCTGTTGCCATAGCACCATAATGACTGGCTGCAAAGCTACCACCAGCTCCAGCTCGATTCTATCTATAAATATTATCACCTTCTGTTCCTGGTTCACAACTCTTCACCCCCTCCCCTCCCCTTCCTTCTTCCCCCTGTATGGGAAGCATTTTAAATGCTCTCATTAGACCACTTCCCACGAGCAGGCAGTTATGTAGGCTGGGTGATTCAGATTGGGCCTCCAGATTGCTCAACAGCCTCAGCATTACAGAGCCAGAGCCTGACTGGGCACACACCATGGAACCGGAGCACCCACTCCTGCTATCGCCTCCCACACACAGCCCCCGCACACACGCTCATACGCACCACACCACACACACCACCACACACTCAAATCTGTATGAAAAAGGATGTTCCCCAGTACGGGGGGGAAAAAAAAAATCCAAAGATGTCCTTGTGTATGCTAAGCTCGTTCACAGCACTCCTCATTTTAGATTCAAGTCGTGCCGGAATAAGAGCATCAATCATTCAGAACACCACTGTAGCCCCCCCAGCCGAACAAAACGGCAGCAGTGAAATATTCATCCAGTCCTCTCATATCTCTGCGACCGCATTGTGTTTGGATTAAAAAGGGCTGTCCTCCGCACAGCAGCGGCTGGAGCCATTTCAGAAATCCGCATGGCAGAATTTGTCCACACCTCAAGTGCATTATGAAGGGGCACGCAAAAGTATTTGCCCTCTCCAATTGCCTCTATTATACATGATTTCTCTCAGTATGCGGATAGTTTCAGATCCTAAACATGTCATTTTAGACAAAGGGAGACTCAGAAAACACACGTTTATCTGTACCCACTCCCATAAATAAATAAGTAAGTAAATAAACTATTGTAGGAAATGGCACAGAAGAAATGTGACATACTCTAAAAACATCATTTTCATGTCTGGTGAAATGGCGTCTCACTTTTGGTCAAACTATTTCAGAGAAAATAAGGATAAGAGACAGTCCAGAAGTTTAAGACCTACAAAAGATATGTCACATATAAGAATATCCATCCCTATACCTTTCCCTTTCCTGTATGAAATATGGCAAAACATAAATTATTAAAACATGTCATCGTGAATAACAAACATGCAACATAGGTTCAAGCAACATTTTGACTCAAAATCGCTTAATAAATGCAAATTCATTTTATTATTATTTTTTGAAGGAAAACAAAGGAAAAAACGTGAATTAACTCATTCCCTATGGCAAACCGCTGCCAACGGCATGGAAAATTCTACCATTCCCCACGGTAAGCAGGTGCCAGCGGCGTGGATGATGTCATTCAGAGTTCCGTTGAAAACATGCTTAAAACATAAGTATTGCATCAATCAGACCAATCTGACAGCAGTACTAGCGATATCGACCGTTCGCAGTCCGATGAAAACACAAAATTAGTTGATGATCACGGTGATGGGCCACCTGTACTTCAACCACAGGAGGGGAGGGGCCGTGGCCAAGCCAGGACAGGTCGTGGTTGAGGAGCACGTAGTCGAGCACCTAGTCGAGGAGCTGCTCAGCGTCATGTAGCAGGCAACCAAAATGACAATTGGAATGATGTTACAAATACCTAAAATGACACTGCTAGTTTTACATTTGCATTTGAACCTGGTCTGTATTTTATTTTGATAATACAGACATTTAACTAAACGTGTGTTTATATTGTGTAATTTTTGGGAATTGTTTTCTGTACAAACGCAACAATTTCATACAATAGTACCATACTTTCACATACCATATCATACCAGAAACTGGAATTAAGGTGTTAACTGGCTAAAATGTTGGAATATTTACAGCTTGATGGACCTGGACTGGATGAAAGCCCTGTTTATTTCACAATAAATGTAAATGCCATCCGGCTAATGTTTTACTCTTGTGTTACTATCCCACCAGTTCAGCAATCAAATAAAAAACAAAAAAAGACAGTCAGCGTCACCATCAATACAGCTGGTGCAAAAATAAAAAAAGTATTTAAAAAAAAAAAACAAAAAACAGCCAAACTGTTAAAAGTTCATTAATTCTTTAAAAATTCTGTTTATCAGTGTGAATCAACTTCAGTTTAATAACAGAAAAAAATAGAAGAGTAATAGAAAATATCTCTAGAGATATAACTGAAGATATAACTGTGTAGAACTTCACCCATGCCATTCCGGGCATGCTGATTGGCGCCAGTTATTGACACTGACCGATGCGGTACTAATCAAAATCGACCAACTTGGTGCCCATTTCATTTGCTTTCCCATCTGCTCCCAATTTGGACCAGGTGCTCTTCATTATTTCGACAACCTGCAAGGGCAGGGCTAGTCTATAATGACCAATAACGACTGACATATCTTATTGAAACCTGCAAGCATGAGAGGATGTAAGAAGACGCCTTAGGTAGGTTCTGGCCACGATGAGAGAAAACCAGAGGAACATAGAGGTGGCATTGTTCCATGGCAAAGAAATAGGTAACCAGTAGACGCCAGCTACGCCACGAATGGTGCCAAGTATGACTGAAAACACTGGCCAAATCCAAATGGCCGCTCTCAAGATATGTGAACTCAGCTGTCACAGGCTTTTTCTTGTGTGCTGTGACATTGAATGAAGTGCTGCTCCATGTCGTTATGTGAAGTCTGAAAGAACAAAAGCTGCAAGCATAAAAGGGGGGGGACAATGCTCTAACACAAGCACTTCATCCAATAACAACAATTTCAGTTAAAAAAAACATTTCAGTAAGATAAAACATATCCTCATCACAGCTAAAAGTGAACACCCACAGACTAACACAAATGTTTAATTACAGCTATCTTCTGTGGCTGATTCTGTCTGACCTAGCTTTTTCAGTAAAATGAGGTAGTAGCTGTTGATATCCCCTTGGTTTGGGAGAATAGTCGCATAATGTACGAAGCTAAAACAGCAGCTGTTTGAGGTAGATAGGTTGTGCTGTCTGAAGAAAACACGGTCCTTATAAAGTCAGGGTAAAAGGTATCACAGATTCTTTTATTAACAACATTGAATGCTTTTCGAAAACATTGGCTTGGAGCATTTCTGTTTTGTTCTCTGTATTTTTCCACATCTGCTATGCTGTGAATATAAGGTGCATTGCAAAGTGTTCCACAAAAATTACATTTTAGGAACAGCAATGGAATAAAAGGAATTGGAACTCAATATGAAACTAATTAGTTTCATAACAGTTCACATAAAGCATAATGCAATTCTCATACAGAAAATCTGGAAAGCCATTTCAGACTTAAAGGTATTAAAGGGCTGTTTATTTTGTTGAGAACATCTCAAACCTGCACATCTTTACAAATAAACCCAGCACAAATTATTCACAAGAAGAATACACAACAAGATTAGGTCAAAACCTAGTTTTTGGTTTGCAAGTAATTATTTTAGAGCAACAAATAATGAGCAGACAACCAAGTAAGTCACCCGAGCGCAGACTTGCGTGTATTTCGGGCTGGCCCCCACTTTGCAGTGTTTCAGACAAAAGCATGAAAATGCTTCAAACACTTATCAGCAAATGCTGACTACTACCTTTGCTGTATAACATCACTAGGTTAAGCATCAACATTATTGTTGTACTTAGCTAGCCAAGAAAGATCGCACCAACATATAACAAAGCTCTTTTGTACATGCATTTATCTGAAAAGTCGCAGATTTCCTAATTTAGTACGATCATATAAAAGCAAGATTATGCAACTATTGACCTAAAAATACCAACTTCAAAATTACAAGGACTCGTGATAGGGACGATGGTTAAACTTTCATTCTCACTCCGTGCTTAGAATGCCTGATCTTGGAACCATTGAACAATTCACAGGAACCATCCATCAATCTATTATCTAAACCGCATGTAACTTTGGCTGAGACAGGCATGATCGCCCATGAAAAGTAAGTAATGCTTCATGGCACTAGCTCTGTCACACCAACTCTGGGGCTTCGGCTCTTCATGAGAAGCTAGCCTAGTATTCTCAGAAAAGATGTAATGGCAAAGGCAAAACAACTGAAGAGGACATTTATGAAGGAAGCAAAGAGGAGAAAAGAAAGAATGCTCAAGCATGAGGTCGAACAAGAATAAATCTTCGCCTGGATTTAATAACTTTTGCGAAATAAAAGGTTGGAAGACAGATGCTGTTAGACTAGTAAGTAATGTTAGCTTGCTTGCTTTGTCTTGGGTTGATGCACTTGTATAATTTTTGGCTGAGCTAGTAAAGTAGCTTAATCGCTAGTTTCTGATCATAAGCTAAGTTAGTCCAATTCGACTGGTTTAGCAGTTAGATAAACTTCTGTCTGGCATTGGTAGTGGTAATCGGTGTTCTTGTGTCAGTTGGTGTCCAGCTATGTCGGCTAGCTTGCAAGTTTCCACACATGCTTTCATGACTTAGTACCAAGGGAATCAAAGTTTTTTAAGTTTAATTTAGCTGACTAGCTTTTCTGTGTCTTTTAGCATCCCCCAGAATTCCTATATGTTATAGCCTACTTTATATATACATTACTTATTCCTATGTGTTATAGGGCATAGGAATCTGTCTATAAGAAAGACATAATCCCCTTGAACCCTAGCTCCACGATTGCATTTCCACCTAAGATAGCAGTGTGAATGTACATGGGACAAAGTGTACCTGATTTATTATTCACTGTGTGGGAATGTGCAGCCCTGTGTAATTTCATAAATGCACAGCTTCAAAAGAGGGGTAAATGCATTTTAAAAAAGACGTTTTGGAGAAGGCCATTTTAATACATTTTAATGGCTCTGTCAGGTCCTACTCTTGGGAGTGAACTGCACCTCAACCCTCTCCCTGCACCCAGGATGACAGAGAAAAATAGCGTGCTGTCGCGAGCGGAACCCTTCAGCCTTGCACTGGCAGCCATATTGATTATTGGAGCAGGACACAAATTGATAGGGAGCTTCCTTTAACCGCCCCCAAAATGCCACCATAAAATGAGAACGTTTTGCCAAGGCCTTTTTCAGTTATTGTCCGGAAACTAAATTGAAGATGGCCGCAGTGGCAGCCATATTGATTATTGGAGATGGACACAAATCAATAGGGAGCTTCCTTTAACTACACCCAACATACCACCAAAAAATGAGAACATTTGGCCAAGGCGTTTTTCAGTTATCGTCCAGAAACGAAAATGAAGATGGCTGCTGTGGCAGCCATATTGATTATCACAGCTGGACAAAAATCATTCGGGAGCTTCCTCTAACCACCCCCAACATACCATAAAATAATGAGGACATTTGGCCAAGGTGTTTTTCAGTTATTGCCCGGAAACGAAAAGTTAACGGACACTCAGACGCCGTGCGCCACAACAGTAACCCTCGACCGAATTTCGTCGGCTGAGGGGTAAAAATAGGACCAGTTCATCATCTCTGGGTTTGCAGGGGGCAGTTGTGAGGGGTGTTTGACTCAGAGGAACAGGAATGGAATGGATGATCCACGCATTTACAATGATTTCTGTTGGTTTGTTTATTTATTTATTTATTTATGAAGATGGGTGGATGACAGTGATATTTTCAACAGTAAACTTACACATACTTATGGCTGTCAGATATTCAAAGGACCGATAGGTGGCATAGGATGTGTTCCATTTGTTGTAATTTGAAACGAAAAATTCTTGAGCGACATAGAACTGTGCTACAAACTATTACAATCATAGCATATTTATACCCCCCCTACTACGTAGTCGGGGTATATAGCGCTCCGCGCGTCCGTCCGTCTGTTCGTGTGTCTATGCATCCGGATTCGTTCAAACATAAAGCGGGGGTATGTGAGCTCTGCTCGCTGCTACACTTGTTGGTTACAGTGTTTATTAGCTAATGGAATGAAATACTACACAAAAAGACCATACTTTTTCAAAAAACCACATTTGTAAATTCAACATAACAATACAGAGCGAAATATTTATCGAAACATATTCTTGTATTTCCCTTTCGTAAAGGAGAAAAGGCACGATGAGACCATTCTTGGGGAAAAACAGGAAATTACTGGTGTAGAGGTTTCCCAGGTAATTACTGATGTGCGTTACGGGTGTTCCCTGCCGTGCACCATACTGATTTTGAGGCAGGGAAAGGCAATACCTCTGCTTGTAATCAGAATACTCCAGGTCCTTTTCCCAGGTGGCAGCGCTACCACTCAGCCCTGCAGCAAAATGTTTATTTGGCCCTCGCTTCAGTAAATACCCAGCTGTGTAAACTGAAAGAGCATAATGAGAAATACCGCATGCAGCCGAGGGGAAATCCAGTGGTCAGGAAGTGACAGTCCAGCCTTGTTTTTCTTCCACCCAAGAACTCAGCCAAGTGATTTTACTCATTTCTTTTACTACCTGGATGAAGGATTGAGCTGATCAGCATACTTAAGTGACTGGCATAAAATATTGGAGAGGACTTTTTTCTCGCGAACTTGGGTTTTTTTTTTTTTTTTACATCTGTCTGCATGCCAATCTGGTCAAAATATGATGGCTTCTGTTAATAAGAAATCTGTATAGTAATACACTTTGCTCAACAAAACTTCATTTTTATAGGGATGAAAACAGGTCCTGTGACACAGCTCAAGCTAAGATTAGTTAAATCGTGAATTATAGCCGCAGACCCCATGCTCAACCTCACCAGCTCATCATAAGCAACTGTAACTCATACTTCGATCAGTCCCTTGCTAGGTAAGAACTCAGGCTGTGGGGTACTGCTCTATGAGTCAACTTGTACTCAGCAGTGCCTCATTCCAGTTATCTGTTATTCTGGCCATTGGTTATTCCCCGAACCTTCTATTTTTCAATCTTCTGGATCTGGTTTTGACCTTGGTCCTCTGGATGGAACCCTCTCCCAGGACTGAGCGCTGCCTGCTGTGACGTGATTCTGATCAAAACTGTTTGATTTATTGCATTTAGAGATGTTAAGTCTGACAAAGTTGTGGCACAACGAGAAACATTACAAAGTCATCACGATCAGTAACTTCCTTCTCTACGCACTAGGAATGTTCAAAGCAGCTTTTGAATATTTCCAATTTTAGCTGTTTGAGTTATTGCAATTTTTAAAAATGTACAGTTAGTCCTGGTGCTGGCACTACAGCTAAGGTCATTGGGTGGCCAACCTCAATAACCAGTCTAATATCTGCATCAGAAATGATCAAAAGAAACGTACAATGATTCCCTTCAAAATTTTTTGAGTTATTGCACCTCAAGATAAAGTTCGGCCTGATGTTAGTGCTAGAGGGAAGTTGACTGTCTCATAAAGAACAATACGTGTCATGAATGAACACAGAGAGAAAAGGGTAAAAAAAAAAAAAACATATCAGTTATTACGCTAACACAAAGTCTTAATGGCAATAGTGGCCAAGGCTGTAACACAATATCCTCAAACACCTCGATGCAGGGCTGTAATTTAGGTCAAATGTAAACGCTGGAACTAACTTGAAATGAGTTGAATGTGAAGTGTTTGAAAGTCATGATTTGCAAAAATATACTGTGGTTATGCTGCAGCATTAGAAAAGGAGGACACAGGTGCTTTACAATCTTGCATATTTGGCTCGTATCAGGAGGGGGAATAGACCCAGGCCCAGACGGTCATAAAATAGCAGAAGCGGATTTATTGAGGGTAAAATCAGGATTAGGCAGTCCAGGACAGCAAACCGCAGGTGACATGAAGTACAAAAGGGGATCCAACATCATGGTCTGAAAACAAGCCAAGGGTCAATTGCCAAACGGTAGGGATGCCAGACCAAGGAGGAGATAGCAGATAGTCGAGAAGTACCCAGACTTGTAACCAAGAGATAACCGTAGACAGGGAATTGGCAAACTCCTATACCGTTGGAAAAAAACAGATCAGAGGAAACACAGCAAAATACAAATACTTGTGAAGGTCAACAATCTCACACAGAACAAAGGCAAACTGAGGCTATATAAAGGGGGAAAAGCAAAAAGAAGCAAACTCAAAACAGGTGTGTGGAACAGGGAAATGGATCAGCGGGTGTGGCTAAGAACTAAATGATAAACTGACTAATAACTAACAGAGAGGGGAAAGTTGATGGGGAGGGCAAAAGAAAACAGACATGCAGAAACGTAGACCTGAAATGATAACAAAGATAATGAAAACGGAAAAACTCTCAATAAAAACAAAATAAAATACAGATTCACAGAACACTGACACTAATTACTGGGCAGGTGTGGAGACAGGCAGCTAATTAAAAAAATAGCGCGATGTCGTGAGCGGGACCCCTCAGCCTTGCACTTTATTGGCGGCCATATTGATTTTTTTAGCGAGACACAAATTGATAGGGAGCTTCCTGTAACCACCCCCGACATACCAGCAAAAAATTAGATAATTTGGCCAAGGAGTTTTTCAGTTATCTTCCAGAAAGGAAAATGAAGATGGCTGCCGTGGCGGCCATATTGATTATCGGAGCTGGACACAAGTTGATAGGGAGCTTTCTGTAACTACCCCTAACCTACCACCAAAAAATGAGAACATTTTGCTTAGGCGTTTTCCAGTTATTGTCTGAAAACGAAAATGAAGATGGCTGTCGTGGCGGCCATATTGATTCTCGGAGCAGGACAAAAATTGATAGGGAGCTTTCTCTAACCACCGTCAACATACCACCAAAAAATGAGAACATTTGGCCAAGGCGTTTTTCAACTATCATCCGGAAACTAAAAGTTAACGGACAGACGCCGCGCCACGACATCAACCGACTTTCGCCGGCTGAGGGGTTATAAAAACTGAAACAGGTGAGGCACAGATGATCAATTTATTATTAATGGGGAACAATCAACAAAACAGAGCAGAGAGGGCGAGAAGGAAAGAAACACAAAGGAAACTAAACTAAATTAAATAAACCGTATAATGGAAAAATAATCAAATAAAAGCACAATATAAACAAAACATAACTAAACACAACTCACAGAATGACAATGCAGACAGCTCCAGTGCTTCTGGCTTTTTCTGCCAGTCAGAAAAATCTCTGAATCATATCGAAAAAAATGAATGCTGGCGAGGACTTCTCATGATGTCTCCCTGTATCAGCCTAAATCTACTGTTCATCTCAAGAGCATAGCATGTTTTACAGCTATGAGCCAATGAAAATGAAAACTTGTTTTCTGCTGTCCCTTCTATCTAGACAAAAGACAACAGTATTAGCTTTCTTCCAAAATTGTTTATACAAGGTAAATGTGCTACAGTTTTGCCTTGTGGTATTCTTTTGCTGCATATAGAGCCAGATAGCCAGAATTCAATCAACATTTTGCCCACAGCAACACTACACATTTTGATCACTCATCCAGTTTAATGAGTTATATTTATAGATACAGTCACTGAGCACACCAAACTGCGAATATGATGGGAAGTAATCGAATTTCCATTTAACCATTATTACAAGTATAAATCATTAAATTGTAAATTTATAAATATTTTCCATTCCAGGTCACTAATATCTAATTAGTTAATCCATATTCAAACTGATTGTAAAATGTGAAATCTTGTTTTAAAATGGAGGGATGACGGAAAAAAAAGAACATTTTGCGATGAGCTCCAAACAGATGGAGCAGAGTGCATGCATGTTCCAAATTTGCCATGCTGAGAGAGACTGCATTTTCCTTTTAAATTTAAAAAATACAGGAGATATCGCAAATTCCATGGAAAATTTAACTACTGCTTCCTTGCACCATGGGTTTGCTTAGAATAGAATGAACCAGCAGGTCTCAGCCAGGCATGTCTCCAAAGCAGGATGAGGAAAGGAGCCTTGTGGATAAAAATGTAAAATGTCTGTTTCAACACTTGAAATGTTGTCTATGTTCTATTGTAAATAACACATTGGCTCATGTGATCGGAAAGTCATTGCATTTTGATTTTATTCGCAATTTACACTTCGTCCCAACTATTTTGGAATTGGGGTTGTAATATCTGAGCGAGATGAAAACCGTTTTTAGAAGTGCCACTCAACTGCTAATATTCAGCATGTGCAATATAGCACAATACGTGACAAAGCCTTTTGAACGTGAAATGCACATGGAATGCCAACACATTCTCATCCGGATTCGTCATATATTGACGCTACCAGACCAAGCGTCGATATACGAGGCAAAAGGTCGCTTTGGGCGTCATTATTTCACAGTTGGGGTAAGGGTTTGGGTTAAAGGTAAGTGGTTAGGGGGTAGGGTTCATTTTACACTAGCGTCAATAAAGGACGCTAAAAGCAACTTTTTGCCTCGTATATCAACTCTTGGTCAGGTAGAGTCAATATATGACGCGGGGAGATGAGACTGGGCTCGGAATGCATGCTCAAATTTTCATACAAATGCACAGAGTTCAGAACTTGCCAATTTTCACAACATTTCATGATGAATTTGGTTTTCCTCGGTGTATAGTTGGAGACCTAATTTCAAATATTTCGGTCGCAAAAGCAAATTTGAGGTTCAAGGCAAACACTGTCAAAAATAGAGACCATATATGCCCAACACCGGAAAAACAACAGCAAAAATAACTATAGTCCCAAGTCAAATCTCTCCCACAAGTACAGACACTTGATAATACCCGTAGCTCAAAAAATCACAGCTGAACTGAATCGCCCATATCTGGACCATTCAGAACAAATACAGTGCATTGTCAACTTCACAAAGCCATGATAGTGCTTCTGGCATTTTGTTTAGGCCTTGTATCTGAGAGTAGCTAATTAGATTAAAAAAATTTTTCTTAGATAAAACTTCCCCAATATATATAGCGTTGCACATCAACTGAAGCAAATAAAGCACAGAGATGATGAGTTAGAGCTTTACAATCAGTGATAAAACTCAGTGCTTGATACAAATCCAAAGCACAAATACAGTGAAACAAGGAATGAGCATATGAAGTCTCGCCAGATAACATATAAAACGCATAAAAGCGGCTGCATAAAGTAGAACTCTAATTTCGTCCAATTTTTAGAGCGTGCTGAGAACGAGGCCAGGAAGAAAGGCACCAATTCAATCAATTCATACTTTTACTTCTAATATCAAACAATCTCAACTACTTCGCCAGTTAGATTTTGGCCCTAATTTTGCAGCCTAAAGGTAGTCGGGAAAGTAAGTGCTGGCAGTATCTTAGGTCAGGCATCCAACAATGAGCCCCTCATGCCGGTGGAGAACGAAGTTGCTCTGCCTTCCTCACATAGAGCACGGAGGGTTTACGTGGTGGAAAGAAAGCAATTCATTTGGTACTGAATTTTGCATGAAAAGACTTGGGCCATTTAAAACAGCTCTCATTGTGCCGAAGCAATGGTGAAACTCAAGCTAATTATTTATAATCCTCCCCACACAAAGAAAATGCTCACATGTGCAAATATATGCCCCTTCACCTTCCCCTTCCCTTAAGATGCCACCACCATTTTGTCGGCATTATACACTGTATATGGAACTTTACAAAAGTGAAATTTAAAAAGGTTGCATTAAAAGATGAAATGGGTGAGTCAACACACGAATGAGGCCTGTGGCACAAAACTTGCCACCACCAGATGTGGTCATTGACACACCCCTGAATGCACAGTTATGCCCATTGTGACGCAAACGCCTTTACTGCAGAGCATGAAACTACCAAACTGGGCAACGGCGATAAGTAGACTTAGCTGAATTTTGGCAGATTAAACTGTGAATAACGTTCCTGCCACATTGGAGTCATACAGTAGATTCAAGTTACAAAAGCAGTTTAAGAGCTGTAGCAAACTTTACAGCATAACCGTTGACTATTGCCATCAGCCTTCAGACGAAGGTTTTATGTTGATTCATTTCAAAAGAGGACAATATATAAGAGGGACAAGCAAAGTGCCATGGGGAACTCCGGACAGTCACCACTTTTTAGACCATCAGGATCTGCATTGTGATTCCCGTATAAAGCAATCTTTGTTTCAGAATGGTATGACCGACACAGTCAAGAGCCTTAGAGGGATCTATAAATGGAGAATCACAATGCTGCTAATTATCAAAGGCAGAGACCTTCCTGATTGATGTTACAGTGCAATGTTGCTTGAGGACCCTGATAGGTACAAATATTTCTTGTGTTACTTATTGATTGAATTCTCACTTAATTTGAATTCTCATTTTAAATTCATTTGTTTTTAGATCAAGCATTGAGCCAATACTCTGCATCACATCCAGGCCTAAGCTCCCACAAACCTGATGACGATGACAATTAAACATTCTCAGAGTGGAACAAATAGGAAAAAGACTGAAGATGATAAAAAATGCTGTCATGGCAAATGCAAAGATATGCAGTTTTCCGACACTCTGCTTTAAGCAGAAACTCTGATATTAAATGATCCCCACTGACTGGAACATCACTTCTTATGGTTTCAGATCACCTGTTGCTTTTAGAATTTTTATTACTGTCACACATTTGTCCTAATGATGCGTTGTAGTTCTATAAACTGCTTAACAACCACCTAGTTATACACACTGTAGTGAAGGCCAGATGAAATAGGCACTGATTGGAAAATTACTGGAAGCCAACTGAACCAGCCATGCTATAAATGGGTCGGCAAACAATGCAGTAAATATATAAATGAATCCCGTCTCCTTGACAACACACTCTCTCACCCCCCGCACCCCACTGCACTCTCTCCCTCTATCCCTATCTCTCTCAGCAAAACGCCCCCACAAGTGGAGAGGTTTGGGCTGGATACCTTGTGTGACTATTTCACAGTGCATTAACACGCCTGTCTGTCCTCAGGTCCTTCTGGAGAGGAGGCGTTCACAACGATTCCTGCTATCTCACCCTCCAACATAAAAGCTGATTAAATCTAAAAACTGTAAATCTAAAAACTGTGAAAAATGCTCACACAAAAACTCAAACACCAAACAGCATCTGAATTCCTACATATAATTGCGGCAGAGAACATTCGTCTTTAAAATTTTTACCATGAGGAATTAAGAAACTTTGGAATTTCAGGTGGTCAGTAAGGATCATTTTACTATAATTGTGACCAATATCAGTTCTGGTTGAGTCTAGGGTTACATAATATGCTTCATGTTGACGGGACATTGTCATTCAAAATGTATGTTCTAAATGTTTGTTCTTCTGCGTAGTCTTTGTCCTCTGTGGCAATCTGGCAACATAATAAGAGAGCAAAGCTGGTCAGGATGATCAAAAATTCATATCACAGCATTTTTTGACATTCTAGTTTCACAGTGGCCTAGATTATCCTCTTCTTCTTTGTCTTCTTCTACTCCACATCAAAGCTGTTATTATGGAACCCACCTACAATATCGCCAAGATATGCCGCCCAGAGAATCCAAGCACTAGGACTGGTCAGCTGTCCAAACACTAGGATTCAATTCTTGTGCTGGACAGCTGGTCAATCCTGGTGCCTAGATAGCTGGCCAATCGTACCGCTTGAATGCTCCAGAGGGGCGTATCTTTGTAATATAATAGGTGGGTTCCATAACAACGCGCGACAAGGAGGTTATGAGTTCAGCCATGTTTGTTGTTAGTCAGACAAAACGAAAATACTGAACCCAGTTTCATGAAACTTGGTGGAAGGACGTATCATGTGCCAAGGAAGAAATAATTCAGTTTAAGAGCGGATCTGAATCACAGGGCGAATGCACTAATTATGTTTCACTTTCGCTGACATTGCTAGATACGGCATATGGCCGCCATGGTAGAATACGTGCCATTTATCTCGAAACCCAAAAAATGGTAGTTAAATTCAATAATGAAAATAAATATAAAAACATTCCAAACAGTAAAGATGCAATGGCAGCACTTTCAGATTTGCACATCCATAGAAGAGTGAACAATTGTGAATGGCGGAAGTCCGTGCTCTCTGACTGCCACTTCTTTTTTTTTCATTGATGGGGCCTTTATGTTTATAGTGGTAGATTCCTTTTGTTTCAATGACTGCTCAGCTAACTTGCATGTTTTACACATTGATCTTATACAGTATATTTATGCTATCATTCCTTTACACCGGTAGAAGCACCAAATATCATTTATCAGCATATTAACTCGTGGGCTACCTCACTTTCAGCTTCATGCTAATTATGATTGGTTAAGTGCCTCTGATGGGGTGTCTACGGATGTGTATTCCATCCACGTAATTTTCATCTATTTTGCAGTTTCCACGACTGGAAACGCATGCAAAGCGCTGAAACTCCCAGAAGTCAACACTAACCCTCACCGTCCAGTTTCATCACAATTAATTTGATGCAGAAGTGAAAGTTTTAAAATCAAGAGCGGATTTTCAACCAAACAAGAATCCCCTCCAGCCATGAATGGCATTTTACTCCAGAAGTTAGTCACAATGTTTTGTGACAAAACATTTACATGTATTTACATTGCTAATTCTTTTGGACATTGCATATCAGCCTAATGGCAAACTTAATATGAGTAAGTGTGCGTGTTGGAAAGTTAACAGTCTTTCAAATTGTATATTAAAACTAATTTTTCATGAGTAAAATAGTAGCAAATACTCATTATTCTGCAGCCTCAGGCATTGCCTGGTAGCTTCTGCAATTCGCCATCACTGTTCGACAGGTGGATCATTACAGCCACGCGGTTCCTGTTAAAAATAAATGCGATGCTCTCTAAACTGCTCCACCCAGTAGTCAGGAGTATTAACTGCACCCTACAAACGGAGACTACCATCAAATAAAACACTATAACACTATACATAAACCCTTATTTTATGCCCTATATGCACCAGCAAGGCAGCATATGAAAAGTCCTTCCCTTTCAAAATATTGAAGCTGCAATATCGTGTAAGCTGGTGCACTGCCCAACACTATCAGAAAAGCCTCTTGCCTCTGAGATCACGCTTATGTTTTTCCAAGTCCATAAAAAAGGGAGAAAAATGCAACGTGCCTGAAATATTCATCGCAGAACTACTCACCTGAAAAGCAAGCAGTATAAATAGTAAATCACATTGAGTAGTTTTAACCAGTCATAAAATGAAAGGCCCAGCATATTAATTCTGAATAAAAACAATAACACCCCGTACAGTGCCTCAGAATTTGAGCCATTTTCTTTCTGTTTCGTAGCAGCATAAGATGAGGCAGTGGGCAATTTATCTGGAAGTTTCTACCAGTTCCCATCATACCCATAAATGCTCTGAATATTGAGCTTTAACTGAAGAAAATGCAGTTTTAAACAGGAAAATCTATTAGAATACTGATGGTCTGTTTTCATTACTAATAAGCTCAACAGTGAAAACCTGTTTATTCCTCGGTTTTTTTTTAATTAAAAGAGTGAATTAACGCTACATAAGTCTCCAAATATGGAATAAATGAATGACATTCTTGACATCCCAGAAATATCCACTCATCACCTGGAGGAACATTGCCAATGTGGACAGATACCAACTGGAAAAAATAATGATGGTTTCCAAGGCAACAGGTAGCAGCTCTGCTGGTTTAATGCTGGGCCAGATAGTCGTGGGCAGGTTTTTAATCTCAACCATGACAATAAAGACTGCCAGGCAGTTGTCATTGTTAGGAAAAATGAGTTTCACCAAAGTTCAGCTGGCCTCAGACATATGGATCTGCATCTACTTCCTAAGAATCAACAAATTAACATTAATGACTCAATTTAAGGAGCTAACATCTCCCTCCTAACAAGAATGATGGAAGACATATGAAGCATACAAGACTGACCAGAGTAATATGGAATTATTTACGGATTGATTCTGTGATGATTTGTGGAGTTGTTGTTCAGCGGTTAGAAGCAACTATCCAGCCAGGTGTCAACACAAGCTTATCAGAGGGTTTTGATTTTGATTTTGATTTGGCCACTGTTCTCTTCCACTGATTTTTCTTCTAATTGTTTTTGCCCATCGCCTGTAACTTGAAATATCGGTGATTCTTCCATTGTACAAACCTACAGCAGTGCAAGGCAATATTGAACACATCATATCCATAAAACTTCTTTGTTAACAACTGAAATTAAGGAAACAAAGATACCCATACATTTTCTAACCTACTTATTTCTGATTAGGAAAAACAGTCTATCCCGGCATCCAGGAATAAAGACTGGAATAAACCCTGATATGTTCACAGATCTATTGCAGGGTAAACACTAAGCTTGGACCGATTTCCGGTTCAACCAGTTTGATCCGGTTTACTTGATCGAACTGGTTCATTTTATACGTATCGTCGGAACCGGTCCATCGTTATAAAAAAAAAAAATTTTTTGAAGTGTCGAAAACGTGTGCAAAATGTTAAAATATAGCCCACAAAAACTTGCTGCGTCACGTGTATTTGCCGACAGCATTAAATCCATTTGTATTATATTTATTACGTTTGTCTTGTGTATAAACTGAATGTGTCTGAGCCGAGCGCAAGGACAAATAGCAGGAGATCAGGTTTCAAGTGAATGTGGGGTCGGGGGGTGGGGCCGGGGCCAAAGTTTTTCTCCTGCAAACTTTTTTTCCTCATTTGCATACACGCATGCCCACTCTAGTGAGTTCTTGAATAATAAACCAAACATTGCCATGTGAGTCGCCCAGTCGCAATTGCGTGCTTTTATGCTTTGAAGCGCACCTCCGAACAAATTCTAAACCCACCCAACTATACACTGAAAAACGTTTACCAAACCATCGGCTCTTTATCAGTTTATTTGTTTTACATGTTTACATGTCTCCTTAAATCATTCATTATCTCAAATGCATCATACGTATATACTTCACATATCAATTCGTGGAGCTATTCCAGATTTCGTGAGTGGTGCGTTTTCATTTGTACTCAGTATATTTAGCTGGCGAGCCAACACTGGGCTTCAAGTGTAACATTATATTCAGTCAAAATCGAAATAATTAGATAGTGCTGTTCGGAACTTCAACTTCAACTTCATATAATTTAATGGTTCAGAATACCTGGAGTCACAAAATGATGACATACCCACGAGGAGAATTATTAATATTAAACGCTCCAGGTTCATTTATAGCTGGCTAGCTATATCCGAAAAATTATCTACAGCATTCAAGGACACATGTCATGCAATGTCAATTCGGTGGCTCCTGGCAATGTCGCTAGTTAGGTCTCAGGCAGCGTCTTTACGGTGAGTGAGCGATGTCCAAGATCTGCATTTTTTACTAAAGCATATTTCTTCAGGGTTTTGTGAAGAGGGCTAGAAAAAGATTATCTAGTTGCCAGAGACTGAACTAGTGACATCGCCGATGACCAGTAGAAAGTACTGAATACCGAGGAGCCACTGAATTTCACTGAAAAACTTCTGAACAGCTCCATCTAATTATTTAGATTTTGACTGAATATAACGTTACACTTGAAGCACACATAGGAAAAATAAAATGGAAAAAGACGCAAGTGTGCAAAAGACACAAACCGGTATTACGGATTGATTCGGTTTTTAATTCAATATCGAGCCGGTTTAAATTTTTTTTTCAGATCGGCACATGCTTAGTAAACACCCCATTCTCTCACACCCTTGTGCCTATGGAATTTCTCAGTCAAATAGATCATATAAGCATTCATGGTCAAAGATGGTCAAGAGCTGAGTTCATCTCAGGATATGCGATTCACACATGAGCTATCACAACCTATCAGTGTTCCACCAAAGAAAGTGATTCTTCTTCTATACATGCTTGCACCATTCTGCAGGCACACATGAGTGTGATGTTTAGAGTGTGTTAGGTCCAAAGAGTTTGGGTCAACTGCATTATTAATACTGCCAACCTCTGTCAGGCCCCCGGTTTACAAATACTAGGAAGCCTCACACTTAAATGATTTTTTAATTTTCTTTAAACCTTTTAATCCTGAATACAGTATTACAAATCAGAGTTACCAACTGAATATAAATGTCATTTTTATGACAATAATACAGAATTGGCCCAAGGGTATCTGTTGTTCATATGTCCCGACCGAATATTTGGAAATATTGCAGGACATATGTGTGCCCATTATGTTCAAAAGTGAGGGGGCACAATCAAACACAATCAAGTAAACAAAACATCTGAGTATCAACTTCTGTTGTGAACTGATGCATTGAAAATATTCTATAACCCCTGCCATACATACAGCCATAGGGTGAAGCAGCAGCTGTAAATCGTGCATAGGCCTCGCAATGAAGCTACATGATTATCCCGGCCAAATTTATTCCTGAAAGTGATCACACTAATTTTAGATTAATGATACAATGATGCTCATTGAGAGGCTTAATTTGATATATATTTACAGCCCCAATTCCGAAATTGTTGGGAGGAAGTGTAAATTGTGAATAAAATCATGATGCCATGACTTTCAGATTACATGAGCCAATATGTTATTTACAATAGAACATAGATAACGTTTCAAATGTGGAAACTGAGACCTTTTCCATTTTTATCCAAGAAATGAGCTTATTTGAAATTTTCTGGCTGCAACAGGTCTCAAAAAAGTTGGGACGCATGCAAAAAAGGGCTGAAAAAGTGATTCATGTATGAAAATCAGCTGAAAGAACATTTACCGAGTAATTAAGTTAACTGGAATCAGGTGTGTAACATGATTGGCTTTAAAAGGGATATCTTAGAGAGGTGGGGTCTCTCAGAAGTAAAGATGGCCAGGGGCTCTCCAACCTGTGAAGGCCTGCGTAAAAAAATTGTGGAATACTTCAAAAACAATATTCCTCTATGTCAAATTGCAAAGGCTTTGAAGGTCTCATCATCGACAGTCCATAACATCATCATAAGATTCAGAGAAACTGGAATAATCTCTGTGCGTAAGGGACAAGGCCGAAGACCTTTATTGGATGCTCGTAATCTTTGGGCCCTCAGATGTATCTGTATCACTCACCAGCATGATTCTGTCTTTGACGTTACTAAATAGGCCCAGGAATACTTCAAGAAACTACTGTCTGTAAACACAGTCCGCCGTGCCATCCACAGATGCCACCTGAAACTTTATCATGCAAAAAGCATGATCCAGAAGGGCTGCCGTTTTCTGTGGGCCGAGGCTCATTTAAAATTGACTGTAGCAAAGTGTCCTGTGGTCAGATGAGTCCAAATTTAACACTCTTGTCGAAAATCATGGCCGTCGTGTCCTCTTGGCTAAAGAGGAGAAAGACCACCCGTCCTGTTATCAGCATTCAGTTCAAAAGCCAGCATCACTGATAGTATGGGGATGCATTAGTGCGTATGGTGTGGGACACTTGTTTTAAAAAGCACCATGAATACTGAAAGGTATATAAAGGTTTTAGAGCAACATATGCTCCCCTCCAGACGACATATATTCCAGGGAAGGCCTTGTGTATTTCAGCAGGACAATGCAAAACCACATACTGCAGCTATTACAACAGCATATCTTTGTAGTAGAGCAGTCCGTGTGCTGAAATGGCCTGCCTGCAGTACTGATCTTTCACAGATTGAGAATATTTGGTGCATAATTAAAAGAAAAGCCTTTCAAAGGAGACCCAATGCTCTCCAGCAGCTGGAGGTCTGCATTAAACAAGAGTGGGATCAAATTCCAATGGCTAAACTCAAGAAACTTCCTCAATGCCCAGACGCCTCCACTCTGTGTTAAAAAGAAGAGGGGATGCTACACCATGGTAAACAGGCCCCTGTCCCACCTTTTTTGAGAGCTGTAGCAGCCATCAAATTTGAAATGAGCTCATTTTGCGGAAAAAATTGTAAATTTTTTCAGTTTTAACATTTGCTTTGTTATCTCTGTTCTATTGTGAATAAAATACTGGCTGGTGTGATTTGAAAGTCATTGCATTTTGATTTTATTCACAATGTACACTTTGTCCCAACTATTCTGGAATTGGGGTTGTATATATTTCTAAGGTCAAAGAGAAAGCGCATCAACGACAAAAACAGTTCAGACCACGCACAGCAAGCCTAAGTACCGGTCCTTCAATGGGCAGAGACCTGGCAGACGAATTCTAACAAATACCAGAGATGAGAGAACACATATTCATACTTATTGAGATAGCCACGCCTAATGGACCATGCAATATGC
The DNA here is from genome assembly GCA_029721435.1 of Gymnothorax reevesii. Taxonomy (NCBI): domain Eukaryota; kingdom Metazoa; phylum Chordata; class Actinopteri; order Anguilliformes; family Muraenidae; genus Gymnothorax; species Gymnothorax reevesii. Next base: position 35,087,972 of record CM056590.1, read on the forward strand.
CAACGTTCCGAAAGTTAGACGAGACTCTTGACTCCAAATTCAAGTCTTCAGGTGTTGCCAGAATAAAAACGAGGTTTCTCTAATGGTCGAGGCAACACAATGTGTTCGTGACGTGATCAGAGAAGCAGGCAAAGTCACCTTGTGTGTGGAGGGGTGGAGTAAGAGGGGTCTTACAGCTTCATTTATGGGGATGTCAGCATGCTTTATAACCCTCAGTCTAGCCAGGCTCAGCATGCATTACTCAATTTCCATCAGATTTTTTATCTGCATGCAGGTGAAGTAATAGCCATCTACATTGATTGTATGTTAGGGACATGGTGTATAACAGAAAACAAGGTCATGCTTATTTGGACGAACAGTCAGAGCCTGTCTGATGTTTTTTTTAAAAAAAAAGTACATTTTTGGGGCTGAGCCTGAATGTTCTTAAATTTTCAATTTCCGGCCTCAGTTGTACTAAAAATGTTCTTATTTTATCAGTTTAGAAATCTGTTTAAAAATATCATGTTCCACAAATAATGGCTTAAACAGTTGTTTTTTTTTTCACATAAGCATTTCAAGCAACTGATAGAGCACAATGTCGAGCCTTTCAATTTGATTATCTACAAGTTGAAGTCACTACAACCTTAACGTTTGACCACCAAAAAGTTCCTCATTTCACCCTGTCCAAGTGAAATTTTGTTCCAAATTTAAAGAAATTCCCTCCATGCTTTCAAAGATATTGATTTACAAGGTCAAGATGGATAGATGAAAGGACAGACATGCCGCTAAATGAACAAATCCACTATCACCTTGTCTCTCAAATTCAGTCAAAATGTAATTCCAACTACAGATTACCAATGACACGTATTCCATTCCAAGGATATTCACTGGTGATGTTTTGTATTTGTGTACTCCTCTCGAAAGATCAACAAACCCAACAAAATAGCTTCACTATATTCAGTCTGTCTTTCAAACTAAAAACTATCAAAACAATAACTGAAACTAAAATATATAAAAACTAGATCAAAACATATACTGCATTTAGAATTAAAACTAATTTAAACTAAGAAAAAACTGCAAAGAAAACAGCAAAATTCCAAATAACAATTTAGAATAATGTACAAATAAAACTAATTTAAAAAATCTAAACAATAATAGCCATTTAACCAAAAACCAGTCATTAGTTGTGTCACAAATTCTGCAGATGTGACAGTCTATCATGTCTTTATACTCTTATTCTTATTCGGGCACATACTATGAGATGCATAAGTGCTTATGTATTTTTGAAACAAATCAGTCGCTCATCACATCCCCCTTTTTCATGCAAATGAAGAATGCTTAATTGCAATCTGTAGGCCCATCTGATCATGGCAGTGTCTTCCACTTGCGCAGGAAAGCACAGATGCACTCACTCGTACGCTGCTTCCAAGATGTGCAGCCCGCAGCCTCTTTATTCCACCCTGCAATCTGGCAGCGATGCTATTGCAGTAGTCGCCCTGGAGCACTGCGCAGCTGAGGCAGCTCGTGCGGGCCCATCGCAGTCCCTGCCAGAAGATTATACTACTAACTGAAATCCTTCCTCCCACAGGCAATGCTCTGTTCAATTATGAACCACCCCATTCACAGTCCTCGGAACAGTTGTCATTAGCGAGGTTCAAATTGAAAACCTCTGTGAGGGATGACCCCTGCTATCTATGAGACAATACTGAAAACGAAATTGCTGTTACGTTTAGCGGACTGTGGTTGCCAACTTCATTCTTAGCCACACCCTCCCAAAACTAGAGGAAGGCGACCATGTCCACACAGATCTTAAACATCCTAAAATAACACTTCTACAGTATGTCTCACTGAAAATGCAGATCACGGTAATTACTTTCAGAAAGTCTGTTTTATTCAAGGCCATTCACTTGTAACCTTGCAAGGCAGCTGGATTCGCGAGATCCCATGATCGTGCTGGAATCTGGACAGGCCCCAAGTTATCCGTTTGTGTCCGAACCACAGTGATTGAGTATGTACTGAAAATCTTTGCAGCTGTACCAATTGGAGATTTTATTTGGTCCCAAAGTTTTCCGATACATTGCGAAGGCTGTCTTTGCCATTGAGCAAATGATGCATTGACACAAAGGACACCCGCTTTTTGGCGAACAGTGTACCCAGTATACCTTTAAAACCTCCTGGCAACTTTCCGTTGTTTTCTAATGAGGTCAAGGAAAAGTGAAGAGGAAAGAAATAAGGCTTCCAATATAAGACAATTCAGGCGCAGCTATTGTTCTCAGTCTCTGGTTAAGCAAAGTGTTTACGGACTGACTTGAGCAACTATCTTTCATCTGACTGGCCAATGTCCCAGAAGCCTGCCCAGGGGCATGTCACCGCGAAAAGAACATGCGCTTCCGTGTCCTCCGGCGAAAACACTGGTTTGGAGGTTCCAAAATCAATATGTAAACTAAAATGGCACATTCTGAAATGGAACCATACAATGGGTGGGATCTGGAAAATGAGGGTGGACAGCTTGAAAATCGCGGCCACAAAGATTACAGCAGGACGTGTCTGTTTGGTAAATATTATGCCCATTACCTGCTTTTTGGGTGACATAACGGTGGATTTACTCTGTCTATCTCAAGCCGTGTATACATTTTTTTTTATATCAATGCCTTTGCTAATAGTTGTACGAGTGTGCGATGCATTACAATGCTGACAATGAGGAAAACACCTGCTGCAAAGAAATACCAAAGGTAACGTGGCCAGTAAAATGTTATTCTGCAGTATGCAGGGCCAGCAGATAACTGTGTAAAGAAATTTGTCTCACTATAACATCATACTTTAGCTAGACTAGAAAAAATAATTGAAAACGATCTTCAAATCTGTAAGAAACCACACGTTTTTGCACACAGGGATGGCTTCTTCACACATTAACCGCATTACTTGAAACTTTGGCCTCATTTAATATGAACAGCCTTCTTTGTAATACTATATGTAAGGCACAAAATAAGGAAAAGCATACTAGGTCCCCTTTAAATAAAAGCTGAGAATGTCTACTTTCACCGCAAGTAAATTGTTTGATCAAAATGCTAAAATTGGATCGAAAAATGCAAAAATATGGATTCTCTGCATTTAACTTCTTTGCCAGTTGCCCAACTCCACTCTGTAGTCTATTTTCTGTATAATCTCAATATGTTTGTCAGCATCAGTTGCTAGTGCATGTAAACTATTTATTTTCTTGGGTCATGAAGAAGTGTTGAACATATTGGCATTGCGATTTGTGCACTTTTTGATACTTACCGTGTGCACCCTCAGAACCAAGAAAGATAGCTTATGCTGTTTCCTTTAAGCTGGCCAGCTAGCCTGCTAGTGCCACTATAGCCTCAGACACAGTGTGCTAGCTGTGAGCACCTAACTACTGTAATGCATATGTGCTTGCGTGCATGAATGGAAGTGCAGGTCAGTTTATTATTATGTAGTATTCTCGTCATAAGTATTGTGGGTCAACTGACAAATCTACATGGTAAAGTGCACTGTCACACCCTCCCGCTTAGTCCGCTCAATCATTCTGACGATGCCATTATGCTGTTTGAATATTCCTGCTTTTAGGCTCAGAATCAAAACACGCACCTCCATTTTGATGGCTAACTCTGTGTTCTTTTTTGAGCGTTGGCTTGAAAACATATCACAGAAATGGTTATAGAGGCAATCAAAGGCATGAAGCTCCCCACCTGTGCCAGTTCTTCTCAAAGCAGGAGCGCACATCTCGAAGCAGCACACTTCTGTGCTTTACTAGGCACCTTGATTTTTGCCTTTCAAGCCATCATTATAGCAGCACAGTGATGCATTTACATCATAGAGGTTCTTTTCAATTAGCGACTTCATCTTGTTGGCGCTTTTGCTCATGGGGTTGGATTGATCTCCACTACATACGTATTACAAACAAACACAATGCATATGAGAATTATGAAAATGAACTAGTTGTATGTTTTATCAGAACAACCATTTGGAATGACAAGCAAGAGAAGAAAAAAAATCAATTTCACAGCACCGAATTTTATATCGCTTGCGGCAGTAACAAACACGTCTCCCCAAAAGATCTGCCAACTGAGAAAATGATAGAATGGCTGGAGTTCAGGTTGGTTTGTGCCATATTCAGGGAATGCCCCAAACAGATCTAAGAATGTGCATCGCTTAACACGATAGGCTTGGCCAAAAGTAATCACATCCCAGCCCAAGCACAGGAATCAGCCTCAACACAATATTATGGCTACCCAGGCTCAGTGTTAAACAAACATTTGAGTCTCCAGTGGTATACTATTTTCCCCTCACACAGTTTGTATTTAGGGCTGCACAGGCCCCTGGAGAAATGTGGAGGTTAAGGGCTTTTTTCAAGGGCCCATCAGCAGCAGAAGTCCTTATGTGGCTGCAGTAGGACGTGAACAACCAACCCTCCAGATCCCAGTCAAACGACTTAAATATGGTATCGGCTGTCACTGGTTTATGCGTCTGCATTTCATGAATACCTACAATCTGTTTTTAATTCCTAATTTCTTTGGAAAATAATTATTGAAAACACAGTGATGCCTACAACTCAGCTGATGCCGGTATATTTATCCTATTACTCCTTTGTCCCCTGCCCCATAGGCAGTAGAACTGAATACTGAATTCACCACAAATTCTTGTTGGAATTTGACTTTCCTTTTCAGCCTATCCAAATTTAAGTTGCCAGCAAAAGGCACCAGTCTAATGATCTAGCCACCAGTCTCTTGTCAATTCTGCGTGTTTGTTTCTCCACCTCTATAGTGAGTGGGGTGTAACCATGACAGCAGGGAATTTAACTGGAAGAAATCATCAGCGACGCTGCCAGATTGGACAGCATTCACAAAGAGAAAAAGAAAGCATGGAGGACAAAACCAGCATGACTCATTCAAGCTCTGAAGAAGATGAATGCGCATGGATGAGCATGTTAGCAAAGTACCCACTTCTACGTCAACTCTGATACAATACATTTTTACACAGACAGAGTACATTCTGTAGAGCTGACCAGAGGAGGCCGATTAACTGAACTTCTACTTGCCTTTCACTAAATCATTTCATATCAGCACAGGAGATTTTTCCAGCATATCTATTAGCAGTCTAAAAAACCCTTTCCATACCGAGGCCAAATAGCCAAATGAGCACTTATCTAAATCCTGTAATGCCAGCATTACCTCTAGGGGGAGTAGGGCTTGAAGATGTAGTTACATTCAGTCCTCGCCATGGATCGTATAAAAATATGGACGCAGCACCTGGGTCTGAAAAGTGAGGCCGATGCGGAGATCTCAAAAATTTGCATTATATTTAATGGCCAGCAGATTGTGACGTTGATTCAACAGAAGTTCAATGCTATTGAAGACTATGGGCTCTAATTTCTTGGCGCAGCGCAGGGCGGGTGGTAAATTCGTCCGGTGCAGCCCGCTCAGTGGTGATTTGGTTCGGTGCAACACCGTGCGCAGCCACTTTGGCAATTTGGTAGACGGACGTGCGCCAAGATGGATGTGGCGGCGTAGTAGGGGGAGGTGTCACATATTCATCGTGACGCAGTGACAGTTTCATGGATAAAGCCTCTGCCGAAAGTGCACTGAGAGCTCGCCAGCTCCAACCTGGTTTACTTTCTGTGCAGTGGTAATTTGGCTGACCGGCACACAGTGCGCACACGTCACCGAAACCTCAACAGGCAGGTTTCCTGAATGTCAGGAACATTTCAATGCAGTAAATAATTACAGCAACCACTATTTAATGGAACTATCTAAATTAGCTCATAAATTATAGCATCTTTATCGATTGTCCTGATGTCAGATCAAAGAGAGAGAGAGAGAGAGAGAGAGATTTGCGCATGTGGGCGCATGAGCGTGTGTAGGCTATGTGGGAATGTGTCCTTCAGCTGCTTTCACACCGGACATGAAAAATTTTTCGCACGACTGGATACACTCAAAGTCAATGCAAAGACGCGAATACACTTGTGCATTCTCTGCATTGACTTTGAATGTAATCTGTCATGCAAAAAATTTGTTTCGCGCCCAGCGTGCAAGCGGCTTAATACTATTATTGTCACTTAGGTTTTATCGTTTTTAGTGGGGGAAAGGAATACAGCCTGATTGCTATGATCTCGTACTGAGTTGAAGGAGAATTCCGGTGTGAAATTGACTTGGGGTGTATTGAAACATGATAATGAGTACTAACTATTGTCGAATACCCCAGTTCCGTACGCACGCAACTTTTCGAAATAGGAGATTCGACTAAAAATCCATTTAACAGGCTTACAATGGTTGTGAATCAGGCATCGCGTTGCCATGCAAAGAAATCACTATTTATTTCATCATTAACAAGGCTCAAAGTAGCTCCACAGTAGTTCATCGATAGAATTCCGAGAGCCCTGACATTTAAAACGAGGCACTGAGAACTTTGAAAATGCACCGGTAGTTTATTAAAAAATACTATTTATGCAAACAGTACCTCGATGCAGTTTCCAGTCGCCTCCATCTTGAAAGTCACAATAAGTCGATTGACGAGCACGAATGAATAAGAAGGATATAGGAACAAATTGCAATCTACTCGTTCATGCTCGTCAATCGACGTATTATGAGTTTCAAGATGGAGCGGACTGGAAACTACATTGATGTATTGTTTGCATAAATAGTCTTTTTTAATAAACTACACATGCATTTTGAAAGTTCTCAGTGCCTCGTTTTAAATGTCAGGGCCCTCGGAATTCTACAGATGAAGTGTGGAGCTACTTTAAGCCTTGTTAATGATGGAAAAAAATAGCAATTTCCTTGCATGGAAACACAACCATTGTAAGCCTATTGGGAGCTTCGGCTAAAAATCCATTTATTTCGAAAAGTTGCGTGTGTACAGAGGTGGGGTATTCTACAAACGTTAGTACTCATTATCATGTTTCAATACACCCCAAGTCGATTTCACACCGGAATTCTCCTTTAAGATCACATATTGAAAATAAATGTGTAACATATCTTGCATTGTTGTCCATGCATGTTAATCCCAAAATTTTAAGCAGCAACAGGGTGTAATAATAGGAACGTGCTATCCATCATTTCTCTTCCCAATGATGCATGCAGAATAAATAAATTAGCATCCATGATATTTCATAAGTTTGAATGATCTGACGTAGTTTTGTTTTGAAACTCCATTTAGATTTGCTAATGGTAATAATTTGCGAATGCCCTAGCTAGCCAGCTAACTCATATTTGTAATGCTTAATATAGACACAATTAGTGCAGAAAACATGCCTGAAGCAGCAAAGTAAAATGCAAAATTAACGCATGGTGTAGATATAGGACAGAGGCCTCTTTATTTCAATTTTAAAGGTGAGGAGAGGAGGTCATTTGACTGGTGAAGATTTGACTCGGCAGTGTTAAACCCACTTACGGCTTCTCCCCTCCCTCTTTGCCACTTGCGCCGGCAGGCAGGACAGAGACGGGACAGAGGAGTACTTGCACCGGGCTGCACCAGGCACGAAATTGCAAAATACACCTAGATCCACCCCATTGGCGCTGCGCTCCCCCCCATTTGCCGCGCCTGCACTGCACCTGCGCCTGGTCCACAAATTTTGAGCCCTATGAGAAAAGACCCTACTTTGCCGCCTGATTTATTATTTCAATAATGATTTTCTACATCATTTTATGGTATCTACTGCAAGTTTCAAGTCTTCTTTGATATATTGTGATGTTCATTTTTGTAAATTTTGGTTCCAAGTAGACTAGAATAAAGGATAAAGCCAGAATATGCTTTAGGGGCGTGGCTATCCTCTGGTCCTCATCCGATACGGTCAAATCCAGAGCCACGTTCCTCACCAGATCTTCAATTCTCGCTCTCGTCCACTAGGAATCACATCCGGTTTCAAATGACAAAATGGTTCTTTTCAAATTGCCAAAATCAAGGCATCCTAAATGGTATGCTGAAACCATTGGGTGATGTCACAGTTGCTTCTTCCATCTTTTTATACAGTCTATGGTCTTAGCCATATTATTGTAACCCCCAGACGAAGTCATGCTTGTCGTCTCTGCCCCAGCCGCCACCACCGCGGCCACATCCGTGTCTGTAGATACTTCTTTGTGGATGCTGTACACACTGTAATTTTTGACCAATTGCTTCAGCATTTGGTGTGGACGTTTTATACTTCACATATGACACCCATTGATTTTGGTTGCCATGGCGGCAGTATTGGCCGAATAATGAACTAAAAGGGGGGAAAGTGGGCTTTCGGGGGGCTACGGTCGCGGCTGACCGGACTGTCTAGTCTCTGCTATTTTAGTACTCATCCCAACATTGTGGATACTAAGCTGCTGATTTGGTTCATTTGTAAAAGAATACTTAATTCATGATATGCATCTTTATTATCACTGTGCCTTTAGCATTCACAACTTTTTTTTTCTTAAATTAGAGCTGTCACATGTTTGCGGAGCAGTTTAAAAACAGGTCAGCACAAAGAGCACAAAGTGAGAAAGTCCTAGGTTTGAAGCCTTTCTGCGTGAAGTCTGCATGCTCTCACCATTCTTCCGCTTTCCAAAACTCTAAAGACAAGCATGCAAGGTTAACTGGCCACTCATAACGGCTTAGAAGTATACAAGCATGCGCGCACAATGTGCGTAATTGTGTGTTCCCTGTGAACGAATGACACGTATGTAAGGGCAGTTGCCAGCCTAAAACTACCGCAAGCACAGCGAGAAAAGGCATCTTCATTGGTCAGTTCCATACATCCCACGAAACACCCTATTCTCCATTTCAGAAATAAATATTTCTGCAAATGTTTCTATAGCATGTGACATATGGTACATATTGCATAACCCTGCAAATTAAATTAAAAATACATCCTCCATTCGGAAAAAAATAGGCGCATTATGGAAAAAGACAATAAACCCAAAAAGGTGTGATTGGAAAAGTCCATTTTCCCTCTACTAGATTAAAATAAGAGAACATATTTTTGATTCTTTTCGCTGTGGATTCAATTGTTCATTGAAAATATACGCTTATTTCAAATCTGATAACTGCAACAGACATCAAAAAGTTGCCGTAGGGGCGATTCAAGACTAAAAATTATGTGCTACTAGTAAAAATAAGGAATGTGAAACAGGTGATATTCTAGAGGTGAGCTAATCCCACTACTGTATGAAACAAGCTTCCAAAAAAGGCCAAGTCCCTCAAGAGCAAAGCCAAGTCACAGCTCACCTATTTACCAAGAGATTTTTATGCTTATAATCTATCACTTTCGAGAAGACAAATCATAAGGATTTTTTCGGGATTCCAACCTCAACAGCGCGTAATAAAATTGAAAGATGGAGGGAATCTGCTATAATACTTGTGCGCAAAGGACAAGGCTAAAAACTAATGCATGTGATCTCCGACCCCTCAAACCTCGCTGTCTTCGGAGCCACCAAATGACTATAATGGATATCACAACATGTGCTCAGTTAAACTTTGGTAAACCTTTGTCCACTGTCAGTAAACACTATTCGCCGTTGCAGTAACAAATAAAAGCTAATACGCAGAACCAAAACCATACATCAACACAACCCTAACCAGGCATTTCTGGACTGATTTCTGAGATGGACAGTGGCACAGTTGAAGCATTTTTGTGGTTTGACAAGTCAACATTTCAAGTTGTTTTTGAGGAAAAAGATAGCATTACATCCAAAAGCCAGCTTCTTTTATGGTATGGGCGGTATCTCAGTGCAAAAGGCATTGGTGACATGGATATATGTGAACGCATCAAGAGAAAATTGACATTTCATGACAACACTTGGACTTTTTTCACTTTTTGCTATAGTTTGTTGAACTGTATATACCTATAAAGTATTTGATGTAAAAACAAATTAGGGTGATTCACCAATTAGTTTCCATGGAATCATGAAAGAAGTTAACCACTATCGCAGATCAAATAAAAAGTGCCCAATTTGGAATAGGGGTTGTCGTGCAATTTTTTAATGTGAATGGCAAGTCTTACTCTAGCAAGAAAATTCCACAGAAATAAGGCATGAAGTCCATGTGTACTGGAATAAAAATCATATCGATTGACAGGTGCTTTACCATCTGCAGCTCTTTTGCCGTCTCCCTTGCTTTTATAAATTTGAGTAGTATTTGGCACTGGTCCATGTATACAAGGTAAGGAAGTACGCTCGACCACTATTACAGCCAATCAAATTACTCAATATTAAAATATTGCTGACTTTCAAATAGAAAAGGTGGTATGATTTCAAGCAAATTTCACCTTTCTGCAAATTTAATATGTAAAGTGGAGGGAGACAGAAAGTTCTCATTAACGCTCACAGGCCTTCTACAGACAGAGCCAGAGGAAGGCACTCCCAAAACACTGATCAAATAGACGCAACATAATTGGCATGAAATCGATCTGTAAACAGAGTAGTAGTTTAACTGAGTGCGGTGCTTCTTGTTTAAAATGGCTATGAATATGCAAAAATGCCTGTTCAGGGTAAAGTGCAGTGTGGCATTTTTAACCGTTTACAGGTTTTTTTCTACCCTTTGCATCTTATGTGAATGTCAGTATTTTGAATTTAACGTGCCTTTGCTTCATCTGTGGTGATGGATAGCTAAGGGACACTACATGTATGCTATCACATTTATTACCCTTGTGAACCAGAGCGCGATGGAATGGTCCCTTAGACAAAGATCAACCTAATAACTCGGGCTACCTTTAAAGTAGCTTGAGTCTAGGTCTACCATTCTGTCTGTCTTTCTGTCTATCCATAACTCGTCTACGTTCAGAATTGGAAATTATCCAGAAGTGTTTGGGCATTGTGTCGTGAAAACGAGGGAGGCTATTTACATGGCCATTTCCTGTTTGAACCCCCCCCCCCATAAACTTCTATATTTTAACTACATAGTATAGTACATAGCATAGTAGTACATAGCATGTTTTTTTACTCCATCTTATCAAGGATGCCCATAAATAATTATGTGTCTAAGGGGATATGCTTTAAATGTGGTGCCAATATTTTATCCACACATGGATCTGCTAAAGAGACGTAACTTTCCAAAATTTGAGAAGCAAGTCTGACAAATCGTCAGCATCCAATATGCATGTCCTCAAAACCAGCCCTACAGTTATGAAAGAAGTAGCTTGACAGATAAGTTTATCATAGGTCGGCCCATCGCCAAACACAGCAGTCAAGCGACTTCCAGATAAACGCATTGAAGACAAGCCTCTAATATGATGTTATCAATTAGCGCACCCTTATAATGTCAGAGCAGTCACTCGCCATTCAGTTTGGAAGAATCTTCATGCATAGCATCCAACCTTTGTAGCGATCTGAAAGTAACATGGACTGAAGCAATGTGACATCATTATGACAATAAGCTGCTGGGCTAATCCAAGCATTAAGCCCAGCCGTCAAAGGTTTCTGCCGCAGCTACATTATTTGGCTAGTGTTTGTTTGCATTAACACCTCTATAATTGAAAAAAAAAATTCCTGATACCTTAGTGAGATTTACTTTCGCTGAAGTTTGACTGTGTAGTTTTATTTCGATTTCCAAACAACACGCATTAAAACAGGCCTCACACAGCACTGCTACCTGTTTGGCTAAAACACATACAGTAAGTGTGCACAGATAATGCTATGAAACTAGGACCATTCATAAATCAGCATTTCGGCATAAACAATGAAGTTCAGTGATTTGCAAGAGATGTACATGCACAAGCCAAAAGCAACATCAAGCAGCCATGTTTTAAAATGACAAGCTATGTCTTTGGTGATCTTGTTAAATTGGTTGTACAGCATAATTTAAAGAGTGCAAGCTTTTGAAATACCACAAACTGAGTGCCTCTTTTACTGAAGCCAGCAAACAAGAAAGAAACTGCTTTGGAAAATAATGATCAAGCACCTATTATATTTTCCGCGAGACAGAAAACATAGTCCTGCGCCCGTAGCCTGAGCTCAGTTCACAGTGAGTCAGACGAGTCCTCTCATTATACCACACTCATCTGCTTATTCCCTGAAATGCATAGATCTAAAATGAAAAAGTCGTCGTACATGCTTTAATGACCATCTTATTCAGAAAGAAATTTGGTACGAGTTAAATGTTTCCACCATCTAAGCAAATGATGTACCGTAGCCCCTGATACATCTGTTGGTATCGTATTCGCACACGTACTGGACAATAGACAAATGGCACTTTGCGGTTGGCAGACATGGTTTGTCCATTACACGGACAGCATCGCGATAACCTATCCTCCGCTGAACATACAAAGCACTTTGCACCATCATGGTGCATTTATGATTTACCTCAGCCTTCATCGTCATTTTCTCATACCCTACATAATTAGGCAGAGGGAGGTTCCATTGATGTGGACATGCCTTCTCCTCTCCACAGCCTCACTGTTACTACAGGTCTACACTTCACTTCCTGTGAGATCAGTCTGTGACTCAGAGCAGACATTAGACAGCGGTAATCCTCCGGCACAGACTGGATAGGTTTTCACGCTGCAATATAGCTGTAAAGTGAATCTTGAGATTCTAATAGTTTACCTCCCACACACTTCCACTCAACTTTATTTATTTATTTATTTATTTATTTGTCTTTTGCGCAAGAATATGATATGAACCTATCACCGGTATGTAGAGTATATATATATATATATATATATATATATATATATATATATATATATACATCTGGGCAAATGTTAAGCGCCACCAACTTCAAAATGAAATTTTCCCAGAAATTGACTTATCTTTTCTGCAGTACAAAATCAGTTTGAGGACAATTTGATCTTCACACTCTATTAGCTTAATTCTTTTCCTCATAATGACTACATACAGTATGACGCCCACATGTACTGCATGTCAATGGACCTTTTCCCTAGCATCCCCATTGATTGAAACCTGGGGTATCCCCAAGGCGTCAAATGTCGTCTTCATTGATTTGACCGGGGTTGTCATTTGCAGTTAGTATAGAGAAAGAGAGGTGGGAGTCTGTGAAAACAAAGTCAAACAAAGGGTGTGTTTTTAACACATTTAATGGTGTTAAAAGTATCAACTTGCTGTCTTTAAAGGTTGGCAAGGATACCTGTTTTTGCCAAAAAAAACTGTCCCATGAAGTGAGTCTGAACTTTAATTAGAAGAGACAAAGTCAATATCTGAGTAATTTGAAACCTAAATTCTAAGAAGTGCCACCCAACAGCTAACATTCAAGCATGTTCAATAAAGTTGTGTTCCGTCCAAACTGATACAGGCAGTGTATAGTGATTGCTTGTGTCAGTGGCATCCCGATTTGTGCTGTGCCTTCGCAAGATCCCCTCTCCATCTTTTGCTTTTTACTAAGATACTTTCAGAGGCCTTTTTCATCCACGCAACAGTGACTCTCTTCGTGAGCTAAACAATAAACTTACTCCATGTGCGATCCAACTCCAGTAAAATTCGTCTCATGAAAATCTTATATCATCTGGTCATTTCCTTGTCACTGTTTCTTTGTGGTGGCCTCGATGTAGCAAGCTGCTTCTCTTCATGTGTTCTTCTTGTAATATGCCTTATCTTTCTGTGTGAAGCACTCATTTCATTAAAAAGATACATGCAAGTTCGTGCATTGTTTGACCCGAAAACTGCATATGCACAGGTTAATGCAAAAAACTTGAACTCCCTACATTTGCATGAAAGTCTTAGCATGCGTTGCATGTGCATTTCATATTCAAAAGGCTTCTTTTATGAATTCAGCTATATTGCATGTGCTGAATGTAAGCAGTTGGGTGGCACTTCTGATAGCTTAGATTTCACCTTAGTCAGATATTGATTCTTTCTTTAAATTAAAGTTCAGACTTTAGGGTACAGTTTTTTGGCAATACAGGTGTCCTTGCAACCCTGAGAGGACAATAAGCCTAAACTTTTCACAGCATTAAATGTGTTTTAAATGTACCGTTTCTTAAAAAGCTAGTGAAAAAAAGTATTTTGTATGCCAGAAGAAATCCGTCCAAGCCATATTTCCAAGAATTAGGTGTTGTTTGTTGATGTTACCAATTTTGTCTTTTGGTGAAGTGGAACTTGTTTTAAGAATTGGGTGGTGCTTAACTTTTGCCTAAGTATATATGTCCTTCCTCTCTGTGGAGATGACCATCTTTTAGATTTTATTTTAATCTTAGCAAGCTCATCACATTTAACAACAAAATGGGTGGTTAAGCTGCTAACAAGTAATCAAACATGTCATAATAGGGTCGAAATGAAAATGTACAGGACAGCAGACCTTTACAAACAGGAATGGTAACCACAACCTTCTAATAGGCTTTCCTTTGAAGCTTTTGGATTGATGTGCAGGAATTGTAAATTTAGCGAAAATCCAAACCAAAAAATGCTTTAGTTCATGTTGTGACAGCGGAGAAGCAGGAAATGTCTTTCCATATGGACGTGATCAAACTGTTTCCCCAAAACTCTGTCAGGTAAAATGTGCTAGATAAGCAGGTTGATTTCACAACAGGACCGAGCTAAAAGTCAGTGTGTTCATAACAATGCCCAGAAGCCACAGAGGCCAGCATTCCAGATCTCTGGAAAGACCCAACACAGTGCAACCCTGGATAATGGCCCAGGATGTCTCAATTTCCCCCTGGGCAAAGGCAATTCTTGACAAAGCTAATTTCTCTCCGAGAAAGGGCCCAGTGAGACAGCAGGTTTTCCTTGATTAATCACAGTGGGTGTGGAAGGAAGGTATTCAATTGTTCCGTACCGTATGAAGATACATTATTTCATCTTCAAGCAAAGCCCTCTGTGTTTTTCTCACTCCCTGTTAACCAGGGACCCCCCCCCCCCTTCCCCCGTTTGTTTTTCTTTTGACTGAGTTGAACATCCAAATCTGTCTCCCAGATAACTGACACAAAGAAATCAGCACCCTTGATACCAAGATAGCAAATACTAACGACTCCCCAGAAGACCTGATTTCCTGGCCATAAGCTTTTATCATCTCTTCAAACTAATATTGTTCTAACAATCACAATAAGTCTGACTAGATTCTGCCTTGAGAGTACTTTAACCCAACAATATGGCATGAGAGCTTGTAGCCATGCATGATTTTGTCTGCCCACACTTCTACAGCCTATGTAAAGTGATTCCTTGTGCCAGTGACATCTCAATCTGTACTGTGTCATTGGAAGAGCCCCTCTCTCCCACTTTATCCTCCAACCAGGCTTCATTCAGTGGCCTGTTTCATCCACACAAGAGTATGCTTAGTATGCTAAACAATCACCTTACTCCATGCATTATCCACCTCAAGTAATATCTAAATATTCATTCTCAGTTTGCCCGACCTTTGCGACGTATCTCCTCCCAAACCACCTAACGGATCCTCGCACCCTCTGGCAAATGCATTCCAGAGGGGCCTGCCTCTGTCTTCCGCCAAACCAACTCACCCCGTTACTGAAATTTGGGCCATTTTATCCATTCTAGCCTTTCGTTAACATGATGACGGGTGGCGTCACCATTCGACAGCATTATTACTCACAATCAACCCCCTGCGGAGCACGGGTATGGCTAGTTAATCTTATTAAAATTTAATATCATCTGATGATTTCCTTGTCGCTGTTTCTTTATGGCGGCTTCTATGTAGCGAGCTGTTTGCCTATCTTCCTAGATTCTTCATGTTGTATGACTTATCTTCCTGTGTGAAACACTACATTGATTAAAAAAATGACACACGAATTAATGAATTGTTTGACCCAAAAAATGCACATGCACGGGCTGAAGCATTTGACCCCATTGATTTTCTGTTTTTTTCACTCCCTCCCCACCCCCCACTTCTCTCATGTCTCCTTCCTTCCTCCCTTCCTTCCTTCCTTCACGTCGCATGTTCAGTTTAATGAAAATAATCATTACCTAATATTAGCTTTCACCTCATTTCCCACTGCACTTCTCCATTCCCACTATCACTCAATGAATTGATAAGTGCATCAATCAATTGTGTCACATACTACCTTTACAATGATTGCAATGCCTTGTTTGTGCAAAATGACATCCCTGTAAACATTATCATCTTGTAATTTCTCATTCGGAAACATTGTTCCATCTGAAGAACCAAATTTGTCCTAATCCCAGCGATTGAACACAAAATCACCTGACTGAGATGAAACCAGTACTTATGAGTCAAAGGTACAATTCTTGTATCCACAAAAGTCCTCTATTCATTTACTCTCTTCTGTGTTGATATTTGGACAGTGCTGTGCTCAAAGTCACTGAAAACATTATTAAGTGTGTCACAATCCAAAAATGATAGATGCAAAACGATTATAGTCTACGATAATAGTCGATCTTAGATATAAATAAAAATATACTGCATGTTAAATATTTGGGAGCAGTGTCAAAATTCTTGTTTTGACAAGCCACTGTCTGGTTTTATTGATTGATCACAGATCTTGAACAGTAGTTAAATAATAAAGACAGATGAATACAAACCGTATAATTATTTAAGATTATGTACATTTCTAAAATTGCTTTTAGTTCCCCCAAATAGGGGGCTGTGTATAAAATGCATTTTAATTCCTGCACACATCGCTCAGGCACTCGTAAGGCAACCCATGAAGGCACTTAAACAGCTTTTAAGTGCTCAAGAGATCTACTGTCCAACACAGTTGCTATGCGCCAGTTGGCATAACCAATCTAGCAAAGATTTTCACTTCAGGGCAGAAAAGTTCTTTGTATTCCAGCGCAATGCAATACTGGTAATTATTTTACTCATTCAACTCATGTTACCACAGTGTGGGCAACCGAGGGTGTACCCGCTTGGGTGGATGGGTGGGTGCGTATGTGACAGAGACAGAGAGAGAGAGGAGATGGAGAGCAAAAGAGTACACGAAAGAGAGTACCAGGACAAGAGCACATCCTATCCCTGCTGGAGGCATCCACTGCTCACCCAACACAATGTCACGCAATGATATTTGTTTCCAGAAGGAGTACATGACCAGAAATCACAGAAGAGTCCATTTATAACTATGAGGAGAAGCTTGAATGATGTATAGACACCTTGAAAATTTAACATAGGCTGTTCAGAGTGAAAACACCCATCAAAATATGTAAATTACTAATATTATGCTCAGGCATATCATTTACAGTACTTGAACAATCCTGATTCATCACAGTTCATAATAATAACCACCAGCGACGTTAATCGGTTCACGTAATGGCTGACTATATCAATGATATGCACACCCTCATTGCACCCACAGGTTTCGAGCGAATTCTGTGAATGATAAGGCATGTTCAACTACTGAATGATGCGCAATCACCACCGCTGAGGATCTTCTTATGTTTTCCACCATACCGCGATTGCCGAACATAATCAATTTGAAACGGTTCGTCGGATTTGAAGGAAAACAATCTTTACGGTATAACCATATACAGGATGGCCCAGGATTATCCCGCAATTTAACTTAATGATGAGGCAATACCTCAAATGACTGTGGAAAGTGCGTAATACTGAGCAGCGCAGGGCGGGTTGAAATATGCGCTCCACGGAAACACAATAATGAACAGAACAGCGAAACAATAGCGACATTATCATTCAGCCCACACAATATGAAAGAAATTGCACTCACCATATTGACTTCGGATACCATGTCTATACTTGCCACATCTATACTCATACCAACAGCAACCGGGGCCCCTAAATATTTAGAAAATAATTATTTTTAGGAAAGTCACAGGGCTGCAAGTTAATCACAACATTTGTCATCAATGAGGATTTGACAGTTTCCTTGAACCAATTTGTACCTCCCAAAATGTGAAAATGACCTACCCCCAAAGTCTGGTCGCAGACGAATAT
The DNA here is from genome assembly GCA_029721435.1 of Gymnothorax reevesii. Classification (NCBI taxonomy): domain Eukaryota; kingdom Metazoa; phylum Chordata; class Actinopteri; order Anguilliformes; family Muraenidae; genus Gymnothorax; species Gymnothorax reevesii. Next base: position 35,105,744 of record CM056590.1, read on the forward strand.
CGTATCCGTCCAACAATTTGTCCACTGTCTCTTTGACAAAAGACATATTCCCGGGTTCATTGGCGCTGAAAAGAAACAAGGAGAGGGTTATTCCCACTTTACATACAGCGACCGTCCCATGCACTTGAGGACGGAACACTTACCTCTGTGCACAGCACACAACTGCAACAATGACTGGTGCTGAAAGAACACCAAATAATCTTCTTTTTTGGAATCCCAACATTCCTCAGGATGGGGAGCTCTAAAGCAAGGGCTACTAAAACAACAAAACGTCAGGACGTTCAGTGCATTTGCCGAAGCAACCCTGATGACTACAGATAAACGTATTCCATCAGCACCGATTTGCTGAAGAAGTCATTGCTGGCTTCTGAAGATTACCTTGATTAGTAAGGGGATTTGCAGAAATCCAAATTTGCGCATATTCTGTTTAGGGCGTTGTTTGAGGAAAGGTGTAGGGCAAATGTGTTGTATTTAGTCCAAGACATCGCCGGCGATGGCAACAGGAGCTCTCGCCGTTGGGTCTCAGCCAGACCTTCACTCCATCTCCCCTTCGATTTTGACTTCCGCTGCTCCGCTATCCGACAAATATTCCCCTCCTTTTCCAGACACCGGCGTTCAGACGAGCACACACGTCGCTTCTAGCTCCTATGCAAACGAAATTATAGTAATCTATGGTTTGATCCACTCCACTTATAATTCCGTGTTGATATAGGATGTCAAATAGCATTCCAAATGTAGCAGTTAAGTTTTTTTTTCCTTGTGCGGTGCCGTGTCTATTCTCAACACGTTGTCAAGAGTTTCCGAGAATTGACATGCCAAGCATGAAACACACACTGTAAAAAATGTCCACGTGATGCGCTTGTTCAAGTGGGCGCCGTTTTGTTGATTGGTAGAGCCAAGGACTTTTTAAATCTCCTGGGAGTCAGCAGAAATGTAGTTTAAGGGCCATACTGGGCAACAAGCAACGCTCAAGTGTATGTCGTTATCCAGCAATAAAATTTAATGCACATCTGCCCAAGTAGTTCAGACGACTTTTGTGAAATAGATAATTAAATAAATAAATAAATAAATAAACACCGTTGTTTCGCATGTTTGAACGAATACCAACAAACACTAAGCCTGAGTGTAAACAGAATCTTTTAACTGATACAGTGGGCACTTGCTATATGATATGCACTTCGCTTCCAAGGCTGGATTGCAGGAACCGCACAGGCAGTGAATATGACCGAAGAATCGTTGAATATTGAATGCCTTCTGACGGCGCACTGAGAGTAGGCTATCACTACATTGAAAGCATCTGTTTCCATGCCATCCGAAAAGCACTACTGCTGAACTGAAAATAAATGAAGGAAAAATGTTGAACTAAAGCCATTGCAAATTACCTCATCAATCATGTTCCAGACCCAGCGGTTATTAAAACAATTAACAAGCCACCCTTAGTGTGGCAGGAAGCTGCTCGCAGTTTTGAATATTACTTTTCCTCTGGATGAGATAGAAAATTCTATAGGTATGCCATTGCGCTAGATTGGTTGAATCTAATACATTTATCGAGGATTTCTGTACAGTTTTCGAGATAAATTCTACAAAATGAAATTATGTATGATCACAATAAAATTTAATAATTCATATCTAAACCAAAAATATTGATATAATTTGTCATTACAATGAAAGAGCCCATCATTAGAACGATTATCACCCCATGCCACAAAGAATAATGGTTAATGCAGCATCATAGAATGTTAAGCGATGTAGGGGACATCAGATATGGTTTTCCCATCTCAGAACTGATGGAGGCCGTAAATCGTCCTGCGTTGTGGATTGTCCTTAATTATGAAGAGGGCACCGTATTTGACATTATTTTTCACAGTTCAGCAATTTAATGTAACGACAACTAAGATGATACCACGGCCCCTTTCACTTATTCATTCACTCATCCACGCAATCAATTTTGAACCAATTCATTTCCCACTACACACGTACACAGACAGGCAGATATACGTACACACACACACACACACACACACACACATCCAGTCCCAAACAGTCCCTCACTCAGCACCAGTCCCTCACTCCTGCAAGTACCCACTCGCTCATTTTCTTCCCACACACCCACATTCGTAGTTGCTTACTGACTCATTTACTCAATCACATTTTTTCACTGACTCAAACACTTCCTCACAGAGAGCTGCTCCTTAGAAGTAACGATAATTCATTTATTTAGCTGGTAGATGGAGAAGTCATTGATAATCAGATATCTTTATCCCTATTCAGCGGCATGAAAAGCTGCTTCCTATTGACATTTTCCTTTATTTTGCAGAGCTTTACAAGGGTACATGGGTATACATGTGGTATGGGGTTTGTATTGGACGGGAGGCTGGTGTGTGTGGGGGGGGGGGGTTGGTTGGGGGTGTGTTGTGCAGAATAACATAGTTTTGTAATTGTATCTCTGAATGACTTTTAGGGTATTCTTTGGTTTAGCGTTGGGTGTTGTATCGTCAGAAAGACTTTTGGGGGATATTATGGTTTCTATGGTTTTGGAGGAATGCCGCCGCCTCATTTGCAGCAGAGATTTTGGCGCAATCGCAGGAGTGCAAGAAATAATTCATGGAGTACTTTCATTTCTGACCCATGGCTTGATAGGAACCTAAACCAGAACGAGTTTGATGAACTGGGTGACGGGCCCAAAAACACTCGGAAATGTTAATTTCTCATTATAACCGGCTCTTTTATGGTGATCCCTCCTAACACTTGCAATACGAAGATGCCGCAAATAACTGCTCATCTCAGTTTGTCAATCAAGCTCTTGGGGGCATGCTGAAGGGCAGAGGAGTGCACATTATGGTATATATTTGCGCTAGGATGGTCCCCTGAGCAAATTCTCCAGTGATTCTCAACATTTAAGGAACCAATGAAGTATGTGGAGAGTGGGTAAATATAGAATTGGACAGATTTGCTGACTGAATTGGAGGCTTTATAAAATAACGCTTTGGAAGCTATGCACTGTTTTCTCTCATTCTTTGAAACTTTTTCTTTTTGTTGCAGATTTTGCATGATGTACATAATATTTGGGACATCTTTTTACATCAAGCACTGTATTCCACTCTACTAATGGTGTGGACTTAGAGAGAGAATATGAGCAGTTTACTGTGACAAATACATCTGGTTGTTCTTTGAGTGGAAGTGACTGATGACAGAGGTCAGAGAAAAATAGCTAGACTGGTCTAGTTGACAGTAGGCTATAGCAAATCACATGACCACATTTTACACAAAACCATCTCAGAGTGCAGACCATATGGAACCTCAAGGCAGATGGTCAGCAACAGTAGAAGACCACACTGGGCTCCACTTCTGTTTGCCAAGAACACAAAACTACAGTAAGGCTACAGTAGGAGAGGCAGTTTCAGCTCTTCTAGGATGTGGTCGAACAGGAGATTCACAGTGTGGATGTGCTGCTGAAAAATCTGCAAAAATTGTCTTGCAATTGTGTGAACATGAGCTGGAATCATACATAAATGTTCCCAACATGTTAGTGGAATCCATGCAGCAGGACAATGATCCAAAGAAAGTCCAGTTCTGAATGGCTCAATAAAAAAAAACAAAGTGAAGGTTTTAGAGTGGCCTCGTCAAAGTCCTGACGTGAATGGGATTGAGACGCTATGGCATGACCTTAAACAAGCAGTTAATGCTTGAAAACCTTCCATTAAAACAATTCTGCAAAAAAAGAAGGCCAAAAATTCCTCCTAAATGATGTAAAAGATTCATTGCCAGTCATCAGAAACACTTGATTGCAGTCGTTCCCACCAAGGACAGCATAAAGTTTAGAGGGGCAATTATTTTTCTGCACGGATGATATAAGAAGGTTTTGTGGTGGAGCAGCTGCACCAAAATAGTATTTCTTTACTCATCAATTCACAATAAAATTTAATACAGTTATGACCTACTCAACGTGTCCATCTGTCCTTGTTAGACAGTGTTGAATGTAGTTTAAAAGTGTCCCTTTTTGATGTTTTTTTTCTTTTTGTTATCAGCGTTTTTGACACTGTTCTCCGTAACTCTTTGAATAATTTTGCTGTTTTTGTGACCAATGCACCTGCAATGTGGAAACGAACTATTCTGTTAGACTTTTCACCTTGCTTTGGAGATTTACTAAGCAAAGTGCAGCTGAATAAATTAGACCTCTTTTAATCTGCTATACACTGCTAATTAGCATTGGAATGAGTAGGAATCACTGGTGTAGATGCCTTCATAATTGTGGTTTATACACTTCAAAGTTAAAGCCATTTCCCAATATTTTGTCCATCTCCATAAATAAATACTGTATCTAATATGCAGTATATGTGTCTTGCATGTCAGTATAGTTGATCATGTTTGATTTCATTTAGAAGTATGCTCTGGAGGGCATTCATAGACTTAGTGTGGTTTTTGACTGGAGATCTGCATAAGGTTCTGGGAGGTTCCACACAGGGGTTTGGAGCTGTTCCAGACGATGATGCTGACTAAAGCTTGCTGAATCTCCGATACTCCATTAGGTTCCAGAGTGGCGATGGAACAGGAAGTTGATGCACTAATGAGTTTACTGTCTGGCTCTTAGAGCCTGTGTGTTCATGCACAGTAACATTGAGCTATTCTGCTAGCATGGTGCACAGACTCTCTGAGAGAGGGAGGGAGGGAGAGAGAGAGAGAGAGAGAGAGAGAGAGAGAGAGAGAGAGAGAGGCAGAAATTAAAAAGGCCCTTCTTCCTCATCCACCAATGTAGGGCCCCACCTGGGGGCTGCATTAGGTCACACAGCATTGCCTCTTTGGAATGACCTCAATATGAACATAAAAAGTATTACCTCGCAATAAAACCATTCAAAAAGGCATCCTAATGCGAGTCTTCCTTAATTTTTTCACCAAAGTCAAAAGATACTCTGGGAAAAAAATGAACAATCGTTTCTCAACTCCTGCAGCACCACAGAGGTGCACGCGGGTCTTTTTAAAAAAAGAAGGTCTTTCTGTTTTTAGCGTCATAGCGCAAATTGAAAAGGTGCGAGGCATTTGTAAATTAATGCGATTATTAGGGTTACACGAAAGACTGAATTTCAGAGAATGCTCCCATTCTAATCCCTCTTAGTCTTTTTCTTGAGGTATCACAGTCTTATTTGTGGGCAGGAACTTTAAAAAAAATCATATTACAAGAATGGGAAGAAAGCGCATAATTAAATCCTTTCACAGACTAATGTATTCCGAGCTGTCTTACCAGCTACATGGAGAGAAAGCATTTAAATGTGGATGAGATTCTCCCTCTCCTGGATGCATGTTATTATTTCAGTAGCTTGAGGCTAAACTGCTCACAGAGAGGCAAATGCAGCTCTCTCAGAATAGCTGGTTAGTAAATATACGCACATGCCCAGATGCGTACCCACGTACGCCTACCCACTCCCTGCCATACACTGAGTACCCTTCAGATGAGCAATTTCATGAGCATGCTTTTTAAAATGACGGGGGCAGAGTGGAGTTCTTTTGTGGGCTGATGCTAGGCAGCCTGACTCGGCGGCGTGCACTTCCTGTTTATTTCCACAGGGCCACAACCGAGTGATTTCGCCGGCACAGAATGTCTTGCGTATGTGTGGCATACGATTCCGTTCCAGTAATGGGTTTAAAATGATGAGACCATCCTCTCCGCGGTCCATCTTGTGGGGAGAGGGTAGTGAAGTCATAAAAAAAAATGTTGTGTGTTTCCTTTTTACTCTACAAATGGGGACTTCAAGGGGTTGTACTCTATGCCTTACATCAGTTCATACATAAATAAAGTAGTCTGAGTAAAAAAAGCAATAAATAAATTGATTTATTGAAGAAACCAAATATGTGTATATATGCGTACGCGCGCGCATGTGTGTATGTATGCGTGCATAAAAATGCATGCATATATAATTTATTTATTTATTTTATTATTATTATTTTTTTACAGCTGTATAAATTTCTAATCCTGCGCGGATGTGATATAATTGGCATCGTTGTAAGGCCTGACTCAAGTTGAAACTTTTAACATGAACGACCACATATGTGACCCTCCAGTACCAAACCAGTCACATGGGTCAATTTTTTTAAATATGAGTTTTTGGGCTCATATTAAATGCCCTTTCAGCCCTTTGGTGCTGGAGGGCCACGTATAGAAAATGAGTGAGATAATGGAACATTCTATTATCCATTTTGACTGACAGTTAATCATAAATGAAATAGACTTGGTACACAAATCTAGGATAAAAGAACAATTCCTTCAAAAACCTACAGAACATCCACTTTTTAAACAGTGTTTGTGTGTGTGCGTGTGCATGTGCGTGTGCGTGTGTCTGTGTGTGTGTATGTTACATTTTGCAATAGGATCAAGGGTCCTTTAGCTTACTGGTAAGCAGTCTTACAGCGATGATGCAAATTATGAATATTTCATGTGAAGTTTGACATTTGAATCTATGAAAATCAATGTGAAGCTTACTAAATAAAAGTTCACATACATTTATAAGTCTTTCTGTAATACAATCCTAAGCACTGAAGCAGTTTTGGGGATACAAGTCATTGAAATGTGTCAATATGTATTCAATATGTCAATTGTGAACTTTAAAGGTCACGGAATGTCAAGTTTTAGTCAGCAAATGGACTTCATAAATGATTTTCTAAATGTTTCTATACAAACCTTGGCTCAATCTGTGACCATTTTGGTGATACAAGTTATTGTAATTTCACTGTGGAGTTCCCTCAAAGCTCATTGCCAGTCAAGTTGAGTGTCACCAAATGAAAGTTCACATGTGACCTCGTAGAGGTCAGTAACACAAACTTAGGCTCCATCTGTGACTGTTTTAGTGATGCAAGTCATTGAATTTTCACTAGGTCACATTTGACCTTTGAAGTTCAATACGAAGGTCACCAAATGACAGTTCATATATGACTTCCTATACTATGTCTATAATACAAACCTAGACTCCATCTGTGACTGTTTTGGCAAGACAAGTCATTGAAATTGTTTTAAGTCAAGTTTGGCCGTCGAATGTCATCAACAGTCAAGTTGAATGTCACCAAATGAAACTTCACATGTGACTTCCTATGTCAGTAACGCAAACCTAGGCTCCATCTGTGACCATTTCAGTGATGGAAGTCATTGAATTTTCTCTAGGTCAGGTTTGACCTTCAAAGGTCAATATGAAGGTCCCCAAATGAAAGTTCATACATGACTTCCTATACTTCCTCAAACCTACACTCATTCTGTAACAATTTTGCTGATATAAGTCATTGAAATTTCTCTGTATAGTTTGGCCGTTCAAGGTCACTGAAGGTCAAGTTCAAGGTCACCCAATGAAACTTCACACATGACTTCCTTAATGGCAAGAATGTAAACCTAAGGTCTATCTGTAATATTTTGGTGATACTATGTGAAGTTTCACCTTTGAAGGTCACCGAAGGCTAAGTTCAAGGCCACCATGTATGTCATGTATGACTTCTTATACATCTCCAATACAAACCGAAACTGTCACCATTTTGCTGATATGTCATTGAAATTTCACTGTGAAGTTTGGGAATTCAAGGTCACTGAAGGTCGAGTTCAGTGTCACCAAATGAAACTTCATACATGATTTCCTATATGCCCGCAATGCAAACCTAAGCTCTATCTGTTATAGTTTTGGTTAAAGAAGTCATTGAAACATCAGTATTTAAAGTTTGACCTTTAAAGGTCACTGAAGGTCAAGTTCAAGGCCACAAAAGGAAAGTTCATGCATGACTTCTTATAAGTATTCAATGCACATATGTCCCCAATCTTCAATATTTCCAAGCCTAGAAACCTTTGAAAATTGTTACATTTTGCAATATGTCTGAAATACAAACTTAATCTCTATCTGCAACCATTTGGCCTCCACAGGCCATCTTGCATATTCATAAAGTACAGCGCCCCCAATAGACACACTTCAGTCGATTCAATCAAAATGGCACTTGCACTTTACATTGATGGTACCAAGGTAAGTTAATGGCCTGATTTAGAATAAAATTTATTATGCAGTTTCTGAGAAATAATTTTTTAGAAATTTCTCAGTCCTAGCTTTAACATTGTAGCTAAAATTTCAAGGGCCCATAAAACGCACAAAAAAAAAATTCAATCAAAAATCCGAGAAAAAAAGTCTGGAGATATGGTCTAGTGGTATGTTATTGAAAATTCATCAATCCAAAAAAAGATAAAAATGTACCAGGCGACGGACGATGGACGCCACACGACAACAATAGCTTATCGGCCCATGGGGCCGGTGAGCTAAGAAAGGAAAGACATGAAATGAGTTTCACAATCTTCATCAGTCATGAGAAAAATAAACAATGTTAAATTAGTTTTGCGTCTTACCTGGTGTCATAGATTGCATACAACTTCTTGTTCATGTCAACTGCATTCCTGCAAAACAAAAAAGTAGCGCATGGTTGTCTTTCCATATCCGAGCACATACAGTTTTCCCTGGTAAATAATGGTCAGATGCATATTTTAACAGCATTTGGTTTATGTAACAGAACCTGATCATTCCATTTTCCTCCCAAGTGCTCAGTGCTATACCAACCTACCTGAGGAATTGAAATGTGCATAAAAAAAGCATATCATAACTGCTGAAGTACACGACTGCCACTCTCACATCCCATGGGATCATTCTGTATCCTGGGCTTGCATTCATACGCATTTCAATGCTCTGACCTGGATCAGATTCAACGTCAACTTGCAGTGGACAGGACTATTGTGGCAATGATAGGCAGGAAAGAAAGCGTTTTTCCATTCATTTCAATACGCTGTGAGAACAGCAGCCTCATGCAGCACAATGGAATTATGATCAAGCAGTGAATACCTCTGAGACTGATTTATACTTCTTCTAGTTTTTTGTCACCAATACGGCCATTTATAGAAAGCCAAATTCCAACATAGGGTCACCATATGACGAGTCAGAATAAGACTATCAGACCAAACGTTTATACGGGATGAAGAGGACAATTTCGGCATAATTATTTTGTCCCATGAATAACAAAAGGTCGCAAGTGACTTTCCTGATATAACCTGTTTTTCTGCACCATGAAATACTACAGCCGCTGTATCATGATGCAAAAAGATGTATGCCCTTTCACTCTGGTGTTGCTGCATATTTCTCTGCAAGTAAACGCCTAACTCTCCTTCTCTGTTCCCTGAGAACATTCTATTTATTCATTATATGTAGCATTATAAACATGGTGTTGGTTATTCAGCTGAATAGCTGAATTTATTTTTTTGCTACAAGCACAGAGAAGGAGTCAACTTTGGCCTATCTCCAAAAGGTGCTGAAGTGTAGATATCAGAAGATTGCTATAATAAAAGTGTAAATTTTAAAGTGAAGACAAGTTTTATGTATTATTGATAAGTGGATGATGCCTTTTTCAATGGATCACTGTTAGTAGCTGATTTTAAGTAACGGAGCAACATTGCCATCAAGCAGGTAAGACTAAGAAAGCTGATTAAATAGTGGCTGTTTCTGAGAACCCAGTTTAGTTTGAAAATTCAGGGTGTGGCCTCAAGCGATTTTTTTTTAGGCAAGGCGTTGCCAAGAGATCCTAAAATAAATGTAACTCTATAGCCTGCAAACTCCAATCCTGCCCTGTCCGGGTTTTGGACTTCCCATAATCTTGTGTACAATAAAGGATGATTGATTTGAAGATCCTGATTGCTGTCTTCTTCCTGCCATCTCACTCAAAATAGTGGACCAGGGGTATTTTGACATCATCTCACCTCAGAATCTAATGAGGGGGACAGAGTGAGGCCTATCGAACTATATGTAAACAAGTAAGTATGGATTCAACTTCCTTGTGTAAGAAAGAAATGTGTTAATCGTCAATCTTCACATGAAACTATGTTTGAGGTCAAATATTTACATTAACAAAATCCCCTAACAGCAGGAAATTCATTTTTCAAGCCGTAGAGCTAATATTGGCCACGGTTACATTACGACTTTTCATTCAGAATGAATTAATCCGAATGAAACCATTCGGAATGAACTTTTTTCCTGCAAGTTTGCATGGGATATAGTCATTCTGAATGAGGGTTTACATGGATGACGCATTAATCGCTTTCGCATAAGGTTTGGTGCTGAGAAGGCTTCTGATGGGGGGCGGATATGTGTATACGTACTTCCACTTTGCCTACTGAAAGAAACATATTAGGCTTGTTTTCATTCCTGAAAGCGAGAACATGAATGACGTGCAGTTCCTTTTTCAGACTGATTTTGCTTTTATTATCCCCCGCCAACACGAAGTGTGAGGGGGATATAGGTTTGACCTCCGTCCGTCCGTCCGTCCGTTTTTGCGTGCGTACGTGCGTGCGTGTGTGCGTTCGTCTGTCCGTCCGAGAGAAAGGGGACAACTTTTCTCAGAAACTACAGGACAACCAAAGTTGGTGTGTAGCTTCAGACTATAATGGCCTTGATGGAGTTTGAAAATAAGAAGCACACGATTGGCGGGGGATTTTGTAGACCATGTTGACTTGTTTTTATTTCAATTATTATCATTTGTCTGGTAGGGAGCAGAAGGGAGGTAGAAGACCATGCTTTGGCTAATATGCCCTTAGCAAGCATGCGCAGAAAGAATGGAATGAACTTTGAGAGGAATGAGTGTTCACATGTATGAAAGATTCTTTCAATCGGAATGACAAACGGAATACACTACCCCCTCTAATCAGATTAAATTTTCAATTGGAATGGCCATTTTCATTCCGATTGAGGTGTTTACATGACTGCTTTTAATTGGAATGGCCTTTCATTCTGAATGAAATTAAACTGTCCATGTAAACGTGGCCATTGGCATTTGTAAGCTCTCAATCAAGGTGTCTCATCGGCTTAGATCTTGGTCAGGATTACGGTGACAGTCCTGTATTTTTTTATTGCATTTTGAATTTGAAGGCCCCCAACTGGATGGATTTCCTAAGATTTAGGCCCTGTTTCCAAGAGCCTACTTCTTACTTTTCCAATAATGCTTTGTACAGTTGTTTATTAGTTTTTATATTTCAGTCAACCAGTGTGACCTATTGATAATGTATTCAATGGAGTACAGTGCATGGTGCGGAGTAATCGGAGTAGTTGAGCAGTGTCCATAGCATGTGATTCTGATTTTGGAAGTTTTGGATTAGCTCTAATTGTCAGCTCTATCAATAGTATTTCCTGCCTTTTGAGCGCAAAAATGTCATTAAAATAATTTTTCACTTATCACTGTATCACTGGAGAGTGCAATTAAATTATATTTGAATATCGTAATATTACTGCAGCTTGCAGGAGAGAATCCAAGCTTAATGTTAAAAAATATTCAACTGAAATTTAATCCTAATTTTTAGAGCAATTATTTTATATATTCTTGATGTGAAGGTCTACGCTGCGTCATATTATTGCGAGCTACCTGGAATAATTGAAAATGTATTGGGCACTGAAAAATAGATCATAAACTTAGACCTACAGGCAGCAAATTTTAATCAGAGCACAGTTTCTGTTTCAGTGAGAAAATGAAAAAGAGAAAGGAACAATCAAACATAAAAAAAAGTTTCTTTTTAAACCCGAAGGCAATTCTTGTCCCAAATTATCCAGCTCGTGAGAGACGTGAATTACATGTATTCCTCAAAATAAGGCCAGCTGTTTCTAATCCTAGAAGAGATGTTCCAGAATAGCCAGGGTGAGACACGACCCCTTATGGTGCCTTACTGACAGCGGCAACACATTACTTTGGCCTAGTTCCACCAGTGGTCAGCCAGCTCATTCCACTTCTGTAATGAATGCCCAACATCATGTAACTCTGTTTCTGTCTTTATTTTGATTTTTGACAAATTGACACTACACAGCTTGTAGGTAAGTATCGCCATGTATGTGGTATTATTATCACCCTTGGCGAGTCATATATTACGTCACATTCCCATGGATAAGTCCTCTTGTACATGATCATTGGCCGATGGAATGCTGGGGCACAGAGAAAAAAAAAGTGAATGCCTCACGATGAGTCATTAATTCATGTAACACACCTCCCAAACAAGTTTTCAAAATATCTGTCCAACAGGATCAAAATCATCCTTAGGTTGCCTTGTCTTTCTGACCGTTCTGAAGCTATAAAACAGTCATGCCGCGAATGTTGCAATTTCCACATCACTGCCTGAACATAACAAATAAACAAGCAAATCAAAAAAAGCCTACAAATAAGTAGTAAATCATATAGCATGTATAAACAAATAATTAATAGGCCTGCTATATAAAAGCGTCAAAAAGTGACGAAACATTTCACACTTCTACAGCTGAAGCTGAATCGTGAAACATAATAGATTTTAAAGGTCATTATTTCTCAACGTTGCTGTACACACGGCTAGGCCTGTAGGCCGATGCCGTCTCGAGGAGCTGTTTACATGCGTGGTGCTGAAATCGTTCCACGGGTTCTCTGCATTCAGTAATCGCCATCTGCACGCATGCCTCACCGTCGGCCATTTAGAAGTATTAACTGCAGAATGACGCCCTATCGTTAGTGTTGTGAAAGTGCCAATAGAATATTTTGGACTAAATTGAATGCGTGGTATATAAAAATAGAAGTATGTTACAGTATAGCCTAGTGCATTTAGAGAGAGAGAGAGAGAGAGAGACTTGGCCAATGTTAATACATGCTCTCGCTATGTAGGCCAACATATCAATGTAACGCTGGTTTTATTGAAAAGATTTTTTGAACATTTAAAGTATTTCAGACTCAGTTTGGATTCACTGAAAGGAACTCGCTAGCGGGACACCAATATTGATTCAGAGTCCAAATTTCTTTAACTCTAGGTTGTATCATACATTCCTGAGACAGAGTACAATAATTGGATCTTGCAAGGAGCAGACCACCCAAAGAGAGTTTTGGAAACCACTCTTTTGAAGCACATTGACTACCAAGGTGTGGCTTTGCGCTAAAAGCCTGTCCCCTCCTGGCCTACTAAAATCGCAACAAGCTGCAACCTACTTTCATCGTACCCCCACATAAACCCAACGATGGTTCAACACCACTCATCAATAGTCGTTTGACACGGGATTAATTAAATTTATTCAAGCTTACTCTATAATGATGATGAGTAGTTCCAAATGTTTTGTAACACGTTGAAAAGTGGCAAGCGATTCATGCAATGTTGATAGTTATTGTTTCCGGGACAAAACCGCCAAATTCAGGTTTCAATTATCTTAGGCTTTCCAATGACAGAAAATATGAGTATATAGTACCCTCTGATGGTTGTCTTTAAAAGTTCTCTCAGTCACTGCCTCTCTCCCCTTCTCCGTCTTTCCCACTGTTTTCTCACCTTCACTCTCTCCGAATGAAAACCTTGAAATCAGCATCAAAAGCCTAAGCCGTGAAGTTAATTTGCCTCTTCTGGAGTATAATTTTTTGTTCGAAATTAACGATACTAAGTCCTACATTTTATAAATTGTACTACCATCTCGGAATGAAGACACTTTTTTTTTTACTTCTTTTTTATTCTAATTCATCATGTTATGTTTGAATGTGGCGTTTAAGTTGTAATGATTATTAAGTTTAATTAGACACTCTAAACAAAGAATACGCCAAGCACAATAATCCGCGATCTGAACTTCTTTGCGCATTGATTTCTATACTTAATTAGCCTACATATTCCCTGTGGCAGATTTATTCATTTCTTCATTTATTTATTTATTTACCGCGTGGAGCGAGTAATGACAGCACGGGAAAAACAGTTCATCGCGGTTTCGAAGGGTAATAGCGAGGAGATCGTTGATTGTTTTTTTTTTTTTTTGGGAAATAAGATAATGGAAGAGAAGATATTTGACTATTCCGCGTTGCTCTCTTCAAAATAACAATATAAATGAATAACAGCCTTCTTCAGATACTTGCTGGCAAAGTTCAAGCGAAAGAACGCAAAGTAAGGAGAGGAGTCGGTCGACTGAAGAGCCACTTATTCTGCTCCTGTCGCCGGGCGCGGGGAAAAGCTGCTTGTTCCTCTGAAACCGTCGGATCGTATAATTTTTTAACCTCCTCTGGTCTTTTTGTTCTCCCGAGAGAGGTAATTATGGCGCGCGCGAGAGGAGGTGCCGTCCTTCGCTTTGATTCCCAATATTAATAATAACAATCACAGTGACAGCCCGGGGGTGGGCATATACCGACAGAAACTTACAACGGCGCTGGGAACCTCAAAGGAACTGGTAAGCGAACGTTCATCTAATAAAGCAGGGGTGCCTGCGCTGGAGGAACGGTGCATTGGTGTGTTTGCGCGTAGAGGACCGGGGAGTGGAAAGGAAGTCGGCTAATTAAAAACTGACTACATTTGCAAACGCTAAATTAGGTAGGGGAATTGAGATAGCTGCGATGTAAATTTTCTTCGGCTTTTAGAACGGCGTTAGAATTTGATGCACTGAAAAAGGCATTGGGAATAAATAATGCGTGGCCAGGCAAAGCGTTTCGATCGCCGACTATGCCCTGTCCCTTTTTGGTAAAAGAGGCCAGAATAATACGAGGTCCATATACCCGATGGATTATCCAAGCGGAATATGTGTTAAGCATTAGCAGACAGCTACTTGCGGGGGCTTGTACTCAAATGGAATTCAACGCCATACATTAACGCTCTGCGACAAGATTCAGGTATTTTCTTTTGTTTGGATCATTTTAAATGCCTACGTCTGCTCATTGCTTTGAGTGTTTTATTCCCGAATACAGGGGCATTATGACTATATTGTATAACTAGTGCATTTGTACGCTCAGGCTTTTAATATGATGTTCACAGTTACTGCAATATGAATGGTTTTCAGGCGCTTGGCAACAATGGGGAAAATAATATATTCGTGTCAAGAATGCACCAAGAATACGGAAATTTTCCACTGATCATTACAGAATGTAAAATATACGTTGACGATTGAACAAATTTCACTCATCAATTTTAAATGACTCTGTCGCCGCAAAGCGAAATTGTTGTGTCATTTTGCGACAGGGAATAATAGGCATCTTCGTGATTTTGATTTGAAGTACTGCAGACCCGTTACTGACTGCATACAACCCAACTGTGTTCACTAGACCAATGCTGGTGATAGCTACGTGTAGGCAACATTATTAGACTATATCATGACAGTCCATTATGAATTAATGACCAGTAAAAAAATATAATGTACAGCCAACTGTACATCACATCCTTACAGCGCCATATAGGAGTCATCATTATGGACTATATTGTGTGATGTAAGGTTTATACAAAGACGACGTAAAATAATGAGTGGATGTAAATCAGATTTATTGTTTTAAGGAGAGCAAATTAAACTGTGCTTTGTCCTTCTACCAATGCGCAGTACTACAATTATGCAATCTCTACGACTATAATTGCATGCTTGTACTCCTGTTCTTTATTATTATTATTATTATTTGTATTATTATTATTATTATTATTGTTATTATTATTATTATTGTTTTATTATTATTATTATTATTATTATTATTATTATTATTATTATTATAGGAAAAATCCTAAATCCATGTCAATCATAATAATTTGAATATAAAATTGTATACACTGGACATGCTATACTTGTTCACACACACACACACACGCACGTACACACACACACACACACACACACACAACTTAATCGAATTACGGGAGTGATTGAGTCCCAGCGCATTTAAGTGATTTCTATCGTTCAGTTGCTGAGCAGACGCATAGTTGTGTTTCTGAACGTCATTTGTTTCAGGAATGGACGATGGAATTCTCTGCGCCTCCGCAATGAAGACTCTATTGGTTTCTCTCTTGCTTGCGAGCATCACCTGCCGTCTGAGGTGAGGCACGATTCGACTCCTTTTCATTTTACATTTAAAAAATGCCCTAAGCTACAATTGAACGTCATCCGGTCCACACACATGCATTCTTATCCCAGATACCTATATCGTTAATCCTGAAATTATGCCTTTGCCTGTCTCAACAGCCTTTCTCAGACAACAGCAGGGACAGTCAAGGAACCAGATGACAATATCACCATATTTACAAGAATTTTGGATGGACTTCTTACTGGATATGACAACAGACTCAGGCCTGGACTGGGAGGTATTCAGTGAATAACAGTGGATCTCCATCTTCACAGTGAACACATAGCACTTACGAGAGGCTTGGTTTCTTCTTTGAGACAACATTGACATGCAGTGCACACACTGCGCTTGTGTTGTGGAATTAACAATGAATTAGAGCTATCCAACTTGGCAAACTTGATTTTGTTCAGATGAAACAAGAATGGATTTTGGGCAGATTAAGCACTTTTATTCCATTTGTCTATGTGAGCGCTTGCATTGGTGATTGACAGAGGTCTTACGAGTGCATTTAATTCGCATTTAAACAGCTTTTGAAAACAGCATGTACAGTTAAATCCAGGTAATTCGAGCTGCTGTGTAATGAATTCCAGTTAATTATTCTGAATCAAGCTGTTTTTGCACAGCATCCTGATACACAGCAATTTAAGAATTTTCCAGTATCTGTATTTGCATGTGTGTGTGTGTGTGTGTGTGCGCGCGTGTGTGTGTGTGTACTTGCTACACAAAGAGGACTAGAAAACTTTTTTCCTGTGGGGACATTACTGGAAAGTGAGGATATTTTAACCTGTCCCCATACCTACAAAGGCAAATTAAGACTTATCAGTTAAGGTTTGAGTTAAGGTTAGAATTATGGTAAGGTTAAGGTTACGGTAAGAGTTTGGGTGAGGCATATGTTGCTTATAAGATAAGGGAAAGGCTGTTGAGATATGCATGAAAACAATAAATACAAAATAGAAGTCAATGTAATGTCCTCACGAAGATAGAAGTTCAACGAGGTGTGTGTGTGCATGTGTATTTGTCTGTGTGTGTGTGTGTGTGGGAGGGTGGGTGCACTTGTATGTGACCATGCATGCGTGTGGGTAGAAAGGGAAGATACACAATGATTTTGAATGTGGCAGTTATTGGAACTCCCACAGCCAACATTCTCTGAATTGCATCTTGTTTTAAAGTGTGCGACCATGAACACGACCATTCTTCAAATAAAGAAAAAAGTTGTTCCCGTTCTCAAAAGGAACAGCAGTCAGGTAGCAAAGCCAGCACATCATTACTGTGGTAAATTCAAGTCTCCGGACAAAGGCGATGCATTCATCTCTTAAGAATAAAACACAGTCCTCCATGAAAACAGACAATGAAAAACAATCTTACTGATTCACAGTCTATTGTATGATGACGCAGGAAGGAATAAAAATAGAAATTCAAATAAATTGTGTACATGTGACCTTATGTAAACATGGCATATCCACAACACTTCATTTTGTTTTCAGGTAATCTTCTATTTTAGGACATTAAACTGGACACCTGGTCATTGATTTAATCATTCACCTTTCCCTCTTAGCCAGTAAGGGACACTACTGGTATTGAAGTAAATAGCTGTAGTTTCAAATGTAAAATGAACGTCATTTAGGGGGAGATTGTACATCCATGTGAGAATGACATAACTAATCATTTTCAATAAAAAAAAAAACAATCCAGAATTCCGTTGCGCAGTCTAAATGTGATTGTAGAATGATTTGCACGTAATGTATGCAGCATTTGACATTAATTTGTATTTTTTATCATTGATACCTTAACTGAATCATGCTTATAGATTATTGAAGAGCCATCTACACAGTATTCCCCGTACTGTATAGCGTAACGTAAATGCAATAGAAATGTTAAATGCTCTATCCCCCAGTTGGTGAGTATGTCTGTAAATGCTTTGACAATGACAGAGTAAATCATCCTGCACTCATATTGAAGTGTTTATGGTAATGCCCACGCTTTAACTCCTGCTTTGTTTGTATCTGTTCACAGAGAAGGTAACCGAGATTAAGACAAACATCTTTGTCACCAGCTTTGGCCCAGTTTCAGACACTGAAATGGTGAGACCCTAATGGAAACAAACGGATCTGTTGCTCGAAAATTGGATTGGATGCATTTTCACATGCATCAGATCATAAATAACACTGGACTCTGGCATGACAGTTTACAAGCTGTAGTTCTTTCTCTCTCTCAATGCCCACATTGTTTGAACGCAGCTGACAAGCTTGTGTTTTAACGTTATGGTAACTGTGTTTTGCTAAAAAATATCCCAGATAGCTCTGGGCCAGATCTTAGCCCGATCAGCTGGAGTTGGCACAGAGCCGGTGCAGATCTGATGCAGACCTGGAGCGCAGTTTGACTCTCAAAATTAATGACATAACATGAGTAAGGGAAACAGACCATTCAGCCCAACTAGGCTCTCCATTTTCCTATCACAAAAGTGAACCTTGCAAATCAGATACTCCAAAGACTAGGTGTTATTCTGCACTATATCAAGCCTGGAGATGAAAACCCCTAGAGCAGGGATGGGCAACGAGGGCCTTATCTGTTCCTGGTTTTCACACCAACCTCTGGCCTTTAATTAGTTAATTATCTAAATTAGCCGAACTATTAACGAAATCTGACATTTTTTTAAATTATCATGAATTATCACTAAAGACTGTTCTTGTCACCCTACAAAAAACATTTTTCTTTGACGAAACCTTTGCAAAAATCTATATTTGTATATGCAGCCAATTAACTCAATTAGTCAGGGTAATTGATAGAAATAAAAACCTGCATACACACCGGCCCTCCGGGACTGGAGTTGCCCATCCCTGCCCTAGAGCAGGGGTATCAAACTGACCCGTAAACGGGCCAAGAGGCTGCAGGTTTTCACTCCAACAATGCAGAAGCGCACCTGATACAACTAATCAGTTGCGCAGGCCTAGATCAGTTGATTAAATCAGTGCTTTCAGCTGAGCTTCTGCTTGGTAAGATTGAAGACTTGCAGCCTCTTGGCCCGTTTACAGGTCAGTTTGACACCCCAGCCCTAGAGTTTTGTTATGGCTGTTTGACAAGCTTAGTGAGAGCAAATGAGTGATAAAGTTGATAAATTTACTCAGGAAGGGTTCAGTCTGATGTTGTGATTGTTATCCTCACTTCAGGAGTACACCATCGATGTGTTTTTCCGCCAAAGCTGGAAGGACGAGCGGCTGCGCTTTAAAGGTCCGATGGAGATGTTACCGCTCAACAACCTCCTGGCCAGCAACATTTGGACCCCCGACACGTTCTTCCTGAACGGAAAGAAGTCCATCGCCCACAACATGACCACCCCGAACAAACTTCTACGGCTGAAGGATGACGGCACCCTGCTGTACACCATGAGGTGAGAAAATAGCTTCTTCCTCAAGGCCCGTGGCCGATCTGGGCATTGTCTTCACACAGATAATACAGTGGGCCTTATTCATGAAACATGCGCAAGGATTTCATACCTAAATATTGTGTGGTATGTAAAAAAAGGAAAAGAAAAAATGGCGTGTAGTTACATTTATCCTCATTTATAAATTTGATTGTAGGCTAAAGTGCACACAATTTTTTTTTTTCAATTAAATTATGTCTCGAGTTTGTTTTTATGAATCCAAAATCTACAAAAAAAAGTACCTTACGCATCCTTTATGTGCCTGTGGACTGTTTATAAATGAGCCAAATGTGCTAAAGCGAGGACAAATATGCACAGTGAGTTCCATAATTTATTGGACAGTGACCTTTTTATTTTGGTTCTGTGCTCAAGCACTGACTTTAAAGGGGTGTAGTGTTGATGAAGCGCAGACAATCCGTACTAATTTGAGGATGTTTTTGTCCACATAGGATGAACCATTTAACAATGGTAGTACCTGTAGTGCGAAGTCCCCCGCATTCTCAGGCACATCAAAAAATATTTTTTTTTTTTACAGAATAACATTTTACAGAATAAAATACTAATTTTCAATATCTTTTGCATGCAATGTCTACTTGTCACATTGACTTGACAAGAAGCTGGTTATTTTCCCTGGTGATCCTCTACCCGGCCTGGACTGCAGTCGTCTTCAGTTCTTGCTTGCTTTGGGGGAACAAGCTTTTGGTCTCATCAACATATAAAATGCATGCTCATTCGGGGTCAGATCGAGTGATTTACTTGACCAACAAAACCAAAAAAAAAGTTTTGCTGTCCAATGAATCGTTCTCTCTGTGTTTGGTCACTTCTTGTGTATCATGTAGGTTGGATGTAGGTTGGATAAAGCCAGATAGGAATTGCGCCAGAAAAACTTTCTAAATTTTTATTTGGTCAGATCTTTGCCAAGCACTGCTGCGAAAACAAAGCCATGGAATTTTCTTGCAGTCATGGAGTCCACCATGATATCCTCCATCCTACAGTTTATTTCTGTCCTCACCCTGCAGGGGGAATTTGTATTTAGCAAAACAATGCTTGACATGCATTAGTGTTTACTGCGGGAAGGGTTACTTGTAATTGGTCTTAGAATTTTAGATAAATAGAGCAAAAAAAAAAAAAACAACCCAATCACACTGCAGTGTAGTTACAACTGTGAGGCCACTGTCAGGTGCTACAAAACGCATTGCACCCATTGAAAGTGCATCATCAACGATGATAATTAAAAAGTGAGCATAAATGATCCTGTACATGCATAATAATTTTTAGGAACCATATTATACAGAAAAAAAGAAATAAATAATAATAGCTACAGAAAATATCTATTGCGGTGTGTAACGGTACCATTTCCTTAAGTTTTTCAGTGTGTTTTAATACAATCATGTTGTTATACTGCCCACTAGAGGAGGAATTGATATTTTCAGTTCATATTGCCTTAGAAAAGTCATGTTTATTGCATATTTCGCTAGATATGAACTTTTTTTTTTCTCACAATGGCAGTGCGACAAATGGGCTGCCTGTTCGCACATACCACACACGTTTTACATTTGTGTTCAGTACCGTAATGGCCACTCGACATATAACTATGTTTCCAAACTGTTATCCATCTAAAAAGGTATTATACCATTGCACAGTTAAAAAATTACATAGTCTATGAAATTAAACTCTGATGATTTATGTCTCCTGATTTCAGACAAGGAACTCATGTTACCTGTCACTCAATGTTATGCCACGCATAATATCTTTGGAAAGTATTCAAACCCCTTCGCTCATTGCAGTCTTTTTGGTCCCCTTTTTTTTTTTTTTTTTTACAGTTTATCAACAGGATGTGACCCATATTGACAAACTGACAGTAAATTTAGTTTATGCAAATTCACTATAGTTGATATTATTATAGTTTTGATCAATATAATGCAAGTATTTGTAATCAATAACTGTAATATCACATTTGAATAAGAATTCAAATTCTTTGCTAACACACTCCAAATTGAGATCAGGTGCATCGTATATACTTTTATCAGCTTGAGATGTCTCTTGAACTTGACTAGAATTCAGTTGTGGTATATTCGTTTCATGGAATGAGTTATAAAGGTCTGACAATTTTTATTGCATGTCAGATGAAAACTGGGTGAGATTACATAACAATGTCGAAGCTTTGACTATTCCCATAAACATAATGGGCATTAAAACATAATTGTGAGATAGAAGACATTACAGACCATCAGCACTCTTCATAGTGGAGGCTAACAGGCCAAATTCAGTGAACTTGCTGGAAGGTCCTGGTTTAAAGAGGTGATCAGGAACACAATGGCCATCATGAAAAAGCTTCATAAAGACCTGCCAGAAGCACACTCATCCCCGAAGCTCTCCATCAATCAGGGCTTTATGGCTGAGAAGCAAAATGGAGACCATTCCTGAGTGGAACATATATAGCGGCCTACCATGAGTTTGCCAAGCAGTTCTTAAAGGAATCTGACAGTACTAGGGTATAAAAGAATGTTCTCATCTGACGAGACAAAATTTGAAATTTTGGGTCAAACTCCAAGCATTACAACAAATAAAATCAGGCATTGCTCATCAATTGTCAATTATTTGGCAGTGAACCGTGCTCATGGCAGTATCGTGCTGTTGCATTTTCTCAGTATCAGGCCTCATGGCACGATGACTGATGCATATAGAGCAGAGGTCCTCAACTCTGTTCCTGGAGAACCATCCTGTAAGTTTTTGCTCAATCCCTGAACCACACCTAACTCGGCCAAATAGCAGCTAATCGAGATTTTGAACTGAGAAGTGTGGAGCGCTTTACTTTGCTTTGAGTGGAAACCTTCAGCTCTCCAGGAACCGGGTTGGAGGCCCCTGATATAGAAAATACTAAAACCGGAATAAAACCTGCTCCAGGGTTCACACCACCTCAGACTGGGGTGACCATGATGGACCTTTCAGCATTACAACCAATTCATACAACCAAGACAACAAAATATAGTGAATTATAGTTCTGTTTGTCCAAGAGTGACTCAGCCAAAGCCCAGACTTGAACCTGAGAGAGTATTAATGGTGAGACCCGGAATTGGCAGTTCACAGATGCTTCCTCCCAATCTGAATTAGGTTGAAGGCGTCTACCCAGAAGACTGGGGGAAACTGCTTGAATCCTTTTGAACGAAGTTTCTAGAGCTTCATCCCAAGCAAGAATAGTTGAAGCTGCTCTGTGTAGAAATAGGGGATATCGTGGTTTTGATCCCCGCCCGCCGCCGTGTCCGCAGATTTCAGCCGTTAGTGCGATAACTCACAAAATACTTTACATTGGCCTCTCATTTTTAGCACATGAGTAGATATGGTAGAAAAGATGAACTGATTAGATTTTGGGCAAGTATGCGCGCCTAGGTTTGCCTCCAGGTGGCGCTAAATATTGAAAAAATCAGTTTTTTTAACCATATCTCTGGACAATAACCTACACAGACCTTAAATTTGCCTCATATTGTAGGTCTAGTAAAGGGGAATCTAATGAAGGGGGCTTTGAGGATTGTGGAATTTTGAGGATATACCCCTTGCTGTTGGCTGCCGACGGCGTAGGTCTAGTTCAGTTGCTACCGTCAGAGTTTCTGAATAGTACAAAGTAATGGGTCTGAATACTTCGCAAAATGAGATATTTCAGTTTCTTCTTTTCATTTTTTTATTCTATTTATTTATTTCTTTATTAATTGTTTTTCTTTTTCTTAAAGGGGTTAATGAAGATAAATGTATAAAAAAGATAATACTAAAAATATGACCTATTCACTTTCATTTACGTCCATAACAATAAAATGTTATTGTTATGCATGTGAAAAACTGCGAAGGCGTCTGAATATTTTCTGAGGCCACAGTAAATCAAATATTAATGAGGACATGAGATTGGATGATGGGACACTGTCTAAGAGGGACATGAATATTTACTAATATTGCAGTAAAGCATCGAGCAATTGACGTTTTATGACACCACAGCTATTAAGAGGTTTGCCTCTTAATGCATTTCCGTAATTGCAGAGTGCGCTTCCCGTGTGCGCCGTCCGAACCCTCAGAGAGGTGGTAAAGTTGCCTGGGTGATATAAGAGAGCTCGCATGAGTTCACAAGGCTCTCACTATGCTGCAGCTGTGTCTCACAGCCCATATTCCACACAGTGCTGTGGGCTGGAACAAGGCAATTTAATCAGCTTTATGTTGTTTGTCCTGAGTTTTATTAACTATGTTAAATTAATAAATCAAGTAGGTCAATGCAGTTCAATGTATGGAGAAAATAAAGGAAGGGAAACAAGCCCACGTGATGTCATTTTTTTCCCATAGGTTCTCTGAAAAAGAGTAATATGCCTGTGGCAAACACTTTATTCTCAATCAACTGTAGTGCAGTGCAATAATGAAGTAGGTGACATTGTCATTAAATGGTCAAGTTTCTAGCACCTGTAGAATTCCAGTGACAAGCATTTTTATGTGTGCATTGCGACTTAGTTAGTTTTAGATTAGTAGCATTAACTCATATTAACAAAATATTTGAGGTTTGACGGCAAACACTTTATTGCTGCATTCAAATACAAAACTATTATTCATCTTAAAAATGTCTAATTTCCTTTAACCAATGATGTTTTAATAAATTTTTCACAAAGAACAATTAAATCACAAACCATCAAGGTCTGAACAGTTAAACAGCTCCCACTGCCCCCCACCCCCCCTCCCCCACACATACCCACCCATCCAAAATACAATTACTGGTAAAAGTAATAAATAAATGACATACTAAAAACAAAACTAAGCAAGGCAATACTAAACAAAACAAAACAAAAAATAAGGCAATCAGAGATGGCAGACTTAACCCCATTCACGCGAATACTAGCAGGAGCGGAAACAGAAACAAACACGCAGGGCCACTAGATGGCAGACTTCACCCATTCATGCAACAAGTGTGGAAACACAGACAGACAAACAAACACACACACACACAGAACTGCTAAAAGCTGTACTTCACGCCCACTCCGTGAGGTGAGGTAACAAAACAAAAAACAAATAAAATAAAATATGTCTGACCATACCTGACTTCTACATATTGTGATTATGATCTTCAATAGCAAAGAAGCCACAGCAGTTCAGTGTTCAGTTTAAAATAGGGGAAAATCATCCAGTTTACTCATCCACTATGCTGTTTGAAGTAGTGTCGCTATTAAGACAGGGGCCCGCAGGTCTTATAAAATCTGTTTACAGACCCTCATAGACTATACTTAATTTTCTCTAATGAGAGAGGAGATAGCATGTCTTTTATCCAGTGTGAGTGTTAAAGTAGACCAGCATCTTCCCACTTCATCAGGAACTGCAGGCAAGCAGTGCGGCAAACGCCAGAGCCTTGCGATTTGGTGCAGGAAGCTAGAGCTCCTCTGGGGTAACCCCAAACAGTGCCACAAGAGGGACTGGCTCAATTCTTTGATTCTGAATATCAGAAAGGCTCTCAAATACTGACTGCCAAAAATCTTCATGGGAGGGGGATGTCCAGTACATATGTAAAAGATAGCCATCTGCACTTTTATATTTGTCACATGTGGGGGAGACATTTGGATATATTTTAGAAAGTTTTACTTCAGAAAGGTGAACACGATGTACAACTTTAAACTGTATAAGGGAGTGGCGTGCACACACAGAGGGACTATGCACCTGTTCAAGAATAGACTCCCACGCATTTTCTGAAAAGTTTTGGCCTACGTCCTGCTCCCAGGCTGTCTTTACTGCAGTGAAAGGTGGGGTCTGCAGGGAGAGTCGCAACCTTGTTGTCATTTTGTATGCGGCTTATGTTAGCATTTTTCTTCTACTGGTGCTGTCGGTCCAGTGTCTGCGCAAAACATGAACCTGCTTTTTGAAAATAGACACACAGAAAAAAAGTCCCTGAGTAAAATTGCCACCCGAGATGACATACATTCTTGTTTAATGAGATAACATAGTATGTATTCTTTATGACCATATAAAAAGAAAACACTCAGTGTCCATAAAATGAGTAATGTTGATGATGATGTGCTATCATGAACAATAATTTAACAAAAAACAAGCATGAACTAATGATCTGAGACCAATGGGTGAAGTAGCTCCATATTACTTCAACCTCAGCATGACAGTAGTCCAGTTGAGTTCATCACATACTTAACCATCCGGCGTCTGGAGTCGTCCCTCGTATGTTACCCTTTTGACGTTAGTGTCAACAAAGTTGCTAACAAAGTTGCCTACAAATTTACGTGACACTGTGACATTGTTAAGAATATTACATGAAACAAAACACAATATTTTAAATCAAATTCAATTCAGTCGGCTAACTCATTTCTAAACAGTCAATTGTGGAATTAATTAGTTGATGCAATGGTTTGGTTAGTTTTGCATAAAGGCGCTGACCCTAACCTATTGTAGCCTATTGTGTTTGAGGAGAATAGACCGTGGAGACTCAAATTATCCCCCAACTAGGGGAATACTCAGAGCTCTATAATCAGGTGGATACTGGGGTGAATGCGGGATGGTGACTAGCAGCAGGCAAGAGTGATGCGGCTGCAGGTAATGTTACTGACAGCAGCAGAGAATGATGCAGCACAGTAGAAGGAAAAGGCATGTTACTGCAGCAAAGGAGGAGCAGTATAGTGGAGTATGTTAAATCACCTGCCTTACGGGGGGCAGAGCAACAACAGATATAGAATGCATGGGAGTATCCAAGGGAATTGGGGCATGTCACAATTTGTCTGCTTGAACTATCTCCACAAGCAATGCCCCATTTATCCATTCTATAAGCGCAAGTCAAACACTTCATTTAGTGAAATTTAATGAAAGCATTACTATTATAGAATTTTTTATGGCAAATTATGATTAATTAACATTCTATTCAAAATAGCAAACCACAGCGTAAACAATTAAATTCAATCTCATCTGTATACCGCTTTTTACTGCAGAGCTGGCGCAAGGATGCTTTATTACTGAAGAACTGGCACAAAGATGCTTCGCAAAGTCGGAGTAGGGCAGAAGCCTGGCCGACATGCCCAAAATAGCAATTGAGGTTAAAAGTAAATAAAAACATACGTAAACAAATAAATCCCAAAAGGGAGAGCAATCTTCAAACAGTCAGAAAGAAAGAAAAAACTCCATAATGGGAAAAAAAATGCAGGAGGAACCTGGTTATGATTCATTTTGACAGAATTTAATAACTAAGCAGACGAATGAACATTTGGTGCATAAAGGCTTAAAGATCTGAGCTTAAAACTAAAGAAAATTTTTGATGAAGTCTTGTTACATCTACTGGCAATCTAAGCACTATCTATGCAGTAGCACAGTGGTGCAGTGAATAGAGCTGGTGACTCATAGCAGAAAGGTACTGTGATCGGGGCTGCAAGCTCCAACCAACCAATGCAGCAATGAGCACAAACCCTCACACAGCACTGAGTACGAATATGCACTGTAAAACATGGATGGATGGCACTTTGCCATGCCCTTTTCTAACTCCAAAATCTCGTTCAGGGTGGTTTTAAAATCAGAGTAAAAAGGTAGTCTTATCCCTGTCAATAATTGTCTGTAATGTTTGATGAGAATCCACAATTTTAAGGACAGGCCGGAGCCCTGTGGGGTACACTGCGAAGGGAGATTAGTAGGTTAGCATGGTATGTTGAGCTGAAAGCCAGTGTTTTCATTGTCTGAAAGGTCGCTCTTTTTTTAAACTGCAATGATAACTTATGGTATCTCTGGTTGCAAGTTTAGGGTTTGTCGAGCCAGCTCATGCAAAGAAAGCCTGGCTTTGAGCTCGTTTCGTAGTACGGCTCTCTGTTCTACAGCACAGCATTCCTGAGTAAGCTAAATGACTATACTTAATAAAAGAAAATTAAAATATCCCAGTGATAGATTGGCAATCAGTCCAGGACATTCCTGCCACTCACCCATTTGGTGAAATGTGCTCCATGTTTTTATATGCATCTTAAAGTCAACCTCAGTGACTGAAATATAATGTTGGCTTTTGAGGTGCTACAAATGACTTGTTATGCACAGAACATTTTTATTTTTGCACATTAAATGCCTATTTGTATTGCTTCAGACAAGGGCTACGTTTGAAGGAACAGGTCCCTTCGCTAAAATTACGTTTGAAAAGAATTTAGAACAGAGCTCAAAGAATTTGCTTCTTTCGGCTTCAAAATTTTAATTTCACCCATGACTTCATCTTCAACAGAACCAATTTGGCCAATGTTGGCAACATTGTTCTGGATACCTTTGGTCAGATTATAAGCTTACACCTCCAAGCACACCTCTTCATTTTGGTTAAGGTAAAACCATGAAGGAGGTGAACATATGGGGTGAGTTACACCGCTTTTAGTTTTCTGCAACTTGGCGTAATACACCTTTGTTTGTGCACAAACCTTTCATAGCTGTAATTAAAAACTAAAACAAAAATAATGCTTGCAAGTTAGTTAATTTGCGCAAGTTAACAGCCCATTAACTATAAGTTACAGAGAAATATCTAAATTTTCACTGTCGCTGCATGTGCAACTCTGACTCATTTTGATAGACGTCATTTTGTTAACAGCTACATAAACACTTTCATAGTGCTGTCAGTAGCCTAGTGGGTTGAACCAAGTCATGCCTTTGACCTGGCTCAGTTGTGCAGACCACTTCAGCTGCCTCAGAGATTTGAGAATATTTGTGGAAAAGTTGTTCTAGCACTAGTTCTCGCATAGCGGGATTTAGTACATTCATTGCTACTCCCACACCTACACAACACGAAAGTCTAACAAAGTCCAAAAAAGAGGACAAAGTCCTTTTCCAGCCCCATGCCCACATCTCACCCCCTCTCATATGCATGCGCTTTAGGCACAATACGCTAGACGTTGGTCTATTTATTATATATGGGAGGCTTCATTGTGAAAACGCATTTGTTCATGGAAGCTTTTTCCTACCTAGTGCTCGGTAAAAACGTTGCAATGAATGCTACTGCCCATTATAAAGGCTTATACAAGCAGGACAATGTATTAATCCCATAAAACCTACAGACCCATATACTGGTTTGTCAAATGCAGCTGCTGCATTCAACCCTGTGGAAACTCAGGCTTATTTAAAGTTTTACAGGAGATTTCAAGGTTTCCAATATTTCCAACCATGTCCCGCTGAATTACAGGGAAATGTGTATAAAATGATGTACAAGATCTAAATATTTTCCATTTGATCTAATGATGTAGCCATAAAAACATGGTGTCCTGGGTTTGAATATTTCTCGCAGTATAAGTGTAATGTAGCTTTAGTGAAGCACTGCAACCAGCACATTTAGCATAAGTATGTGACAGCATAAGCAAGTATTGTCCTGGAACACGAAAAACTGCTACTGCTTTTTCTGACTCTGAACCTGTTTAAGGGGAAATTTAAGTGCAAAGTTGAAGTTTAATGGACTGAAATTCTAAGGATGCAAGCCTAAGCTGAATGCCTGGGATCTCTGACCACTCAGACCATACTGCATCAAGAACTGCCATTCATGTCTAAGTGATATAACCACATGGGCTCAGGATTACTTTGTGAAACCTTTGCCAAGTACCGCAATACGTAGCTATGTCCACAAACGCCAGTTAAAACGTTACTGGGAGGAAAAGAGAGCCTTATTTTAACTGTATCCAGAATGGTTGTCAGCTTCTCTGGGCTCAGAAGCATCTGCGATGGACTAAACAAATCAATAATTCAGGTCTTTTTGAGAAGGTATGAACACAACGTGCGCTTGGCTTAAGTAGAGAGGGCCATCCAGTCACTGACTTGCAACAAGTCAAAAAGCCATGCTTTGTCATGACATAGAGTTGTGTCAGTGTTCTTGGCAAGAGTAACATGCTCTTCTGTGAAGGCATCATTAATACTGAAAAGTACACTGAGAGTTTGGAGCAACATATGTAAGCTTCAAGACAGCAGTGATGCCCATGCATATTCAAACAATAAAATTCAAAACTGTATCCTGCATGCATTACTAAGGTATGGCAGCAGATGAAGATGGTGTGGGTGCTAGACAGACCTGCCTGCAGACCTGACTTGTCTCCAATAATGTGCATTTGACACGTTTTGAAATGCAAAACACAACTGCAAATACCCTCTACTATTGCACAATTAAAGACTTATTGGCAGGAAGAATGGGACAAAATTACATCTGAAACACTTAATCACTTGGTGTCGTCAGTCCCTGAGTATTTGGTAAGTGTTCAGAGAAGGAATGGTAACATTACAATGAGTTAAATACTTAATTGACCTAACTTTTTTGAAATATGTTGGTGGAATCAAAATTGTAATACATAAATACATTGTGAATTGTATTTATTTTGAATGAAAATTCAATAAAAACTAGAAAAGTACTCAGAGAGCGCAGACCTCCGCCAGGGGGCAGCAAAACCCAAAAGCACAGGGATTGGAATTCCGGCCCATTGGAAAGACTTGGAATCTTGAACTTTGGCGTATATCTCAGCAGTACTTTGGCCTGGATATGCCAAAATTTAATCAACTGTTTTTTGACTTAATACCCACCTTCTCTGAAAATTTCATCAAAATCTGTCCATAACTTTTTGAGTTATTTTGGAAACCAACAGACAAACAAACAAACAGATAGTCAAACAAACAAACAAACAAACAAACCCAGGCAAAAACATAACCTCTTTGGCGGAGGTAATCATGAGATGAAACATGAAAAATGTGCCATTGTATTGTTTTCATCATACTACAGATGATTTACAAATCACTGCTTCCAGTTGTTATTTTAATTTAACATGCCATCCCAGCTTTTTCTAATTTAGTGCTGTATGTTAGAACCTGCGCAAACTTTCAAAAAAAAACTACCCAAATATACTATGCAAATGTAATTATCTGAATGAAAGGCAGTTTTGAAGACTGAAGTGCAAAAGCTTTCTCGTTAAAAACTATATGACGGGCTCACCAACAAAGTCATCACCATGGCAAAAACAATGTTAAAAAGTATCATCGCAAGAAAAAAAATTAAGCTGCACTCTTGCTTTACATCTAAAGAAATCCTACTCCATGCTGAATGCAGTGCTGCTGTAAAAATAAAGATAAAAAAATAAAATAAAATAAAAAATAAACAGTGCCACTGCTGTAAAAATAAATGAGGGGAAGAACACTCTCAAAGGAAAGGAGTTTGTCAAGTGAGTCTAAATATGACATTTGTGGAAGTAAGAGAAGGGAGCACATAAAGTCTGCCATCAGCGCAATGACAGACTCTCAGAACCATGTGCTCAGGCATGGTGGGGCTGCAGCGCGACTTTGCAGCTGCCATTGTTAAAAACTAACTGACGTGCAGATAGTGTACATTCAAACAAATCTTGATTCTTCACTGAAGTCAAGACACTCAATCAAATGAAATTCCTTTTTTTTTTGGATCATTTTCTGGAATGTTATCCAAAATGTATTATTTAGAATACAATTTTTTTATCATTTATTTAACAGTTTAAAGATATTTTACATTCATTATTTATATATGTAGCTCTTTAGCGGTAAGTGTCCATGTTCTGTTTTGGCACAGTGTTTATACCGCTTTCCTAAGTCAGATCTCAACCAAATTGTGACTTGAAATTCATAAGATACGTCTTTGGGCGGCATGAAGTCCAGATTATTAGCTTTTCGTTTGCACGGAATAGTGCCATAAAGTCTTACCAGTGTACTTGCACTTGTTCTCCAAAAGCTAGAAGAAAACGAGCCGTATGCCCTTGCAGAATGGCCGGACGATTCTTTTCAGAGGCTTGTTCGGCTAATGTGCCAAAACAGCACTTTGAATCCTCAAATTTCCATAGAAAACCCCTTAAAATGAAAGGCCTAATGCCAGAGTAACTAAAATATATAAATACAATTTAAAAATGGAGACAGATTAGCAACTATGAAATCGGATTTTGACTTGCAGTCGATCGGATTCATTTCCTTTGATTTCTTTTTGGGCTGAAACTTTTCCAAGTTCTGAGCATGTGCAGTAATCGTGACAGCTCCTTTAAATAATGGAATCTGAACTTTGAATCTGTAATGGATAAATCTATTGAGCTTATTTTTCTGCTATTTTTGCATACTTGAATGTGCATGTGTGTGTGTGAGTGTCTGTGTGCTTGTATGTCTGTGTGTGTGCCTGGCTGTCTGCATACAGGTATGTTTAAGTATCTACGAGCTCACATTTGTGAATATTTGCGTGAAAGATCCCAAATTCAGATTTATGTATTGTAAATACAAAAACTATGGTTAATCTGAAAGGCTGTTTTGATATATTTAAAGTATTCAAAAATGCTTTTTTAAGAAATAAGATTTAAGTATGTTAAATATTTAGCCAATATTGTATATTATTAAAAAAACACATTTTTGAAGTTTTCAAATTATTCGTATTTAAATGTTAAGGGCAAAAAAATGCAATGTTAAATGCATTCAAGTTCAATCTTTAAACTCATTGCCCAGGCAGCTTTAATGTGCTTGCAATATATTGATTAAAAGAAGGAGTTAATTTCATGTTTTTTTTTTTTTTTTTTTTTTTTTTTTTTTAACCAGGCATAGACTGCATGCTCTATGCGTATCCATGCTTGCTTCATGAACTTCAAAGAAAAAGACAGTGATCGGAGACCGTCTTTAATCTTCTGCTTATTCTTATTATTTTTAACAAGTGAATTAGTAAGGATGTCAATTTCATTAAAAAAAAAAATAAAAAATCAATGCACTTATAGAAGCCTTATATGTGAACCTGCATGATAATAAATCCAGGGATGTGTAATACTTGAAAGTCCACAAGATGGCACTATTTAAACAAGTTTTGACTGACTGTTCCTCGTAAAAGAGGAGAAGCTCTGACTAACGCATGATGCAAACAAAGAAATAGAAAGAGGCAACATGCAGTCTTACTCAGGATTAAAGGACAGAGGTACCCAAGTGACTGGATTGAACAGCCTTAATATTTGCGTCATACCTGTCTGCAGCAGGAAGTACCACAGAGCTTAAAGGAGCAGTGTATAGAATTTAGATTGATATTTTGGCTACTTTTTCAGTAGTGTATAATCACGTGAAAACAATAATCATTGAGTTTCATTTTGCTTAGAATAAGGCCTTTAAACCTACATGGGAGCGGGTTCACCTCTGTGGAGGCCGCTACGTTGCACCGCCATTTTTTCTACAGTAGCCCTGGACGGGAAAAAAGTAAATGAATAAAGCACTGACACAAGAGAGTGCCTCTCACGTTTGCGGCCACCATAGATTTTCTGAGACAAGGAATGGTCAGTTGGTTGCAATGTATAATCTGATCACTAGATGGCTCTAAATCTTACACGCTTATCCTTTAAAACAGATTGGTTTCGGGCTCCAAAAGTGAATTTACCCGTCATACCACACGATGGCGACCTTGCTCAAAAAATAACCCGAGTCAGGACCATCTCTGGCTCTGACTGGAACTGTGCTTGCATTTTTGGAG